>JAVJIF010030048.1:0-41268 GCA_038442645.1 Agave tequilana
ACAGTAACAGTAATCTCACTGTGAAACAATGGAACAGTAAACAGTATATATGGGATGCCAGTCATCCCCTAGGAACCCTGCAGTGGAACCCTCAGTCGGCTGCGCAACCTGTATCCTAGGTCCACCCCAAAATACAGACGTTGTCTCCTCCATCAATTTCCCCAATCCCAGTGTAAGTTGTCCATTAACATATTATTTATTCAATTCAGTTAAAACAGTCAATGTCAATATTATCTAGAATACTGGGACGATACGGTGACAGTAACAATAACAGTACGTAACAGTCAATCAGTAATCGTATACGGTGAACAATATCAGTAACAGTGAACAGTAACAGTAACCGTGTATACGATGAACAATAGGACTGTACCGTGGTTACGGTCAATGATACTTTCCCAGTAACTCTCAATAACATGAACATAAAAATAGTAACAGTCTAGACACTGATCCTCAAGTCACCAATAACAGAGATCAAATAGTAAAAGCTATCAAACTCTGAATATATATAAAATCACCGACATCGCTAAATTCACTCTCATAATAATTCTATCCATATCACTGAGTAACCCAGTCTCTAACATCATAACAAGTCCTCATCAATACCAGAATGAATCATCACTTAAATCATCACCAATAAATTAATAACAAGCCAACACATACTGAATCATATCAAGGTAAGGGAATCATCCTCAAATAACTTATGGTCTAAACTATCTACTCTTGGCACTCAACATCATCCATATATCATCTAACAGATCCCAAGTGTCAACAACATCAATCTCATCTCAATATCAGTCAGGTTCCAATAAAAGGAATATAGATTCTGGATAACTTCTAACTCAAGATCAGTCTAAGTCACACTCAACCAATTCAGTCATATCTGATATGTCCTCAATACTCAACTAATAAGGTCATGTCTAATTACTGATCATCATTCAATGTAAAAAGCATAAGTCCCAGATCAATCCAGAGTCATCATATTCAACTCACATTCCTAACAGTCATATGATCATCAATTATCAATATACATCAATGATTTTGATATAATAATTGTCATTCCAACATATATCCATAATCAAGCTCAGCTCTCTCACTCTAACAATTTAATCTGATTCCCAAATCCTCAAGGGTTCACACTTCTATTAAGATCAAACATGATATCCCAATACTCGGTATCACAACATATACATGCATCTTAGTTCTATTTGATCAAGTCATTACCACCAATATCCATCTCTAGGAATCATGTACATCCATCAATAACCAATACATAATCCATGGTGTGAAGTCCACAATCCATCAGATGTCTATACATACATAGCTGACAGACTCATATTAGTCGACTAAGGCTATATACAAGTCGGCTAGGGGAAGTATAGTCGACTAATCAAGTGGGCCAAGTCGACTAACTCCCCTGCCAGAACAGAAATCAGAGATACATCATCACTTATTCTTCTCATACTCTCTCCAGTACTTACATACTCTTCAATACACATGACTACACTAGAAATCTAAGCATTCATATGGTAATTAAAGGATTCCAACATCATAGATATGCATCTCCTGTTTCTATGCATCATCATGTAACATAAAGGGCAAAGATAATCCACTACCATACTTAAAGATCCCCATACATAAACATGTAATCTAAGTATTCTACTAAACAATTACATAACATATACAATAATAGCTGCAATCACTTAATAAAAGAGAGAAGGAGGAAGAGACACTCACATTGGGGATCTGGTCATCGCCGGGCGAGTCGCCGTTACAGTCGCTGTGGTGCCGATCTTCGCTGTTGGACTGCATAGGGGGTAGCCAGGGTGCTGGAGAAGGCCACCGTGCCGGTCTCCAACGATGGGCTGGCATGGATCGGGAGAACTCGCTGCTCGCTCGCTGCCGTGCTGCTGCTCTCCTCCTGGGCTGCTGGTCCGGATCTCACCAAACAAATCCAAAATGCTGTAACACGCAACCAATACATACAAATAATTTTAATACACGCTAAACACCCACACGTGCATATGAACATATACACGTACACGTACATATACACGTATACAAGCATACACATACATACATGCATACTTAAATAAATGCCAACACATATTATTATAAGTACATATACTTAATTAAATGGCATACCCATCTACACAAATAAATAGGAACCCATGCATATAAATCATGCATACACATACATGGTTATACATAAACACATGCATGCATCCAAATTAATAAATATACCTATACATTAATTAATAAACTAGACACATAAATGCTTAAGGAATGAATTCATGCAAATATATGTACCATGCATAAATATCCAAATTAATAAATATCTATTATTAACTATAAATATCTATACATATTAAATAATTCACATCCCATGCATGCACAATAATTCACCACCAACATGCAAATATTACACAACACACCAAGCATGTAAAAAGAACTCACAATATAATTTATGAAAAGGGAAATAATTAGAAAAGGGGGAAAATTACTCACTCAACTAGGTGCATTGCGGCACGCCGACGGAGGCTCTGACGAAGGCGTACGGGGCCGCGGAGGGTGTCGTGGATAGAGCAACTCGCCGTGAAGAGCGTGGGGTGCGTTCGCGCTCGCTGACAGCGATCAACGGCATCTCGCGGAGAGCCCGAAAATGGCCCGGAGTAAGAATTTCACCGCACATGAAATAAACACATATATGAATTAATAAACTTACATAATTAATCTACAACACCCAAACACACATGAAATTATACAATGGAGAGAGATGTGAAAGGGGCTCACGGTGACTTGGTTTTCAATTGGAAGCACTGCACAATCAGCAAGCCAATGGGAAAGCTCGGCAAGATGGCTTCAAAGCAAATAAAACAATCAACAGTAGATTCAGAAGTAATTGAGAAGCTAAAGCACTAATTCAAACATGGATTATGATCTGTAAATAACCCAAATCTAATGTGAAAAATAACCAAACAGATGTAATTTGAGAGTGTGCAAAATATTAAGAGAGAGAGAGGAGCGAGACTCACGTCCAATGGGGGGAAGGGCGCCTGCCAATGTAAGGGCTTGCCTAATGGAGATGTTGCGGCAACAAGGAGGAGGATGGGGACGCTGCTGGTCTGAGGTGGGCTTGCGCAGCCTAGGGAGGGCGCTGGTGGCGAGATGGGGGTTCGGCCTGGGAGAGTGCAGGGGGGATCCAGCTATGGCGTGGATGCTGCAAGGGGGTGAAGGCCTGGGGTATGCGCTCGTTGATGTAGGCGGCTGGAGATGCAATGGGGGATTAGGGAATCTTAGGGTTAGTTTAGGATATAAAAGAGAGATAATATGGTGTTATTGGGCTTCTGGTTTGGATCATGGGTGTGGGTATAAGATGAAGGGTATTGGTCTAACGAGTAGGATTAGGAATGGGTTTGAGGATATGAGCTTGACTAATGGGCTTGGATAAATAGGGATATGAAATGCAATAATAATAATGCTAATAAAACACTAATAAAATAACCACTATACTAATAATAAAATAGATAAGTAATACTAACACAAATAATAATTAGCAATACTAATTACCATAATAATAATATCAATCTATAATAATAACAATAATAAAAATAATAATTAACAATGAAATGATAATAAAAGTATCCACTACAAATAATATCAATCAATAATAGTAATAACAATAAATAATGATCAATAAGAGAATAATAATAATAATGGAAATACTACTAATAATATTAACAACTAATAGAAATAAAATAATAATAATAGTTAGCAAAGAAATGTCAATGATAAATAATGGTAAACATAAAACTAAATTACTATTTACTATCTCAAAAATAACTTGCATATTTAATAATAATAATCACAGGAAAAATATAAATTAAGTTGAATAAATAAAAAAATACTCAGTAATTCAAAATAAATACGTGAAGAAAATAAAAATACAGTAGTTTAGATTAGGGATATTACATATCCTTTTCATCAATCTTGACATTCACATTAACTAGATCTGTAAGAAGCTTGGTGTAGTTGTTTATGTGGAGAGTCCTTTCTTCATCTGGAAGTGATAAAAGCTCCTCTTCAATTGCAGTCTCGACTCAATACTTTTGTCAGATACTTCTTCTTTAGGATCTCTCACAACTGCCTAGCAGATGTTTATGTAACACATGGTACTTGATGTCTTGTGTCAAACAAGACCTGATCAAATCACACGATGTCCGGTTCATCTTGTCTCACTCTTCTTCAGAGGTAGATCATGCTTTTTCTCCAATCGTAGAGTGTCCTCGAGATTTGATGCCGTCAATGCATCCATCACCTCACACCTCCATATATCAAAGTTGTTCTTACCATCGAACTTCACCACATCAATCTTCAAAGGATGTAGGTTCATGAATTTCATCGTAGATGTACTATCTCCGGCCATCTTCTCAATGGTTCCCTCAAGGCAATGCGAAAGCAACGGGATTAGATTAAACAAACTAGATAAAGATATGATCTTTACCTCAAAGTGAAAACCTAGAAGAGTTTTCGAAACGATCTACTCTACCGAATCTGATTCCTTGAGCAATACAAATGCTGTTTTGAGATCGACACCATCCCACAAACAGTCCCAACGCTGCTTTGAGATCGACACACGATCTCCGCCAAATAGCCACCAATGCTCTTGGAATAGACACACAATCCCACGATAAACGAGGGATGCACTGATACCACTTGTTGCGAGCGAAGCAACAACCAGTAAGAAACCCAATAGATGCACAGAGAAGTACCAAAAAATAACAAAAACAATAAACAAGAGAAAAAGCAAACACAATATTTAACGAGGTTCAGCGATTTGCCTACGTCCTCGGAGCAAGGGAGAAAGTTTTATTGATTCAACAACCATACAAATTTGTACCTTGCATACAATTCAAAAGAGCTCTGCCCTTTTATTTATAGCCAAAAAGTCCAGAAATTAAGAAACCCTAATTACATTCGTCTCCAATTCAAAAACAAGTCTGAATCCAGAAAGGAGAGGCAGATCCGCACCCAGATACGCCTGTCGTCGACCACCCGATCGACCGACCCAAGCACCCGGTCGACCGGGCAGTCAACCGTGTTTAACCGAGAGTCTCATCATGTCAGTCAGTCAACCGAGCGGTCGACCATTCTCCTGCTACGGTTGACCAAGCGATCGACCGAGCTATCATGTGCACTATCATGTGCACGTTTGTGCACACCGGTCGACCGGGCGGTCAACTGGCCCCTGCTTTGTGCACATTGGTCGACCGGGCGATCGATCGGCTATGCTACTAGTCTGATATCAACTTCGTCACTATTCACGTGCCGTTCTCGCTCCTTTTGGCTTTTGATCTCCTCTGATCTCTTCTATACAATTCTTCTCTCTCCCTACATTATACATTATCTAAGAAGTTCCATCTTGCTGCATTGCTTCCTCTTTTGCTAGTTGAAGCATTGCCTTTAAGCTGTCCACCCTTCTAGCTCATTTTTCCCTTAAAGATTGCATATATTGGAGACATGATAGTGCAATATTTTGCTATGTTAACAATGCATAGGTGACTGCCTTTCCAGCTAGCTTTGATAATTTACCATTATTTTTGTCTCTTTTTTAACAACATTAATCTTTGTGCTTGTACAACTAGTTCTCATTTGTCAATTTCATAGCTAAACATGCTGGAAAAATAATGGAAAAGGTCACCAACTTGTAATGGCTGAAACTAGATGTGAGATACTAGAATGCAAGCCAAAAAAAAAAAAAATCAAACAACTAACAAGTAGATCCGTAAGAAAAATATATATGAATCATAACTTCGAAGAATTTTGATAAATCAGCAATTTGTAGCCACAGTTCAAAGCAAATGACAATGACACAACAAACAATAGCGCCTTTATCCAAATCTTTTGACAGTCAAAGGCGTTAACATGTAGGATAAATATGCATTTCTGCTTAAAAAAATAGTAGATATTTTAAAATGGTATTGATATGTTTCATTAAATATTTAAAACAAGCAACAACTTATGCATATTATCTTCAAAATAATTTACTAATGTAATGACCATCGTTATATTTCAAGTATCTAGGCATTTCACCTTTGTTGTTTGCCTGTTGGCAAGGGGCACAGCTCCATTGTAGTTGGGCTACAGGCAGGTACCCACTGTGTGAAGAAAGTTATATCTAGGCTTACAATTGAGAAAATCCATTCAAGGGAGCCTTGACAATAAAGAATAAACAAGTAATGGACATGTTAGAAATGTGCTCATATGAAACAACTACAACTACAGATATACGAAATAAAGAAAACCCACCAATAGCAAGTTCAGCTACCAAATTAGAAACATGTTAAAAAGTTTTATGTACTTGGTTAGAACAATATAAATATAGCGATGAAGACAAAAAAAAAATGAAAGAAAATTTTGGTATGCATTTGTAGACTATGAGCGCATGACACCTACCGAAATTTCGGCAAGGGATCAACATGATAATAAATAATAAATGCTCTGCATATTTACGAGATCTGTATAGGCTTCAAGTATCTTTTCTTCTTACAAGGGGTATGTATGAATTGCACTTCACGTATCTAGCACAGGCACTGAAGATGAAGCAAATAATACCAAAAACGAAAGAAATTAATACCCACAAAACAAAATCAAAGCATCATGCTTAGAATTCAGTTGACCAAAACTAAAGTACATGGAAAATGGACTCAAAAATAAGCACTTGAGTAGAGGAAGAAAAGTATTTGATCTCTATATAAAGAACAAATATCAATCAGCATTTTACAAGGAAATTTTATTGACAGGCTTAAAACATTCTTTTTGTCATGCATGGTGGCAACTCCAGTTTAATGCAACAGTACAAAAGCAACTTCTTGAGATCTACCATAGTATAAAGAAATGACAATAGTTGAAACCGAACAAAATCATAAGTAAAAGCTTCACACCTCAAAGAGATCGCAACTGAAATTGAGAATTGGACCAAAAGATAAAAACTAAACATTATCTAACAGTATATTGCACGGATTAAATTATAATATAGATATCTCATAGGCGTACTTAAAATACCAAATGCAAAGAGGGGATTTCGTTGATGATACGGAATACTATGTATTAAAATTTTTAAAGCAGCAATATAAAAATTCTAGTAAAAGCAGCAAACAAATTTAGACAAAAAAAAATACATTAAGGATCAACCTTCACTTTTGTTGCATTAGCTTCTTGTTAGAAAGTATAGTTCGAATATTGTCATTCTTAAGACATTTGTTGAATGAACATTTGAGAATCAACCTTCACAATACCAATTAATGAGGGAAATTTTCATTCTTACGAGATCTGTTGAATTACTTAGTGAACATCTAAGGATCAACCTTCACAATACCCATTAATGGTAGACTCGTCACAGTTTGGGGTGTGAATTTTTCAATCCAACAAGAGAAATATCACCAAATACCTACTTGAGTTTAACTTCAACAATACCCATGTAATCACGTAAAAGGAGCCCCGAGTCAACACGCTTGAGAACTCAGCCAAAAATCTCTTCTTACACACATAAATCCCCAAATTGTACAAAACTAGATCAAGCACATCCTAACTGCAGCAAGAATGGTTCTCCTTGTACAATCTTGGCGCCAGGAGGTACAGAAATTTAATAATAATAACAACAACTTGAATAGTGAGATATTTTCATTATGTAGTAAACTTTTAACAAGCTCATTTTGAAAAATAGAAATCTTTCGGTGTTTCTAAGGTTTTCAGATAGACTACAGACATTTAAACATTCATGCGTAGAATAGGAATTCAGTTTTTGCTAACAGAAAATAAAATAATACTTTCCCTTTGTAGAAAACTTTTTGAACGTAAAGAAGCAGGCGTACCCCACAGGCAAATGAAGTGTATTAATTTTTCAGCTTTGTTAGATTAATGGAGATTAACATCATTGGCAGCTCGAGATGATCTCAAAAAAATTCACAACAAAAGCTAAGTTAAATTGCAAGTGGAAAGTCTAGATGTATTACTGTAGTGGTCAGATTTTGACTTTCGTCAAGATCGTGATATGTGTTTAGACACCTGAATGCTCCACTTCTTTGCCAGTAGCCCCGGCTTACTTACAAGTCTGACATGAGCCAAAGAGGAAAGCCTCGGGCCTCGCCCCGAGTCCATATCTAATCAGACATCACTCACCCAGAATCGCATGACTCTCCGAGACGCCAACGACCAATACAAGAATCCTCTCCTATCGGCATAAAGATCCTTCGTGGAGCCACTCAAGATTCTGATACGAAGATCCTCTTAGAGCTCGCTATTTCTGTACTTACAGCTGGATAGCACGATCTCCGTAATTCACGGATCCGACTACGCTGTCAGATCATCTCCATTTTCTAAACGTTGTAACGCTCCTACTTCAATGCAAGCAGTTATGAATAATGGTAGATATCTCTGCATGACGATTCTACAATCAAGCAGGGCGATCTGGGCAGTTACAAAGAGATCATAACGTGCAAATCATACAGTTATGCGGCTCCAAATATTCGCATCCACAAAGACAACTCAGGCGGGTATAAATACTTTCCCTTCTCTATCGAGAAAAAGTGGTTCACGACTGTTTATCTAAATCCCTAGTGCTTCACAACTTATTACCCAAAACTCTAGCGTTTCAGTCCAGATATCAGAAAACCTTAGAGCTTGTAATCGTAACATCACTTAGTTGATGGTAATCCTCAGATGTATAGTGAATTCTCTCTCTCTCTCTCTCTCTCCCCCCCCCCCCCCCCCCCCCTCCTCCCTCCCTCCCTGATTTTTCCTTTCGGGTTTTCCACGTAATTACCTATAGTCTGCGATTGCTTATATCCGCTATTCACTTACAACTCGTGATGTGAAGAAATTCTCTAAGAATTTTCCCCCAAAATTACATTCATATGGAGTGACTATTGAACAGAGCCAGGCTTGTAGTTCCATATAAACTAACTAGAGTAGAAAATGATAAATAGAACAACGAGAATTTCACAGGATAGAATAACCTATTTCTACATCTTCCAGATCAAGGAATTCTTGGAGATAAATTAAAAGACCAATTTAACAGAGCATGAATCCTATCAGAGAAGTGCTCTCTAGCCTCCAATCTTGGAAGTTGGGATACAAAAAAGAGTCCACACCATGAAATATATGAACATTCTATTTTAAGATGCAAAGTAAGAAACAAAAGGAGTCCACAGTATAACCTAATAGAAAATCAATGCATCTGAGGATAAAAGTTGAAATCCCATCCTTTCAATAGTTAAAACCCCAGCTTTGTAAAACTAAATCAAAAGCAAAATAAGGATGAAATTCAGCTAAATTAGCTCTGAGTAGCCTTATAAATCAGATGGGACTCAAACTAAATTAGTAAACAGATCTAGGATGCAAATTAAAGAATCAAATGATGCAGTTGAAAATAGGTCACAAGTGACAGGCTCAAGATAACTGTTTCCCAGTCATCCCATAAACTTACCCAAGGATGCTTCCTAATTCCTTATGGTGATTAGTTATGATGCTCTCTGGTGTCATTGTATTCAACTATGCACTCCTAAACCAGTCAAATGAAAATGCCCCTGAGAAATTGCATGCATTTGTGATAAACTAATTAATAGAGGTAAAGCTATGCATTCTATAGATATCACATATGTATTGTTGTAGAATTTAGTTAACAAACGAAAACACAAGTTTGAGCCCACTAATTCTAAACCAACTAACTTCTGCATTGCTGCAGAAAGAAGACATGTTCAACCTTTTGATCTGAATCATTATTGTAAAAAATTCTATCTTTCAAGACAAAAAATATATTTTTGGGGAAAAAAATCTATACATGTCAAAATAGAGAAATGAGGTACATACATGCATCCCTATAGAATCCAATAGAAAAATGAACAATTACAAATTTACTATCACAAATTTAAGGGAAAAAGGAAAAGGAACATCTTTTTATTAAATTGAAATTGTAGTCAGTTTAAATACAATTCATTAAAAAAGAATGACATACGTTTAAAATAAAATAAAATTTGAGCTTACAAAATATTTGCGTACATTAAGAGGAAGTAGTATTTGAGTGCAGTAGGCAGCAGGGGAAAGCAACTCGAATCCCAGAGAAGGGGGGGGGGGAGAGGTGATCGGCAGTCATAGTAGAAAGGGGAGGTCGCACAATTATCAGTCTGAGGTTGAGGAGCAAAAGGGGTGTACTCCAGATACGGAAGCAAGCAGGGAAAGTTGCCGAAGGAGTGTATAATGAAAAGAAAGGGTTGAGCTAAAGCCTTCTACATAAACAATGCTTTTTCACTATTTTCCTCTTTTCCTACTGCTTTTTATACACTTTAAAAGAGCTACAGAACCTCATACACTTCTCTCTGATAAAGAGAAACTCTTGCTCCTGAATGACTTCAATAGTCAACAGTAATTGTTAATTCAGTCCAAGCAAGAATGGGGTTACCTAGCAAAACATTTAATTCTGCCTGTTACCAATGACTCTTGTCCGATGTAGTAAACTTGGACATTTCACAAAATAACTAGGAGCTTGATTTCAAAACTCGGGCACTGATTTGCATGTATATTGAGATTCATGCATAGGACCATATACTAGCTTCAAATTGAAAATTTTCAGAAATCTTGCTAACTAAATGCATATGCTTTTCATCCATACTAGACATATGTATTAACTAAGTCTGTCAATTCTTCACTTTTGCTTATTAAGGAGCTTAAAATATACTGTGACCTGGACTAATATATGTACATGCCTATCATATTTCGAGAGTTCTAATAAGCAAGACAAGCTCATTACTGTGCATTGGAAGTCCTACACAATGACAATGGGCTAAATGGACAAATCTTCGTTGTTCATGTGCATGTGTTCTTGGACGTCTATATATGAACATGCATAAGAGTAATCTTTAACATATGTAATGAGTAAATTAGATCACAACAGGGTATTTCCCGAATGCATAAAGAAAACTGATTGCAATAATTTAATATTTTTCACAGTTATCTATTCAAGTCCGATGTAGTATTTAGATGGGAAACAGCCATAAAATAGGAGTAATTAGCCAACATTGTTGTGATCATTCATCACCCCAGCCTTTCCCTACAAGCATGCATTGTGTCTAATTTGACCGAGTCGAAGTGCCGGCCTCCAAAACAACAAACATAGAGCAGAAACAATACTCTATAAGCAGTAGCATTGTTTAACAATAACTGGGTGCTACCAAGGTGATTTTAAACTCTTCAGACTCCACTATTTATGTCATGGGTTGAATACACAGCACAAATAGTTTCTTGTTGACTCTCTTAGCTCTGCCCAATCCTTGAAATTTATCTTGATCGTCGATCTCCTCTCATGTTGAAGTCAAGTAGACTCTTTCCATAATTTACCATTGTCAACTCAACCCCGATTTACCGTAATCGTGATTTAAATACCTATTTCAACCATAATAAGCACTGTTTTTCTCAAAAAAACTATAATAAACTTAAACCCCTCACACTGTAACTAAATTCCGTCTCTTAATACTTGAGAACAAAAACCTGAAATCCCATCTTACATTATAACTAAATCAAGTCAAAAACAAGGACGAAATACAACTTATTAGCTCTTTATGTATCTTTGGTAATCAAATGGAACTCAAACTAAATGACTTAGTCTACCGATCTAGGACGTAAATTATCTAAACAAATAACATAGTTGGTTAATCATATTAAGGAGTCTAGAAACAACTGAATTACGCCATAAATCATTTTCAAAAAAGACAGCTGACAACCTAATTGTAGAATGGCGAGATTCTGGTAAAAAAAGAATTCCAAAACAAATGGAAGATGGCAGTTAAGTATTTCGACTGATAGCTAATATGGGAAATGCCAATCAAACACAGTGATTTGATTATCACCGGGAAATAGGTCAAGTGATGTGCTTTGGATACTCGTTTTCTGATTATCACATAAACTGATCCAAGGATGCTTTTCAATACCTTATGGTGATTAGTTATGATGCTCTGGTGTAATTGTATCCAACAATGTGCTCCTAAACCAACTAAATGAATTTGTCGCTAAGAAATTGCATCCATTTGTGATAAACTAATTAACAGAGGTAAAAGATGCCTGAAAAGGCTATGCATTATGTAGATATCAGACACCTCATTGAAATCCACCATTCTAGCGAGTTACACTTAGAAAACTAATAGATGTTAAAACAAGTATTGCTGAAGAATTTACTTAATAACCTAAAAAGACAAGTTGAGCTTACTATTTCTGAACCGAGAAATTTCTGCATTGCTGCAGAAAGAAGACATGTTCGACATTTTGATTTGATTCATTATCATAAAAAATTCTATCTTTAAAAAAAAAAAACTATATTCCAAAAAATCGATACACGACAGACAGAGAAATGAGCTGCATACACACATTTCTACAGAATCGAATAAAAAAACAAAACAAATTTGCTATAAAAAATTTAATGGAAAAAGTGAAAGGAAAAAAGCATCTTTTTTATTGAATTGAAAATTATAGTCAGTCAAAAATTCTATTTTTCAAACAAAAAAAAATCTATACGATAAAGAGAGATAGTGGATACATACACATATTCCTACAGATTCCAATAGAAAAACTAACAAATACAAATTTAATATAAAAAATTAATGGAGAAAAGGAAACAGGACATCTTTTTATTGAATTGCAAACTATAGTCGGTTGATATACAATTGAGTTCCAAGAAAAATGACAAAAACATAAAAAGAAATAAAAATAAGCTTACAAAAGCTGTTCATGCCTTGAGAGGAATCAGTGGAGTGCAGTCGGGCATCTCCCAACGGAAACACGAAGGGCCACTGCTGCTTGTGGTGTAGCCACCGCAGTAGGCAGCACGGGAAAGAAACTCGAATTCCGGAGGAGGAGGCAGGTGATGGGCAGTCATAGTAGAACGACGAGGTCGCAGAATCATCGTCAGAGATGGGGGAAGAAGAAGGTAACGTGGAGTGGTAGATGGGAAAGGGGAAACCATTGTCATTATCATGAAACAACATCTAAAATCCTAATAAAAAACTATTGGGGGATACTTGTGCAGCCAATTAGTTTGTCAATTCTGAGTGCTTTACAATTGTGGTGATTACAGCGAAAATAAGAAATCAGGGTATGCCCAAATAAGAAAACTTAATTAGATGTGTTTCTTCCTATGTTTCTTACAAACGTATACAGAATATTTCTATAGAATACAATAAGAAATAAATAAATTTACTAATAGAAATCGAATGGAAAAGAGAAAAGACAACTTTTTATTGATTGAAATTCATAAGTACACAATTTTGATTTGTATTCGTTCCAATTACAAAAACATCTGTTTGTGATGTATACAGAACATTTTTATAAAATCCAATAAGAAATAAACAACTTTAGTATCAGAAATTGAAATGGAAAAAGGAAAAAAGACAATTTTATAGATTGAAAACCATAAATACAGAATTTTAATTTGTATTTGATCCAATTACAGAAGACATCTTTTTGAGATGTATACAGAACATTCTTATAGAATCCAGTGAGAAGTAAACAAATTTACTATCAGAAATTGAATGGAAAAAGGAAAAAAGACACCTTTTTATTGATTGAAAATCATAAATACACAATTTTGATTTGTATTTGTTCCAAGAAATTAAAAAAATTAAAAAAAAAAATTCTTACAGACACAGCAGCCATTGGCCATTCTTTTTCTTCTTCTTCTTCACGCATTGAGATCAGGAAGTAGTAGTCTTGGGAGCAGGAAGGGGGCTGCTGGTGGTGGTGTTGCCATGGCGGCGTCCAGGAGGAGCTAGGGTAAGGGTAAGTGAAGGTAACGAGGAGGAGACAGGAAATGATGATCGGCAGTCATAATAGAAAGGGTATGTTGCAGAATCATCTGAGTCTGAGGTTAAGGAGCGATAGATGGGAAAGGGGAAGCCAGGAGGTGCGGGTGACGATTGGGGTGGGGTTCTTGGGCAGCAGCAGACCCTCGAGAGTCGTGTGGAAGCGGTCGCTGCCATCGCCGGCGACGATGGAGGCTTGGCGTCAGGGATGTGGGAAAGGGTCAAACAGTCGTCCTCAGATGGAGACTTTACCTTGTAGATGGGAAAGGGGAAGCCTGGAGGCGGAGGTGAGGCTGGAGGTGGGGTTCTTGAAGATTGGTATGTGGTTGAGGGCTCGTCATCGTCGTCAAATGACAACCGTCGGCAGTAGCCGTAATCTGACGACGACGAGGATGATGCCGAAGGCGATGCCGGCGACGGGGATGGCGGAGGAGAGGGGAATTTCAATGCCCGAGCAATCTTTCTCCTCCACCACGTGGCCATCCTCTTATTCTTTCCGATGAAAATCCACCGGTCCTGCCGCACATTGTGCTCCCTCTTCGCCACAATCTTAGTCATTGAGGGAGGAGAGGGGAACTTTGATCTCCGAGCAACCTTTCTCCGGACGAAATAAACCCGATTTTGATTTAGCTGCTGGTGCTTCCTCTTCGACACAAGCATCCTCACTTTCGCCATTGATCGAGATCGATCGCTCCCTCGAAAAACGCAGGAGAGAGCAACAGACCAATTAGGGTTTCGAAACGAATCAAGAAACAGAATCCGAGAGAGAGGAACAGCGAAGATTTATAAAAATAATAATTAGTGATTTCATTTCTAGGCTATTTATATATTATTATTATTCGATCCCGCGAGTGACAGCTAGGGGCGGGAGCCGCGCCATTTTACTGGAAAATATGTAAAAAAATATATTTCATGAAAAATAAAGCCATAATATCTTTTTTTAAAAAAGTGGAAATCAGAACAAATAGAAAATAGCAATATAATAATTTAAAAAAAGAAAATATAATAGCAGAAAAAAAATAAGAATTGAAAAAAATAAAGAAATAATAAAAATAAAAAGAAATCAGAAAAAATAAAATATAAAGGTTTCATGAAGAAAAGAAAAGAATGAAAGAATGAATAAAAAATGAAAAACATAATAATCAAGACAAAACAAAAGTAAAGAGGTAAAATAAGTAGAATTGAACTAGAAAAAATACAAGAAAAATATGAAACAAGGTAGAAAAGATTAAAAATAAAAATAAGAAAAAGAAGAAAGAAAAAGGAAGAAGAAATAAATAGAAAAAAATGTAAAATCTAGAAAATACAGAGAGAAATAAAAAAAAAAGTAGAATACAATCAATAGGAAAGAAAAAATAGGAAATAAATGTTGTATTAAATCAAAAAAATAAAAGAAGAAAATTCAGAAATTAAAGAAAGAAGAACCAAAAAGGGAAAGGAAAAATATGAAGCAAAAGGAAAGAAATAATTGGTTAAGAAAAAGGAAAAGAATAATTTTTGGAGAAAAGAGAAAGAATAGAAAATGTTAAAAAGAAAAAGAAAAAATGGATTGCAGATTCAAAAAACATAAAGGAATAAAGAATATGAAGAAAAAAGAATCTGAAAATGAAAAGAAAAAAAATCTATGAAGAAAAGACAAGAAAAATTATGAACAGAAGAAAATTTAAAAAATGGAAAACCTTGTTACTGTATAATTCGAAAAAGAAAAAGAGAGAGAAGAAATTCATGAATATACAAAAAAAGAATTATAAGAAAAATGAAACAAACAAATAAAGAAAAAAAATCAGGTGCCCCTGAAGCACAGGAAGAAAAAATTGAGGCTTAAGTGTCGCCTCACTCTGTTTCATAAATGAACTTGAATAGTTAGAGTTATGTCTTTTGATATAACATCCAACTAAGTGAGGATCAAGAGGAACACACTTTCTTTCCTCATAAAAAGTTCTAGATTTGTATCTTTCCATTCGTAGTGAAATAGGGAGATTTTTTGAACTAATATTTACTAGGGCACACTAAGAGGAATGCTACATAGCGAATCGGCTTTGTGACGTATGAAGGCGTTATGCTAGTTTAATTTTTTAAACTAATATTTTGCAAGGGCACACTACGAAGCAAAATTATATTACGCAGTAGCTTGACTTGACAGCAAATGCAAGTCACTAAGTTTAACTAATGATTGTTTCACTTAATTAACGGTTGGCTATGAATATTAGAGAGGGAAACTACTAGCAATTACATAACACACATTAGGCATTTCTCTCCTGATCTTGATGACATTTATTTTTGTGCTATGACTAGGGTTTCTTTCTCCACTATGAGTGTTCTGATGTAATCCTGCTATGAGTAATTTTCTAAAGAATAAATCCACGCACCAAATTTGTATAGATGGGTCAAACAAATCTCCGAAAAACCAACGCAAACACAGAGAATTACGTGAAAAATAAATGGGAGAAAACCATGGAGAGAGAGCAATTTCACTATTATAAAGATGATGACAATGGTGTTCTCTGGCGTGCTAGAATTTCTAGAATTCATTCATCGTCCCCTCCGCATAGGAAGGGATCTATTATTTATATAAGTTATATCTGTTGGATAAGGTTGTGGTGTACATCTTTGTTTAAACACTTATCCATTTATCACTAAGGTGGTCAGAGCTAAACATTCAGGTTTGAGCTGATTGAGAGAGAGTCCATCTTTATCAGGTCATTTGCGTTCAGCTGCTGGTGCGGTTGATCTATTCTCCTGAGCTGTAACTGTCGAGTCAAATAGAGATTCGGCTTACAGATAGGGATGCCATAACTAACTTTATCTCTTTTTCTAATCGTCTGAACTGTTAGAGATTTGAATTGAACGGGGACTCTCACTTGAAGGTTCTAGAAGCGGTCGCGTGTCTCTTGCCTATTTGGTGCAGGATGGACATATGGCATGATCTCGAAGAGGTTGGAATTTGACCACTACAAACCCTACGGGTCTTTGTCTAAAATTGAAATATCTTTTTTAATGAAGGTAATAACATACCAATGAATTTAACAAAATATCTCATAATTATTGCTTTCTGAAAAATAAAAAATTCTCTTTCTCATCACATGCCCACGGCACATGCCCACATGGACAAAGCCACTGTTTTGAATCTTTGGATCTCTACAATTAAATCCTAACTACATGATATTTGCAGAGAAGCCCTTCTAGTGTTTAAATCCTTTGCGTATGATATCGAATCCCTAGATAAATGAGCCTTTGTTTCCTGTTTAATAAATCTTTTACATTATTTACTAACATCAAATGCTAATTAAATTTTAATTATCCTCTTCCTATAGATGTATGTGTTAACAGATATGTGATACATTGTATCTAGACATGTATATAAACAAGTGATATATTGTATCTAGACATTTATGCTTTTCTTATTTCACTCCCACTTGTATATATATTGATGTAATTATTGGATCTTGCCCTTACATGATTAAATTTTGATCAATATGTTTTGATAATAACAAACGAGTGTGTAGTGTATTTTTTTTTGTACTCACATATGTCTTGCAGAATAAATGAACAAAATTACTGAAAACATGACTCACGTTTGAAGATTAAGAAGTACAAGGGCTTTAAGACATCTTAAATATTTTTTAAATTTTTTCTAGTTTTTTAGAATATTCTTAAAAGCCTTAATTCACTCACACACTCTGATAAGTCGACTTACACATTCAAATAGAAAAAGTGGTTGAAAATGGCTATATTAGGGAATTATTCAAAGATTTCTTGATGCCCAAATTTTTCTAGAAGCCTAAAAAAACTACCTATTTGAAGCCCGAGTTGAACCAGTCTGCAAGAAATACGTGAAAAATTACAGAAAATGAATAGTATCTAAAATCTTTTCTCAATTGGATGATAAAGTGGCCAAAAGATCAGAACCAACGGCTCTGATCTTGCCACGCATGCTCTTTGTCGCGTTTGCGCGATAGTATCAGGGTCGCTGAACAGATCTTTGACAAGTAATTTCGTTTCTTGGGGCTCAAGTCTCTTATGCTTATAAATAGAGCTGCAAGGGGCTAGAAATGAAGGAGGAGAGAATGAATTAGGGTTTTCTCCTTCTAGTTGTAGATTATGATTTTCTTTTCTTTTTTTTTTTTCCCTCATATTTTCTCTTCTTTATAAGTTTAGGATTAGGCGAGAGAGAGAGATTATGAGAAAAAGAGAGAGAAAATTGCAACAGAGAGTGACAATCTAATGCAAGTTTCTTCCTTTCTTCATAGTTTCTTGATTTAATCTAGTTATTTCTATTTCCTTTAATTTTTTCTAGATGAGTAGCTAACTTTTCTTTCCGTGGCTGTTATGGGCAATTTCCTATGGAATTTATCTATGCACCAAAATTATAGAGATAGGTTAAACAAATCTCAGAAACAACATAAACACAAATTTAGGTGAAAACTCGAAAGGAAAAAAATCACACAGAGAGAGATTACAATTTGATAATGGTGATTACAATGGTGTTTCTCTGGTATGCTAGGATTTCTAGGTTCAATTCGTCATCCCCCTCCCTGTTGGAAGGGATCAACTATATGTATAAGTAGTATCTGTTGGATAAGGCTGTTGAGCCCAGCTCTGTTTAAACATTTAACCGCCTATCTCAGAGGTAATTAGAGCCAAAAATCTTGATTTGAATTGCCTGAATGACCTGTTCCCAAGCTGTAACTGCTGAGTTCAAATTGAGATTGTTTTGGAGATAAAGATACTAATAACTAAATTTTTCTCTTCCTTCTAACTGCCTGAACCACTCATAGTTTGAATTGAATGAGGATCCCGGCTCAAATATTCTAGAAGCAACCACGTTTGCGTGTATGTTTGATGCTGGATGGACACGTGATATGATCTTGCGAGGGTCGAAAACTTAATAATATATATGCCCTCTTTGCTTCCCTTTCTTTAGAGGAGGTCAGGGATTTTCACTCGGGAGTTATAACTCCCAGGAACTCTGAGAGAATGGGGCAAACTTTCGGGATCTTGACTCGAGTTAATTGCTATCGCTTCAGTTTTTGTCCTGTAGCTGTGTGCCTCTATAGGCTGGCAAAGTCTTAAATGCGCATCCCATCTGCTAGAGTATCGGTCAGTTAACCATAACTTTTTGAGAAGTCATGACATTCGAGGAGGGGTGGCGTATCTAACATGGCAATTGGATCTGAACCATTACGACACGTGTATGCTGCGGTCCAGGTGGCTCTTCGTTTTTTTAGGAATGAAAATTCTGAACAGTTGACGCTTGAACTTCCTTCTCGTCTATAAATAGGGCAGACTTTCGAGGGGAGCTAACGTTGCTTCCTGAAATTCCCTTACTTCTAAGATTTCATATTGTTCTATAGGTGGAGATGTCACATGTCTTCTTTGTCCAATGGAGGAAGGAGAGGGAGAGGATGGAGATCATTGTTGCGCTCCTGAAGTTCAGGAGTTTGTTTGTCGAGGGGCTTCAGTTTTCGCGATGGGCCCATCAAGAAGCTTTAATTTTTGCAATGAGGGCCTGCTGTCAGGAAAGACATGGAATGTTCTAGCTTCTATTTGATCTGTACATCTGGCCTCTGACCAGATCAGATCAGGCAGGAGTTGGGGCTCGATGTTCCTTTCCTTCCTCTCAGTGATCATGGAGAAGGGAGCATATGAGTGCTTGATGACGTTTTTGATCCCTGAGACTGACCGTCCGTACTCCTATTTGATGCCTCTGCCTTGCCTGCCAGCTCGTGAGTTCATCTTCGGAGTTACAGTTTTGGCATCGGTATCATTATCGCTTTGCAGACTTCAATCTACAGCTTGAGTCACAATCTCCTTGTTGGTGTCTTCTCGAGAGTTCTTAACACTCTTGCCCTTTTGGCCATGGCAGATAGTTTGTTTAGGAGCCCTTCCTGGACGCTATTAGGACGCGTGCGAGAGCGTATCTGATTTTTCTCTCAGAAAGACATATATATGTAATAGATCTTGTATTACACTTGTTATATGTATCCAAGCTTGTACTCAAATTGATGTAATAGACAAACTTTATAATAAAGCAGTGAATTAAAATGAAAGTATTGATCGGATCTTGCCTTGTCTGTGCTAGTAATTGGCTTGTTGTTGTGTCTCCTCGAGGAGCTGTTTTTGTTCCTAAGTGTTTGAACTGATTTGCCATGTAGTTCCTGAAAGTACACCTAGAGGGGGGTGAATAGGTGTAGTGCTAATCTATCTGACAAATAATGTGGAATTAAAAAAAAATGCACTAGATGATGAATAGTGACTCAAAATAAGAAGTGAAGCTGGATTCTCCGTGAAGGACACTATTAGAACTTCACCTCTATATTTCCTCTAGATTAGGATTCAAGCTACTCAATTGCCTTCCTATTGAAATGAGTGAAACCGACAAGTTGAATGAGAAATGTAATGCAATTAATGAGTAACAAATGAAATAGACGCAAATACACAAGTGTGTGTACACAAACAATATCAAGCAAATATAGATATAACAATTATAGCAATGTGTAATATAAAGAGTTAAGAGAGAAAGATCCAAATGTAAATACCAAGATATGTTTCGAGGTCGAGCCACCGCTCTACGTCCCCTCCTTCACACAGAAGGATTTCCACTATGTCCACCAAGGACCTTCCACAAAGGGACCTCCACCGAGGAATTACAATGATTACAAATCAGAGTACACAACTCCAACTCTCTCACACCTCCTACACAAGAGTGTAGGCACAAAGCCAAGCACAAAGTAAAGAAAGAGAATTATAACTTGGAGATCACAAAGATCACAAACAAGAACTTGGTGATTCAATGATCACAAATAAAACACCTCTCACAACACAAGATCCTAGAGGATAGATTTTGAAATGAATAGCTCAAGTATATGAGTGCATAAAGTTTTTGGAAAAGAAACACAAAGGAAAACACATGAAAATTTTCTTGAAATGATAAAGAATTTAAAGAATAGAAACTAGATTCCCAAAACTTATTTTCTTTTGATTTTCCACTTTGAAATAAGTAGAGATTTTAATTTTGAAGCTCTAAAAACTTGTTTTGAAATCTTGCTGAAAACTCAAATGAAGATAAGAATTTTAGCTCTTAAAAACTATAACCAAAACTGGCCTCAAAAACCCCAATTTATAGGCTAGACAGAATATAGCCGTTGAGGCTTAGAATCCAGACTAAATGGCCTGCCAACCGCCTGGACGATCGGCCAACAATCAATTTTCTGACTGTTAGGGTTGTCGGTCGACCGCTCCAAAAGCACAGAGAGTGTAACTCTCTGTCGGTCGACCGGTACCCAAACAGAAACTTGGGTTGAGGTAGTCGGTGGACGGATCGGTCAACCGCCCATTAGGCTGTGCATGTGTGCACATCGGTCGACCGGTCTGTCGACCGACAGCAACCAAAAAACCACTTTAAAAGGGATTTAAAACCAACTTGTTAAATCCATAAAAATTCAATTAAATTCTAATAAATTCCACAAAAATATGTTCATGTAAATAAATTGAAGTCCAAATATGTGTAATAAAAATCAATACATTTTACAACAAATGAACTATTTTTGAGGCATAGAAATTGAAGCATAAACCAAAACCTGTATTTTTCAAAAACCAAACTTCTAAATAGAAATCCGATTTCTCAATAAACTTGTATAAGTACAAAATAAGATAAGAGGGTAGGCACAAAGCCAAGCACAAAGCGAAGAAAGAGAATTACAACTTGGTGATCATAAAGATCATAAACAAGAACTTGGTGATCCAATGATCACAAACAAAATACCTCTCATAATACAAGATCTTAGAGGATGAATTTTGAAATGAATAACTCAAGTAAGTGAAAAAGGACAAAGGAAAACACTTAGGAAAACTCTTGAAATGATAAAGGAATTGAAGAATAGAAAACAAGATTCTCAAAACTTGTTTTCTTTTGATTTTTCAAAACTTTAAAACAAATAGAGATTTTTATTTTGAAGCTCTAAAAACTTGTTTTAAAAACTTGCAGAAAACTCAGTTGAAGATAGAAATTTAGCTCTCAAAAATCATAACCAAAACTGGCCTAAAAGAACCAATTTATAGGCTAGACAGAATATAACCATTGGGGCTCAAAACCCAGACCAAATGGCCTGTCAATTAATCGCCCGGTCGACCGACCAACGGTCAATTTTCTGACAGTTAGAGTTGTCGGTGGACCGCCAGGTCGACCGTCCCCAAAGCACAGAGAGTAAAACTCTTTGTCGGTCGACCACCTGGTCGATCAGTACCCAACAGAAATTTGGGTTGAGCCAGTCAGCTGACTGGCCAGTCGATCACCCATTGGGTTGTGCATGTGTGCACGTCGGTCGACCGACAGCAGCCCAAAAACCATTTTAAAAGGGATTTAAAGCCAATTTTTTAAATCCATAAAATTCAATTAAATCCCAATAAATTCAATAAAAATAAGTTCATGTAAATAAATTGAAGTCCAAATATGTATGATCAAAAATCAACATATATACAACCAAGTGAACTATTTTTGAGGCATAAAAATTAAAGCATAAACCAAAACCCGTATTTTCCTAAAATTAAACTTCTAAATAGAAATCTGATTTTTCTATAAACCTGTATAAGTACAAAAATAAGATAATGAAACACATTTAAAGTATAGTGTGTATAAATAGAATCTAATACACATAGTAATTGATATATACTTGTTTTTGACACTAAATATTAAAATAAATTTGATAAAACAAAACTTAAACACATGAACTCGATACATCAAAATAAGTTTTTTTTCTAAACATATATGAACAATCAATGTATATGGATGAAATCCAACATACATATAAACCATGTAAACTTTTTTTGATGGAATCTATTCATGAAACTGATATATGTATACTTGATATATTCAAAACAAAAAATGTATACATGTTAAACCGAAACACAAAACTCATAGAAATAAGTTTTTCTAAACAATAAAACTCTAATATGTGTAGATAGAATCTAACACATATATAAACCATAAACTTATTCTATGTAGATATAGATCATGTAAACATAAATTCTTGAAATTAAAACAGTTAAACTGAAAACAAAAACCTATAAACCTTGTGCGTGTGTGTGTACTTGAACAATTCAAAACCAGATTATCCTTACACAAGATCTAAACTAAGCAAATCTAGACCAAAGTCTTCTTGTCGATCTCCTTCTCCAAGTCGACTCGATCCAAAACACGATCCAAATGAGCTTGACTCCATCTCAAGTACTTGATGCTATCTTTAAGTGCGAGCTTTAAATCAACATGTAATAACTTCAAAACTTGACTTTGAGTCTTTTGTTGAAGATAAACACCGACTAAGATCTTGATTGAATATCTAAGACTTAATAAACATAAGATCAGTTGTACTGTAACAACATGAGTTAATCATTATCAAAACTAGAGTGATGGGCCTTTAGGCCAGCAGTTCCCGAGTGAGGTTCGCTCCACAATGGTACCTACGAATCCTACTGGAGTAGGGAGACCCCTAACTTCAAAGTAGAGTTATCGTGTAGTCTTCAGGGCAGGATTCAAGATAGGCTGCTAACTCACTTAGATTGCCATCAGGGTAGGTCCCATTATAGGCTAACTCCGAGCAGTCAATGTGGGCGAACCTCCATTTTTCAAGAGATTCTCCAAAGGATAGCCATCAGGTGAAAACTCGTGTAGGTTGTTGACTCACTTGGGTGGCCATCAGGGTATATCCCATTATAGGTTGACTCCAAGCAATCAACATGGCGAGTCTCCATCTTTCATGAGGCTCCTGAGAGGTCGCCGTCAGGGTGAAGACCCGTGTAGGTTATTGACTCACTCGTATGGCCATCAGGGTAGGTTCCATTATAGGCTGACTCTGAGCAATCAATGTTGTTGAGCCTCCAACTTTCAGGAGGCTCCCAGAGGGTCCCCGTCAGGGTGAAGACCCGTGTAAGCTGTCTTATCGTTTGGGTGGACATCAGGGTAAGGTCTTATTATAGGCTGACTCCGATCAGTCAATGTGGGCGAGCCTCCAACTTTAAGGAGGCTCCTTGAAGGATCGGCGTCAGGGTGAAGACTCGTGTAGGATGTTGATCAGAGGGGAACCTTGCATCAAAATGTGTATGTTTAGAAATCAGTGAAAGTGCTATGGTGCTTTTGCTTCCTAAATACTTCCGTTATAAAGGCTATACGGGTCGAATTCAAGGGACAGAAGGTGATAGAAGCTTTAACGGTATGTCACGTTAGTGTTAACAAGTTCTTCTAGGTTTTAAAAAATCAAAAGGAAAAAAACTAAACTAGACGTAGAAGGAAAAGGCAATGAAAATATAAAAGAAACAATGAAGAAGTTGTGGTTTAGAAATGGTTTTTTAAAACAAATCAAAAAGAGGAAAGAAGACTCATGGACCACTCACTACTAATTGCTCCCACTAATCACACTAACCTCCTTGTTGATAGGTGCCTCGCATTGGATCCTTGGTAACATTAGGCTTGACTTCAAGAAGCTTTTCAAAGCATGACCCATAAGATTGTTCTTCTTCCTCAATCTTGCTTCAAAGGCAAACTTGAACATCAAGCTATCAAGATCCATTAGTGATTACATTTCATATTTGCATTATTATCATCATATTTGCACATTTAACCTTTAATTATTTTTATTTAATTTTACTATTTAACCCTTTTTTTGTTTGTGGTCCTTAGTTATTTAAAATAGGAAGATAAAGCTAAAGGAAGCTTCAAATTTCCTATCTACATTCAAATTTCAATTTAAATCAATTAAAAATCAAGAGGAGACAAAGATTCAGAGATAATCCATATCCTAAATTGAGATAAAGGAGAAAATCTACTGAAAATCAGGTTGCTTAAGCTCCAAGTCAAATATAAAGGGGGAGAATTTAAATTAAAACTCGGATTTGGAGATAACTTGCTACCCAAGTTATCTAAAAAGGATATCTTTTAAAATCCAGAGTTCAAATGAAGATATTAGGGGTATATCTTCTGATGGATGGATGAGATGAAGCCAGACCCAAAACGCAACCTTATCCACCATCAGGAATGCCACATTTTCTCTTGAAAAGTCACAGAAATGCGGCATTCCAGAGGCTTCTCCTGTGATGATTGGGTGTATGAGTTTCACTAAAATACTACCTCTTATTTCCCCTCTAAACAGGGAGGTAGAGCTAGAGGAAAGAGGCATCTCAGAGGTCACAACTTTGGCTCTTTAGTTTTCTCTATTTTCTGAATTTAGCTTTGTAATTCTAGGATTTTAGCAAGAGAGTTTTGTGAAGAAGAAGTGCCAGTGTACTTGATCGTGATAATTCAATAAACAAGGTTTTATTTTCTCTCATCCATCTTGTTCTTTCTTTATTTACTTTCTTTTTTAGTTTATGTAATTTTCTAATTAATATGCTTTGTTTAAATTTCATCATGAATAACTAAATACGACTTCATGGTTTATTAATCTCTTCACCACTATTTCTAATTCTATGATTGATTTAACTGATTGAATCCCATGCATATTTAAAACCCTAGAACTATAAACTTCTTGAAGACTTATGATAATAAAAAGTTAACTTGAATATTATTAATACTAGTTAATAGTTTTGCTTATTTTATACTTAGATAGCTTTGATAGCTTAATGTTAAATCTAAACAATTTTTCTTAGGCTGTGCTTAGAAAGCTTTGATAATCTAATGTTGAACTTTGGCTAGTATGTTTCAATTAGGAATAGCTTTTCATTTTATATATCTTACTTGATGCAACTTTTCTAGAAAAACTTCTAAGATTCAATAAGAAGTTTAATCTTCATAAATTAGTAAGTTAGTGGTGGTAGATGATTGATTAGTGAACTATGAGCTTTTCCCATAATTAAAACAAAATCAATCTTTCTTTTCAAATAAACTTCTTTCTTCTAAGAACAATACTATGTCAAAATGCTTCCATTACATCTCTCCCTGAGGATCGACCTGTATAGACATTGCTACTAAAGTTAAATTGCAAGAAATCAGGTCTATTATAGATCTGATAAACACTTTTCTAAACTCTGTCTTTTTGTTAATCAATTAGAAGGCAAGCATGGGATGAGAAGCAAGTGCACAAACTGTATGAACTAAAGTGCATGGATGAAATCAAACTTGCATCACAAGCAAGCTAATGCAAACATTAATCATCAAACTGGTTAGAGACAAGTATAAGATAAGAGAGTTAGTTATAAGTATGTAAATTAAAAGTTAGAACCCATCATCATAAGCCATCAATAGCTCTTAGAAGAGCAAGACCTTATATGATGCTGTGAGATTCATGTGGGTTAGAAAATTAGTGGGTTAGTAGTGAGAGCACCATGAGAGAAAATCTAGCTAAGAATCATGCAGAAGTTAGAGAAGAAACTATAGGGGAAAAGATAAAGATTTCATATATTTGTCACTCATCTATTACATCAACACTTTCTTTCTCCTATGAATCAAATCTCTGGGTTAACACAAGATCTAAAAAAGAAAGGAAAATACAAAAGAAGAAAATCCTACAATAAGCTACACTAAAGGAGAAGAAACCCTAATCCTGGCCTTCTCACTCGTTGTAATACCCCGTTACCGGAATACGTACTTAGTTGCGTATTCAGATTTTCGATCGTATTTTCCGATTTGTTTCCTGTATTTATTCTGTATCATGAATTCTTTACACGATTATTTTATGTTGGATTTGGATTCGTGGACTCGGAGTCAGCCCTAGTCTGAGCCAAGGGCCCGATCATAGTGTATTCTTCGATTTGGTATTTCTGACATGTAGAATTGACCGATTTCAGTTTTAAATGTTATTTTCCAATTTATTAGACTTTCTGTGATTTTCTGGATTTTCTCGGATTAAATTGAATTTCTTCAAAACCGGTGTCGGCCAGTGTCGCTGACCGCTTCCCGGATTTTTATTTCATAAACCACTTGGAATTTCCAGAAGAGTCTTTAGACTTTTCTTCTTAGAATCGCATTTCTTATTTAAATACTTTTTCGGAAGATTTTACGAATTTATGGATTTTCCGCCGGAGTCGGCAGTAGACTGATTCCAGTATTTTTAATTCTCAAACTGCTTGGAATTTCATGGTGATCCTTTAGACTTTATTTCTCGGAATCATATTTTCTATCTATATTCTTTTTCTGAGGATTTTACGATTTTATGGAAATTTTTCGGAGTCGGTAAATCACTGATTCCGGGATTTTTAATTTTAAATCTATTCAGTATTTCTTCGAACGGATTTCACTATTGGTCTTTATATATTATTCTTGATTTTTGGTTAAATTTTCATATCATTCCGAAATACTTGAATTTCGGGCATTTTTTCAATATTTGCAAATTCCTTTTTCCACTTCACTTGCCACCTCATTTCCCACTCAACCCTTACCTACCCCCACTCACTCTCCCTCTCAACCACAGCCGGCCATGTGGCCAAGGGAGGGGACACCTCACCCCCTTTCTTTTGCAATAAAGCCCTTCACTTCCAACCAATTTCCAAACCCTTTACAAATATCCCAAGCTATAAATCACTTCCATTTGCAAAGTTGCCCTTTTTTTCTCATTCCTTCACCAAGAGAAGAAATCTCCTCTCAAAATTCCCCTTCTTCTTCCTCAAGAACCCTAGCTTCAAGAGAACCCCAAATCCCTTCACTTCCACCTCAAGATCTTAGGGTTTTCTTCAAGGGACCTCCATCTTCAACCAAGGCTTCATCAAGGCAACTTCAAGTTCATCTCCTTCAACTCAAGCTTCAACAACTTGTGGATTTGGAGTCATCACCTCCTCCATTTGGATCAAGCTCCAATTGAACCCCATCCTAGTGAGTTTCTTACTCACCAAGACCTATTTAACACCCCACATGCTAGTGATTGAGATCCATGTACACTTGTAGATAAAAATCACATTTTTAGGGCATCACAACACAAATCCAACTCTCCCATGTGAATATTTTAATCACCATAGCTATTCTCTGTTTTAGGGTGCTTGTATTGGTAGATCAGGTCACCTAATACCATAAAAAATCCTACTTTAGGCTATTAGAACAACCCCCAAAAAATCTGATTTTTCTGCCCTAATAATACAATCTGTTAATGTCTGTCCAAAACTGAAACCAGAATCTTGGGGTTTCTTTCGTAGGGATGTTCAATAAGGAATAGGTCATGTAATATACCGTTAGAAAGCTAATCGAGTACTACTTTCCAACGGTTCATACCATGTCATCATCGGATACCTGTAACTTAAGCTATGACTGAAACATTGAAGGTTGGTCAAAACTGTCATGCTGCAGAGAATTCAGCACAGCTGATAGGTTTTTGAATTTCTGGAGCAGTTTGGTTAATCAAAACCTATCATGTAATAGGTCATTGGGAAGGTAGTGGAGTCTAGTTTCTAATAAATCTTTCCTCGTTCTATTCCTATACGTAGAATGAAAGTTATCATAAAAACTCCGTTGGTTAACACACTTACACTCCATAAATTGTTATCATGTATCCCCATGTTAGGACTTGTTGATTGATGCATATGTGCTGTTTTAGTCTTGTCTCATGCTTCATACTTGTATTGTATAATATGTTTCACGATGAATCTTATGTTTGGGTCATGTGATTGAACCTTGTACCTAATAACCTATTTCTTGTAGTATATCACTCTAGTCACTCATCTTGTCATGTTTATGTATGCCCATGCTATTACTTGTCTTATTTTTATACTTGTACATTGCCGTGATATTATTACTTCCCTATTTTATAACATGCGTGGCAGACCCTTCGAGGTCGTTGAATCCTAGGTTGTTCTATGTTCCACCTGTCTTACCTTATAACAACCTTGTCAGTTAATTATTCTCTTTTAACACATGTATATCACGTAACACCTAACTTGTACTCACTTGACCAACTGACATGCCACCACCCTGTTAGGCCGATTGTTATGTCATGATTGACCCGCCCATTGTACATTTATTGTTATGTTTTACTGCTTGCTATACATCACCACCTTGTCATGCTATCCCTTAAACCAAGCATGATACACTTGACTGTATGATTATCTTATTTACGGGAACCCTGCCCTGTTTTATGGAACTAAGTGCCACGTGGAACAAAGTGCCACACCACACGGTGGGGGCCACCTCTTGAATCCACGGGGGCCACCTCTAGAATCAACTCCCTCAGAACAAAGTGCCACATGGAACAAAGTGCCACACCACACGGGGGGGGCCACCTCTTGAAACCCATGGGGGCCACCTCTTGAGTCTGTAGGGCTATTCCTGTCATGTTCACTTATTTCCCGTAAACTGATAATCCTAAATAAGCTACAACTTGAATGGGTATGGGAGGAAGTGATGGATGCCGGAATGATATCTTGCTTATAGCTTGGGAATATGTTACCTGATTACTTTTACGTACCTCTATAAGTAGAGATAGATATCTCGCTTATAGCTTGGGATATGTTACATGATTACTTCTACGTACCTCTATAAGAAAAGATATCAGTTCTCCATCTACTTCCGGTAACAAACCTCGAATAGCTTATATATGGATGTATGTGAGTTGGGATCGATACCGAGACACATACCTAGATATACGAGTTAGGCGAATAATAATAATAATAATAATAGGTTCAGTTATGGTTACTGTTATGTTAGTGTTTCTTGTTATAGTTCCCATCATGACTCATGATACATTATGACCCCTGTTTTACTTGTTATGGTACCAGTGAGGATTCCGGTTACTTGGTTGGTGTCTTTCTCATTATGACACACGTCTTTCTTGTTATGCATTCACGTTATGATTATCGCATGATTTGCAAATTCTGATTTTATATGCTTGGGATTGCTGTGGTATGAGACAAGGGTATATTTATGAGGGTTTCCTTGTTTGGATTATTCCTTCGACGTACTAGTCTCATAGGACCGTAACTTAAGCATATACAATCACTTTTGCTCGTAGTTAGCATTACCTTTGATTTCCCGTTTCATGATTATTATATTATACCGTTCTTATATTCTATACTCGTGTTTGACCCTACTCATGTGTCCTAGCATTTGGCATGCAGTTCTTTATTATCTTGATCCATGATCTGGATTTGCATCCCAATTCAGGTTCTGTAGCTAGATCAGAGTGGAGTTGTCCACAGTAGCTCGAGCTCTCTTGCGAGCGGGCATCCTAGCTTCAGCTCCTTGTGCCTGACTTCTTTTGACTCACGGGATCTCCATCCTACTCGTGAGCCTTTTGTACTTTTGCTGTATATTTACTTTGGACTGGGTTGTGATAACTGATACATGTAAGATGTAATGTTTATCATATCCTATGATGACTCGTATTGTACTTATGTTGGCATATAGGTGTGTATACCATGCTTTGCGTTGCACTCTGATCATTTCTTGTTGTACTTTATGCTTAGCGTATATGCGTGGGGGCACTTCCTGACCTACGTATATACGTCGCAGTGACGTCCCCGTATCTGCAGAATCGGGGCGTTACAGGTTGGTATCAGAGCCTAGGTTCAGCTTAGGCTCTTACCTCTATAGTACAACAAGTAGCAAATTCTGGTAATTTGCGGATGCCAACATCAATGTACAAAGTTGTCTAGTCCTTTTTGATTTATCTAGTTCTCCTTGATTCCATCCTTCACATCCTGAAATCCTTCCATTTCCTTTCCAGCTCCTTCCAGTCTATCCATTCCTAGTATCGATGGAGAGGAGATCGGGCCGCAGCCACTCGGGATCAGCATCGGATGGAGCAGCAAGAGAGAATGTGGATATATTGAGGGTTGTCCAGACCATGATAGAGAACCAGCAGCAGCAGATGGACAATCAACAGCAACAGACCGAGCTTCTCCGGCAAGAGATAGCAGCACCTAAGGAACGGAGGCCGGGGAATATATCAGACTTCAGGAGACTGCAGCCAGCTACATTCACGGGTGGAGAGAGACCCTTGGATGCTGAGCAGTGGCTGACAGACACTTCAGATTTGTTGAATGCAGCCAGGGTTCCACAGGAGAACCAAGTGGAAGTTGCCAAGATTCAGCTAAAGGACATAGCCAGGACTTGGTGGCTAGCAGAGGAGGCCAGACTGGAGAAGCCTGTCACTTGGGACACCTTCTCCAAGAGTTTCTACAGCAGGTTCTTCCTGTCACAGCTCAGAAGGACATGGAAGAACAATTCATCAGACTTCGGCAGGGGAGTAGATCCGTGGATGAGTATGCCGCGGAGTTTCTCAGGTTGAGCCGCTTCGCCCCGTACATGGTGACGGATGAAGAGAGACGGGCAAGCAGATTTCAGCAGGGTCTGCAGATGGACCTACAGGTATTCCTGGTACCCCAGCAGCTGAAGACATACTCAGAGGTTCTCACCATAGCTCGAGAGGTAGAGCGTGTACTGGAGAAGAAGAAGGAGAGTCAGATGAGAAGCCAAGCCAAGAAGAGGCCTTTTGAGTTGATGGATGAGGAAGATGAGGATAGGGCAGCCCAGGGCCCGATGATGAAGAGGCCATTCCAGACTCCTCTTTCTCAGATTGTATGCAATTATTGCCACAGGCCCGGGCATTATAAGAGGGATTGTCGAGTAGCCCAGGGATTATGTATGGCATGTGGGTCAGGGAGTCATAAGCTGAGGGATTGCCCACACAGAAAGTTTGGACATGCGGCGCCAGTCAGACCAGCTCTTCCAGCTCCAGCGCATCCAGTCCCAGCACTTCCAGCGCCGCCACTGAGGAGGTACCCTGAGCCCGTTGACCGGAGAGCTCCATTTCCACCCCAGCAGTATGGTCATCAGCAGGAGGGATGAGAGCCAGAGCAGATCAGGGCAGAGGCCAAGTTCATGCCATGGCAGCAGAGGCTTCAGGCGTCGCAACAGAGTGGGAAGACCAGTATCCGGATCAGGAGCCTTAGGATTTCATGGTAACCACTACCCCATTTCTTGTATTTGAGTTGGTTATCATTCTTAATAATTATTTCCATTGTCATTCTATCATTGTTAATTCTGGTCCTTCTTGTATTTATCTTCCTCCCTGTTTTGGTTTTATGATGCCTTTATTCGTGCCTTCGTCCCCTTCTGTGTTCAATTTACCCCTTATGAAATTGCGAGGACGCAATTTTTGTAAGGTGGGTAGATTGTAATACCCCGTTCCCGGAATACGTACTTAGTTGCGTATTCAGATTTTCGATCGTATTTTCCGATTTGTTTCCTGTATTTATTCTGTATCATGAATTCTTTACACGATTATTTTATGTTGGATTTGGATTCGTGGACTCGGAGTCAGCCCTAGTCTGAGCCAAGGGCCCGATCATAGTGTATTCTTCGATTTGGTATTTCTGACATGTAGAATTGACCGATTTCAGTTTTAAATGTTATTTTCCAATTTATTAGACTTTCTGTGATTTTCTGGATTTTTTCTCGGATTAAATTGAATTTCTTCAAAACCGGTGTCGGCCAGTGTCGCTGACCGCTTCCCGGATTTTTATTTCATAAACCACTTGGAATTTCCAGAAGAGTCTTTAGACTTTTCTTCTTAGAATCGCATTTCTTATTTAAATACTTTTTCGGAAGATTTTACGAATTTATGGATTTTCCGCCGGAGTCGGCAGTAGACTGATTCCAGTATTTTTAATTCTCAAACTGCTTGGAATTTCATGGTGATCCTTTAGACTTTATTTCTCGGAATCATATTTTCTATCTATATTCTTTTTCTGAGGATTTTACGATTTTATGGAAATTCTTTCGGAGTCGGTAAATCACTGATTCCGGGATTTTTAATTTTAAATCTATTCAGTATTTCTTCGAACGGATTTCACTATTGGTCTTTATATATTATTCTTGATTTTTGGTTAAATTTCATATCATTCCGAAATACTTGAATTTCGGGCATTTTTTCAATATTTGCAAATTCCTTTTCCACTTCACTTGCCACCTCATTTCCCACTCAACCCTTACCTACCCCCACTCACTCTCCCTCTCAACCACAGCCGGCCATGTGGCCAAGGAGGGGACACCTCACCCCTTTCTTTGCAATAAAGCCCTTCACTTCCAACCAATTTCCAAACCCTTTACAAATATCCCAAGCTATAAATCACTTCCATTTGCAAAGTTGCCCTTTTTTTCTCATTCCTTCACCAAGAGAAGAAATCTCCTCTCAAAATTCCCCTTCTTCTTCCTCAAGAACCCTAGCTTCAAGAGAACCCCAAATCCCTTCACTTCCACCTCAAGATCTTAGGGTTTTCTTCAAGGGACCTCCATCTTCAACCAAGGCTTCATCAAGGCAACTTCAAGTTCATCTCCTTCAACTCAAGCTTCAACAACTTGTGGATTTGGAGTCATCACCTCCTCCATTTGGATCAAGCTCCAATTGAACCCATCCTAGTGAGTTTCTTACTCACCAAGACCTATTTAACACCCCACATGCTAGTGATTGAGATCCATGTACACTTGTAGATAAAAATCACATTTTTAGGGCATCACAACCACAAATCCAACTCTCCCATGTGAATATTTTAATCACCATAGCTATTCTCTGTTTTAGGGTGCTTGTATTGGTAGATCAGGTCACCTAATACCATAAAAAATCCTACCTTTAGGCTATTAGAACAACCCCCATAAAAATCTGATTTTTCTGCCCTAATAATACAATCTGTTAATGTCTGTCCAAAACTGAAACCAGAATCTTGGGGTTTCTTTCGTAGGGATGTTCAATAAGGAATAGGTCATGTAATATACCGTTAGAAAGCTAATCGAGTCTACTTTCCAACGGTTCATACCATGTCATCATCGGATACCTGTAACTTAAGCTATGACTGAAACATTGAAGGTTGGTCAAAACTGTCATGCTGCAGAATTCAGCACAGCTGATAGGTTTTTGAATTTCTGGAGCAGTTTGGTTAATCAAAACCTATCATGTAATAGGTCATTGGGAAGGTAGTGGAGTCTAGTTTCTAATAAATCTTTCCTCGTTCTATTCCTATACGTAGAATGAAAGTTATCATAAAAACTCCGTTGGTTACACCACTTACACTCCATAAATTGTTATCATGTATCCCCATGTTAGGACTTGTTGATTGATGCATATGTGCTGTTTTAGTCTTGTCTCATGCTTCATACTTGTATTGTATAATATGTTTCACGATGAATCTTATGTTTGGGTCATGTGATTGAACCTTGTACCTAATAACCTATTTCTTGTAGTATATCACTCTAGTCACTCATCTTGTCATGTTTATGTATGCCCATGCTATTACTTGTCTTATTTTTATACTTGTACATTGCCGTGATATTATTACTTCCCTATTTTATAACATGCGTGGCAGACCCTTCGAGGTCGTTGAATCCTAGGTTGTTCTATGTTCCACCTGTCTTACCTTATAACAACTTGTCAGTTAATTATTCTCTTTTAACACATGTATATCACGTAACACCTAACTTGTACTCACTTGACCAACTGACATGCCACCACCCTGTTAGGCCGATTGTTATGTCATGATTGACCCGGCCCATTGTACATTTATTGTTATGTTTTACTGCTTGCTATACATCACCACCTTGTCATGCTATCCTTAAACCAAGCATGATACACTTGACTGTATGATTATCTTATTTACGGGAACCCTGCCCTGTTTTATGGAACTAAGTGCCACGTGGAACAAAGTGCCACACCACACGGTGGGGGCCACCTCTTGAATCCACGGGGGCACCTCTAGAATCCACTCCCTCAGAACAAAGTGCCACATGGAACAAAGTGCCACACCACACGGTGGGGGCCACCTCTTGAAACCCATGGGGGCCACCTCTTGAGTCTGTAGGGCTATTCCTGTCATGTTCACTTATTTCCCGTAAACTGATAATCCTAAATAAGCTACAACTTGAATGGGTATGGGAGGAAGTGATGGATGCCGGAATGATATCTTGCTTATAGCTTGGGAATATGTTACCTGATTACTTTACGTACCTCTATAAGTAGAGATAGATATCTCGCTTATAGCTTGGGAATATGTTACATGATTACTTCTACGTACCTCTATAAGAAAAGATATCAGTTCTCCATCTACTTCCGGTAACAAACCTCGAATAGCTTATATATGGATGTATGTGAGTTGGGATCGATACCGAGACACATACCTAGATATACGAGTTAGGCGATAATAATAATAATAATAATAGGTTCAGTTATGGTTACTGTTATGTTTAGTGTTTCTTGTTATAGTTCCCATCATGACTCATGATACATTATGACCCTGTTTTACTTGTTATGGTACCAGTGAGGATTCCGGTTACTTGGTTGGTGTCTTTCTCATTATGACACACGTCTTTCTTGTTATGCATTCACGTTATGATTATCGCATGATTTGCAAATTCTGATTTTATATGCTTGGGATTGCTGTGGTATGAGACAAGGGTATATTTATGAGGGTTTCCTTGTTTGGATTATTCCTTCGACGTACTAGTCTCATAGGACCGTAACTTAAGCATATACAATCACTTTTGCTCGTAGTTAGCATTACCTTTGATTTCCCGTTTCATGATTATTATATTATACCGTTCTTATATTTATACTCGTGTTTTGACCCTACTCATGTGTCCTAGCCATTTGGCATGCAGGTTCTTTTATTTATTATATGTCTTGATCCCTTGGATTTGCACATTCAGGTTCTGTAGCTAGATCAGAGTGGAGTTGTCCACAGTAGCTCGAGCTCTCTTGCGAGCGGGCATCCTAGCTTCAGCTCCTTGTGCCTGACTTCTTTTGACTCACGGGATCTCCATCCTACTCGTGAGCCTTTTGTACTTTTGCTGTATATTTTACTTTTGGACTGGGTTGTGATAACTGATACATGTAAGATGTAATGTTTATCATATCCTATGATGACTCGTATTGTACTTATGTTGGCATATAGGTGTGTATACCATGCTTTGCGTTGCACTCTGATCATTTCTTGTTGTACTTTATGCTTAGCGTATATGCGTGGGGGCACTTCCTGACCTACGTATATACGTCGCAGTGACGTCCCCGTATCTGCAGAATCGGGGCGTTACAGGTTGGTATCAGAGCCTAGGTTCAGCTTAGGCTCTTACCTCTATAGTACAACAAGTAGCAAATTCTGGTAATTTGCGGATGCCACATCAATGTACAAAGTTGTCTAGTCCTTTTTGATTTATCTAGTTTCCTTGATTCCATCCTTCACATCTGAAATCCTCCATTTCCTTTCCAGCTCCTTCCAGTCTATCCATTCCTAGTATCGATGGAGAGGAGATCGGGCCGCAGCCACTCGGGATCAGCATCGGATGGAGCAGCAAGAGAGATGTGGATATATTGAGGGTTGTCCAGACCATGATAGAGAACCAGCAGCAGCAGATGGACATCAACAGCAACAGACCGAGCTTCTCCGGCAAGAGATAGCAGCACTAAGGAACGGAGGCCGGGGAATATATCAGACTTCAGGAGACTGCAGCCAGCTACATTCACGGGTGGAGAGAGACCCTTGGATGCTGAGCAGTGGCTGACAGACACTTCAGATTTGTGAATGCAGCCAGGGTTCCACAGGAGAACCAAGTGGAAGTTGCCAAGATTCAGCTAAAGGACATAGCCAGGACTTGTGGCTAGCAGAGGAGGCCAGACTGGAGAAGCCTGTCACTTGGGACACCTTCTCCAAGAGTTTCTACAGCAGGTTCTTCCCTGTCACAGCTCAGAAGGACATGGAAGAACAATTCATCAGACTTCGGCAGGGGAGTAGATCCGTGGATGAGTATGCCGCGGAGTTTCTCAGGTTGAGCCGCTCGCCCCGTACATGGTGACGGATGAAGAGAGACGGGCAAGCAGATTTCAGCAGGGTCTGCAGATGGACCTACAGGTATTCCTGGTACCCCAGCAGCTGAAGACATACTCAGAGGTTCTCACCATAGCTCGAGAGGTTAGAGCGTGTACTGGAGAAGAAGAAGGAGAGTCAGATGAGAAGCCAAGCCAAGAAGAGGCCTTTTGAGTTGATGGATGAGGAAGATGAGGATAGGGCAGCCCAGGGCCCGATGATGAAGAGGCCATTCCAGACTCCTCTTTCTCAGATTGTATGCAATTATTGCCACAGGCCCGGGCATTATAAGAGGGATTGTCGAGTAGCCCAGGGATTATGTATGGCATGTGGGGGGTCGGGAGTCATAAGCTGAGGGGATTGCCCACACAGAAAGTTTGGACATGCGGCGCCAGTCAGACCAGCTCTTCCAGCTCCAGCGCATCCAGTCCCAGCACTTCCAGCGCCGCCACTGAGGAGGTACCCTGAGCCGTTGACCGGAGAGCTCCATTTCCACCCCAGCAGTATGGTCATCAGCAGAGAGGGATGAGAGCCAGAGCAGATCAGGGCAGAGGCCAAGTCATGCCATGGCAGCAGAGGCTTCAGGCGTCGCAACAGAGTGGGAAGACCAGTATCCGGATCAGGAGCCTTAGGATTTCATGGTAACCACTACCCCATTTCTTGTATTTGAGTTGGTTATCATTCTTAATAATTATTTCCATTGTCATTCTATCATTGTTAATTCTGGTCCTTCTTGTATTTATCTTCCTCCTGTTTTGGTTTTATGATGCCTTTATTCGTGCCTTCGTCCCCTTCTGTGTTCAATTTACCCCTTATGAAATTGCGAGGACGCAATTTTTGTAAGGTGGGTAGATTGTAATACCCCGTTCCGGAATACGTACTTAGTTGCGTATTCAGATTTTCGATCGTATTTTCCGATTTGTTTCCTGTATTTATTCTGTATCATGAATTCTTTACACGATTATTTTATGTTGGATTTGGATTCGTGGACTCGGAGTCAGCCCTAGTCTGAGCCAAGGGCCCGATCATAGTGTATTCTTCGATTTGGTATTTCTGACATGTAGAATTGACCGATTTCAGTTTTAAATGTTATTTTCAATTTATTAGACTTTCTGTGATTTTCTGGATTTTTCTCGGATTAAATTGATTTCTTCAAAACCGGTGTCGGCCAGTGTCGCTGACCGCTTCCCGGATTTTATTTCATAAACCACTTGGAATTTCCAGAAGAGTCTTTAGACTTTTCTTCTTAGAATCGCATTTCTTATTAAATACTTTTTCGGAAGATTTTACGAATTTATGGATTTTCCGCCGGAGTCGGCAGTAGACTGATTCCAGTATTTTTAATTCTCAAACTGCTTGGAATTTCATGGTGATCCTTTAGACTTTATTTCTCGAATCATATTTTCTATCTATATTCTTTTTCTGAGGATTTTACGATTTTATGGAAATTCTTTCGGAGTCGGTAAATCACTGATTCCGGGATTTTTAATTTTAAATCTATTCAGTATTTCTTCGAACGGATTTCACTATTGGTCTTTATATATTATTCTTGATTTTTGGTTAAATTTTCATATCATTCCGAATACTTGAATTCGGGCATTTTTTCAATATTTGCAAATTCCTTTTTCCACTTCACTTGCCACCTCATTTCCCACTCAACCCTTACCTACCCCCACTCACTCTCCCTCTCAACCACAGCCGGCCATGTGGCCAAGGGAGGGGACACCCACCCCCTTTCTTTTGCAATAAAGCCCTTCACTTCCAACCAATTTCCAACCCTTTACAAATATCCAAGCTATAAATCACTTCCATTTGCAAAGTTGCCCTTTTTTCTCATTCCTTCACCAAGAGAAGAAATCTCCTCTCAAAATTCCCTTCTTCTTCCTCAAGAACCCTAGCTTCAAGAGAACCCCAAATCCCTTCACTTCCACCTCAAGATCTTAGGGTTTCTTCAAGGGACCTCCATCTTCAACCAAGGCTTCATCAAGGCAACTTCAAGTTCATCTCCTTCAACTCAAGCTTCAACAACTTGTGGATTTGGAGTCATCACCTCCTCCATTTGGATCAAGCTCCAATTGAAACCCATCCTAGTGAGTTTCTTACTCACCAAGACCTATTTAACACCCCACATGCTAGTGATTGAGATCCATGTACACTTGTAGATAAAAATCACATTTTTAGGGCATCACAACCACAAATCCAACTCTCCCATGTGAATATTTTAATCACCATAGCTATTCTCTGTTTAGGGTGCTTGTATTGGTAGATCAGGTCACCTAATACCATAAAAAATCCTACCTTTAGGCTATTAGAACAACCCCCAAAAATCTGATTTTTCTGCCCTAATAATACAATCTGTTAATGTCTGTCCAAAACTGAAACCAGAATCTTGGGGTTTCTTTCGTAGGGATGTTCAATAAGGAATAGGTCATGTAATATACCGTTAGAAAGCTAATCGAGTCTACTTTCCAACGGTTCATACCATGTCATCATCGGATACCTGTAACTTAAGCTATGACTGAAACATTGAAGGTTGGTCAAAACTGTCATGCTGCAGAATTCAGCACAGCTGATAGGTTTTTGAATTTCTGGAGCAGTTTGGTTAATCAAAACCTATCATGTAATAGGTCATGGGAAGGTAGTGGAGTCTAGTTTCTAATAAATCTTTCCTCGTTCTATTCCTATACGTAGAATGAAAGTTATCATAAAAACTCCGTTGGTTACACCATTACACTCCATAAATTGTTATCATGTATCCCCATGTTAGGACTTGTTGATTGATGCATATGTGCTGTTTTAGTCTTGTCTCATGCTTCATACTTGTATTGTATAATATGTTTCACGATGAATCTTATGTTGGGTCATGTGATTGAACCTTGTACCTAATACCTATTTCTTGTAGTATATCACTCTAGTCACTCATCTTGTCATGTTTATGTATGCCCATGCTATACTTGTCTTATTTTTATACTTGTACATTGCCGTGATATTATTACTTCCCTATTTTATAACATGCGTGGCAGACCCTTCGAGGTCGTTGAATCCTAGGTTGTTCTATGTTCCACCTGTCTTACCTTATAACAACCTTGTCAGTTAATTATTCTCTTTTAACACATGTATATCACGTAACACCTAACTTGTACTCACTTGACCAACTGACATGCCACCACCTGTTAGGCGATTGTTATGTCATGATTGACCCGGCCCATTGTACATTTATTGTTATGTTTTACTGCTTGCTATACATCACCACCTTGTCATGCTATCCCTTAAATCAAGCATGATACACTTGACTGTATGATTATTTATTTACGGGAACCCTGCCCTGTTTTATGGAACTAAGTGCCACGTGGAACAAAGTGCCACACACACGGTGGGGGCCACCTCTTGAATCCACGGGGGCCACCTCTAGAATCCACTCCCTCAGAACAAAGTGCCACATGGAACAAAGTGCCACACCACACGGTGGGGCCACCTCTTGAAACCCATGGGGCCACCTCTTGAGTCTGTAGGGCTATTCCTGTCATGTTCACTTATTCCCGTAAACTGATAATCCTAAATAAGCTACAACTTGAATGGGTATGGGAGAAGTGATGGATGCCGGAATGATAATCTTGCTTATAGCTTGGGAATATGTTACCTGATTACTTTTACGTACCTCTATAAGTAGAGATAGATATCTCGCTTATAGCTTGGGAATATGTTACATGATTACTTCTACGTACCTCTATAAGAAAAGATATCAGTTCTCCATCTACTTCCGGTAACAAACCTCGAATAGCTTATATATGGATGTATGTGAGTTGGGATCGATACCGAGACACATACCTAGATATACGAGTTAGGCGAATAATATAATAATAATAATAGGTTCAGTTATGGTTACTGTTATGTTTAGTGTTTCTTGTTATAGTTCCCATCATGACTCATGACATTATGACCCCTGTTTTACTTGTTATGGTACCAGTGAGGATTCCGGTTACTTGGTTGGTGTCTTTCTCATTATGACACACGTCTTTCTTGTTATGCATTCACGTTATGATTATCGCATGATTTGCAAATTCTGATTTTATATGCTTGGGATTGCTGTGGTATGAGACAAGGGTATATTTATGAGGGTTTCCTTGTTTGGATTATTCCTTCGACGTACTAGTCTCATAGGACCGTAACTTAAGCATATACAATCACTTTTGCTCGTAGTTAGCATTACCTTGTTTCCCGTTTCATGATTATTATATTATACCGTTCTTATATTCTATACTCGTGTTTTGACCCTACTCATGTGTCCTAGCCATTTGGCATGCAGTTCTTTTATTTATTATATGTCTTGATCCCTTGGATTTGCACATTCAGGTTCTGTAGCTAGATCAGAGTGGAGTTGTCCACAGTAGCTCGAGCTCTCTTGCGAGCGGGCATCCTAGCTTCAGCTCCTTGTGCCTGACTTCTTTTGACTCACGGGATCTCCATCCTACTCGTGAGCCTTTTGTACTTTTGCTGTATATTTTACTTTTGGACTGGGTTGTGATAACTGATACATGTAAGATGTAATGTTTATCATATCCTATGATGACTCGTATTGTACTTATGTTGGCATATAGGTGTGTATACCATGCTTTGCGTTGCACTCTGATCATTTCTTGTTGTACTTTATGCTTAGCGT
>JAVJIF010030049.1:0-143342 GCA_038442645.1 Agave tequilana
CGATCATAGTGTATTCTTCGATTTGGTATTTCTGACATGTAGATTGACCGATTCAGTTTTAAATGTTATTTTCCAATTTATTAGACTTTCTGTGATTTTCTGGATTTTTCTCGGATTAATTGAATTTCTTCAAAACCGGTGTCGGCCAGTGTCGCTGACCGCTTCCCGATTTTTATTTCATAAACCACTTGAATTTCCAGAAGAGTCTTTAGACTTTTTCTTCTTAGAATCGCATTTCTTATTTAAATACTTTTTCGGAAGATTTTACGAATTTATGGATTTTCCGCCGGAGTCGGCAGTAGACTGATTCCAGTATTTTTATTCTCAAACTGCTTGGAATTTCATGGTGATCCTTTAGACTTTATTTCTCGAATCATATTTCTATCTATATTCTTTTTCTGAGGATTTTACGATTTTATGGAATTCTTTCGGAGGGCGGTAAATCACTGATTCCGGGATTTTTAATTTTAATCTATTCAGTATTTCTTCGAACGATTTCACTATTGGTCTTTATATATTATTCTTGATTTTTGGTTAATTTTCATATCATTCCGAAATACTTGAATTTCGGGCATTTTTTTTTCAATATTTGCAAATTCCTTTTTCCACTTCACTTGCCACCCCTCATTTCCCACTCAACCTTACCTACCCCCACTCACTCTCCCTCCCAACCACAGCCGCCATGTGGCCAAGGGAGGGGACACCTCACCCCCTTTCTTTTGCAATAAAGCCCTTCACTTCCACCAATTTCCAAACCCTTTACAAATATCCCAAGCTATAAAAATCATTCATTTGCAAAGTTGCCTTTTTTTTTTCTCATTCCTTCACCAAGAGAAGAAATCTCCTCTCAAAATTCCCCTTCTTCTTCCTCAAGAAACCTAGCTTCAAGAGAACCCCAAATCCCTTCACTTCCACCTCAAGATCTTAGGGTTTTCTTCAAGGGACCTCCATCTTCAACCAAGGCTTCATCAAGGCAACTTCAAGTTCATCTCCTTCAACTCAAGCTTCAACAACTTGTGGATTTGGAGTCATCACCTCCTCCATTTGGATCAAGCTCCATTGAACCCCATCCTAGTGAGTTTCTTACTCACCAAGACCTATTTACACCCCCACATGCTAGTGATTGAGATCCATGTACACTTGTAGATAAAAATCCATTTTTAGGGCATCACAACACAAATCCAACTCTCCCATGTGAATTTTAATCACCATAGCTATTCTCTGTTTTAGGGTGCTTGTATTGGTAGATCAGGTCACCTAATACCTAAAAATCCTACTTTAGGCTATTAGAACAACCCCCATAAAAATCTGATTTTTCTGCCCTAATAATACAATCTGTTAATGTCTGTCCAAAACTGAAACCGAAATCTTGGGTTTCTTTCGTAGGGATGTTCAATAAGGAATAGTCATGTAATATACCGTTAGAAAGCTAATCGAGTCTACTTTCCAACGGTTCATACCATGTCATCATCGGATACCTGTAACTTAAGCTATGACTGAAACATGAAGGTTGGTCAAAACTGTCATGCTGCAGAATTCAGCACAGCTGATAGGTTTTTGAATTTCTGGAGCAGTTTGGTTATCAAAACCTATCATGTAATAGGTCATTGGGAAGGTAGTGGAGTCTAGTTTCTAATAAATCTTTCCTCGTTCTATTCCTATACGTAGAATGAAAGTTATCATAAAAACTCCGTTGGTTACACCACTTACACTCCATAAATTGTTATCATGTATCCCCATGTTAGGACTTGTTGATTGATGCATATGTGCTGTTTAGTCTTGTCTCATGCTTCATACTTGTATTGTATAATATGTTTCACGATGAATCTTATTTTGGGTCATGTGATTGAACCTTGTACCTAATAACCTATTTCTTGTGTATATCACTCTAGTCACTCATCTTGTCATGTTTATGTATGCCCATGCTATTACTTGTCTTATTTTTATACTTGTACATTGCCGTGATATTATACTTCCCTATTTTATAACATGCGTGGCAGACCCTTCGAGGTCGTTGAATCCTAGTTGTTCTATGTTCCACCTGTCTTACCTTATAACAACCTTGTCAGTTAATTATTCTCTTTTAACACATGTATATCACGTAACACCTAACTTGTACTCACTTGACCAACTGACATGCCACCACCCTGTTAGGCCGATTGTTATGTCATGATTGACCCGGCCCATTGTATATTATTGTTGTGTTTTACTGCTTGCTATACATCACCACCTTGTCATGCTATCCCTTAAACCAAGCATGATACACTTGACTGTATGATTATCTTATTTACGGGAACCCTGCCCTGTTTTATGGAACTAAGTGCCACGTGGAACAAAGTGCCACACCACACGGTGGGGGCCACCTCTTGAATCCACGGGGGCCACCTCTAGAATCCACTCCCTCAGAACAAAGTGCCACATGGAACAAAGTGCCACACCACACGGTGGGGGCCACCTCTTGAAACCCATGGGGGCCACCTCTTGAGTCTGTAGGGCTATTCCTGTCATGTTCACTTATTTCCCGTAAACTGATAATCCCAAATAAGCTACAACTTGAATGGGTATGGGAGGAAGTGATGGATGCCGGAATGATCTTGCTTATAGCTTGGAATATGTTACCTGATTACTTTTACGTACCTCTATAAGTAGAGATAGATATCTCGCTTATAGCTTGGGAATATGTTACATGATTACTTCTACGTACCTCTATAAGAAAAAGATATCAGTTCTCCATCTACTTCCGGTAACAAACCTCGAATAGCTTATATATGGATGTATGTGAGTTGGGATCGATACCGAGACACATACCTAGATATACGAGTTAGGCGAGTAATAATAATAATAATAGGTTCAGTTATGGTTACTGTTATGTTTAGTGTTTCTTGTTATAGTTCCCATCATGACTCATGATACATTATGACCCCTGTTTTACTTGTTATGGTACCAGTGAGGATTCCGGTTACTTGGTTGGTGTCTTTCTCATTATGACACACGTCTTTCTTGTTATGCATTCACGTTATGATTATCGCATGATTGCAAATTCTGATTTATATGCTTGGGATTGCTGTGGTATGAGACAAGGGTATATTTATGAGGGTTTCCTTGTTTGGATTATTCCTTCGACGTACTAGTCTCATAGGACCGTAACTTAAGCATATACAATCACTTTTGCTCGTAGTTAGCATTACCTTGATTTCCCGTTTCATGATTATTATATATACCGTTCTTATATTCTATACTCGTGTTTTGACCCTACTCATGTGTCCTAGCCATTTGGCATGCAGTTCTTTTATTTATTATATGTCTTGATCCCTTGGATTTGCACATTCAGGTTCTATAGCTAGATCGGAGTGGAGTTGTCCACAGTAGCTCGAGCTCTCTTGCGAGCGGGCATCCTAGCTTCAGCTCCTTGTGCCTGACTTCTTTTGACTCACGGGATCTCCATCCTACTCGTGAGCCTTTTGTACTTTTGCTGTATATTTTACTTTTGGACTGGTTGTGATAACTGATACATGTAAGATGTAATGTTTATCATATCCTATGATGACTCGTATTGTACTTATGTTGGCATATAGGTGTGTATACCATGCTTTGCGTTGCACTCTGATCATTTCTTGTTGTACTTTATGCTTAGCGTATATGCGTGGGGGCACTTCCTGACCTACGTATATACGTCGCAGTGACGTCCCCGTATCTGCAGAATCGGGGCGTTACAGGTTGGTATCAGAGCCTAGGTTCAGCTTAGGCTCTTACCTCTATAGTACAACAAGTAGCAAATTCTGGTAATTTGCGGATGCCAACATCAATGTACAAAGTTGTCTAGTCCTTTTTGATTTATCTAGTTCTCCTTGATTCCATCCTTCACATCCTGAAATCCTTCCATTCCTTTCCAGCTCCTTCCAGTCTATCCATTCCTAGTATCGATGGAGAGGAGATCGGGCCGCAGCCACTCGGGATCAGCATCGGATGGAGCAGCAAGAGAGAATGTGGATATATTGAGGGTTGTCCAGACCATGATAGAGAACCAGCAGCAGCAGATGGACAATCAACAGCAACAGACCGAGCTTCTCCGGCAAGAGATAGCAGCACCTAAGGAACGGAGGCCGGGGAATATATCAGACTTCAGGAGACTGCAGCCAGCTACATTCACGGGTGGAGAGACCCTTGGATGCTGAGCAGTGGCTGACAGACACTTCAGATTTGTTGAATGCAGCCAGGGTTCCACAGGAGAACCAAGTGGAAGTTGCCAAGATTCAGCTAAAGGACATAGCCAGGACTTGGTGGCTAGCAGAGGAGGCCAGACTGGAGAAGCCTGTCACTTGGGACACCTTCTCCAAGAGTTTCTACAGCAGGTTCTTCCCTGTCACAGCTCAGAAGGACATGGAAGAACAATTCATCAGACTTCGGCAGGGGAGTAGATCCGTGGATGAGTATGCCGCGGAGTTTCTCAGGTTGAGCCGCTTCGCCCCGTACATGGTGACGGATGAAGAGAAACGGGCAAGCAGATTTCAGCAAGGTCTGCAGATGGACCTACAGGTATTCCTGGTACCCCAGCAGCTGAAGACATACTCAGAGGTTCTCACCATAGCTCGAGAGGTAGAGCGTGTACTGGAGAAGAAGAAGGAGAGTCAGATGAGAAGCCAAGCCAAGAAGAGGCCTTTTGAGTTGATGGATGAGGAGGATGAGGATAGGGCAACCCAGGGCCCGATGATGGAGAGACCATCCCAGACTCCTCTTTCTCAGATCACATGCAATTACTGCCACAGGCCCGGGCATTATAAGAGGGATTGTCGAGTAGCCCTGAGATTATGTATGGCATGTGGGTCAGGGAGTCATAAGCTGAGGGGTTGCCCACACAGAAAGTTTATGCATGTGGCACCAGTCAGACCAGCTCTTCCAGCTCCAGCACATCCAGCCCCAGCACTTCCAGCGCCGCCACTGAGGAGGTACCCAGAACCTGTGGATCGAAGAGTTCCGTTTCCTCCGCCCCAGCAGTATGCTCATCAGCAGAGAGGATTGAGGCCTAGAGCAGATCAGGGTAGAGGCCAAGTTCACAGCATGGCAGCAGAGACTTCAGGTGTTGTAGCAAAGTGGGAAGATCAGTATCCGGGGCAGGAGCCTTAGGATATCATGGTAACCACTACCCCATTTCTTGTATTTGAGTTGGTTATCATTCTTAATAATTATTTCCATTGTCATTCTATCATTGTTAATTCTGGTCCTTCTTGTATTTATCTTCCTCCCTGTTTGGTTTTGATGCCTTTATTCGTGCCTTCGTCCCCTTCTGTGTTCAATTTACCCCTTATGAAATTGCGAGGACGCAATTTTTGTAAGGTGGGTAGATTGTAATACCCCGTTCCCGGAATACGTACTTAGTTGCGTATTCAGATTTTCGATCGTATTTTCCGATTTGTTTCTGTATTTATTCTGTATCATGAATTCTTTACACGATTATTTTATGTTGGATTTGGATTCGTGGACTCGGAGTCAGCCCTAGTCTGAGCCAAGGGCCCGATCATAGTGTATTCTTCGATTTGGTATTTCTGACATGTAGAATTGACCGATTTCAGTTTTAAATGTTATTTTCCAATTTATTAGACTTTCTGTGATTTTCTGGATTTTTCTCGGATTAAATTGAATTTCTTCAAAACCGGTGTCGGCCATGTCGCTGACCGCTTCCCGGATTTTTATTTCATAAACCACTTGGAATTTCCAGAAGAGTCTTTAGACTTTTCTTCTTAGAATCGCATTTCTTATTTAAATACTTTTTCGGAAGATTTTACGAATTTATGGATTTTCCGCCGGAGTCGGCAGTAGACTGATTCCAGTATTTTTAATTCTCAAACTGCTTGGAATTTCATGGTGATCCTTAGACTTTATTTCTCGGAATCATATTTTCTATCTATATTCTTTTTCTGAGGATTTTACGATTTTATGGAAATTCTTTCGGAGTCGGTAAATCACTGATTCCGGGATTTTTAATTTTAAATCTATTCAGTATTTCTTCGAACGGATTTCACTATTGGTCTTTATATATTATTCTTGATTTTTGGTTAAATTTTCATATCATTCCGAAATACTTGAATTTCGGGCATTTTTTCAATATTTGCAAATTCCTTTTTCCACTTCACTTGCCACCTCATTTCCCACTCAACCTTACCTACCCCCACTCACTCTCCCTCTCAACCACAGCCGGCCATGTGGCCAAGGGAGGGGACACCTCACCCCCTTTCTTTTGCAATAAAGCCCTTCACTTCCAACCAATTTCCAAACCCTTTACAAATATCCCAAGCTATAAATCACTTCCATTTGCAAAGTTGCCCTTTTTTTTCTCATTCCTTCACCAAGAGAAGAAATCTCCTCTCAAAATTCCCCTTCTTCTTCCTCAAGAACCCTAGCTTCAAGAGACCCCAAATCCCTTCACTTCCACCTCAAGATCTTAGGGTTTTCTTCAAGGGACCTCCATCTTCAACCAAGGCTTCATCAAGGCAACTTCAAGTTCATCTCCTTCAACTCAAGCTTCAACAACTTGTGGATTTGGAGTCATCACCTCCTCCATTTGGATCAAGCTCCAATTGAACCCCATCCTAGTGAGTTTCTTACTCACCAAGACCTATTTAACACCCCACATGCTAGTGATTGAGATCCATGTACACTTGTAGATAAAAATCACATTTTAGGGCATCACAACACAAATCCAACTCTCCCATGTGAATATTTAATCACCATAGCTATTCTCTGTTTTAGGGTGCTTGTATTGGTAGATCAGGTCATCTAATACCATAAAAAATCCTACCTTTAGGCTATTAGAACAACCCCCATAAAAATCTGATTTTTCTGCCCTAATAATACAATCTGTTAATGTCTGTCCAAAACTGAAACCAGAATCTTGGGGTTTCTTTCGTAGGGATGTTCAATAAGGAATAGGTCATGTAATATACCGTTAGAAAGCTAATCGAGTCTACTTTCCAACGGTTCATACCATGTCATCATCGGATACCTGTAACTTAAGCTATGACTGAAACATTGAAGGTTGGTCAAAACTGTCATGCTGCAGAATTCAGCACAGCTGATAGGTTTTTGAATTTCTGGAGCAGTTTGGTTATCAAAACCTATCATGTAATAGGTCATTGGGAAGGTAGTGGAGTCTAGTTTCTAATAAATCTTTCCTCGTTCTATTCCTATACGTAGAATGAAAGTTATCATAAAAACTCCGTTGGTTACACCACTTACACTCCATAAATTGTTATCATGTATCCCCATGTTAGGACTTGTTGATTGATGCATATGTGCTGTTTTAGTCTTGTCTCATGCTTCATACTTGTATTGTATAATATGTTTCACGATGAATCTTATGTTTGGGTCATGTGATTGAACCTTGTACCTAATAACCTATTTCTTGTAGTATATCACTCTAGTCACTCATCTTGTCATGTTTATGTATGCCCATGCTATTACTTGTCTTATTTTATACTTGTACATTGCCGTGATATTATTACTTCCCTATTTTATAACATGCGTGGCAGACCCTTCGAGGTCGTTGAATCCTAGGTTGTTCTATGTTCCACCTGTCTTACCTTATAACAACCTTGTCAGTTAATTATTCTCTTTTAACACATGTATATCACGTAACACCTAACTTGTACTCACTTGACCAACTGACATGCCACCACCCTGTTAGGCCGATTGTTATGTCATGATTGACCCGCCCATTGTACATTATTGTTGTGTTTTACTGCTTGCTATACATCACCACCTTGTCATGCTATCCCTTAAACCAAGCATGATACACTTGACTGTATGATTATCTTATTTACGGGAACCCTGCCCTGTTTTATGAAACTAAGTGCCACGTGGAACAAAGTGCCACACCACACGGTGGGGGCCACCTCTTGAATCCACGGGGGCCACCTCTAGAATCCACTCCCTCAGAACAAAGTGCCACATGGAACAAAGTGCCACACCACACGGTGGGGGCCACCTCTTGAAACCCATGGGGGCCACCTCTTGAGTCTGTAGGGCTATTCCTGTCATGTTCACTTATTTCCGTAAACTGATAATCCCAAATAAGCTACAACTTGAATGGGTATGGGAGGAAGTGATGGATGCCGGAATGATATCTTGCTTATAGCTTGGGAATATGTTACCTGATTACTTTTACGTACCTCTATAAGTAGAGATAGATATCTCGCTTATAGCTTGGGAATATGTTACATGATTACTTCTACGTACCTCTATAAGAAAAGATATCAGTTCTCCATCTACTTCCGGTAACAAACCTCGAATAGCTTATATATGGATGTATGTGAGTTGGGATCGATACCGAGACACATACCTAGATATACGAGTTAGGCGAGTAATAATAATAATAATAATAGGTTCAGTTATGGTTACTGTTATGTTTAGTGTTTCTTGTTATAGTTCCCATCATGACTCATGATACATTATGACCCCTGTTTTACTTGTTATGGTACCAGTGAGGATTCCGGTTACTTGGTTGGTGTCTTTCTCATTATGACACACGTCTTTCTTGTTATGCATTCACGTTATGATTATCGCATGATTTGCAAATTCTGATTTTATATGCTTGGGATTGCTGTGGTATGAGACAAGGGTATATTTATGAGGGTTTCCTTGTTTGGATTATTCCTTTCGACGTACTAGTCTCATAGGACCGTAACTTAAGCATATACAATCACTTTTGCTCGTAGTTAGCATTACCTTTGATTTCCCGTTTCATGATTATTATATTATACCGTCTTATATTCTATACTCGTGTTTTGACCCTACTCATGTGTCCTAGCCATTTGGCTGCAGTTCTTTTATTTATTATATGTCTTGATCCCTTGGATTTGCACATTCAGGTTCTATAGCTAGATCGGAGTGGAGTTGTCCACAGTAGCTTGAGCTCTCTTGCGAGCGGGCATCCTAGCTTCAGCTCCTTGTGCCTGACTTCTTTTGACTCACGGGATCTCCATCCTACTCGTGAGCCTTTTGTACTTTTGCTGTATATTTACTTTTGGACTGGGTTGTGATAACTGATACATGTAAGATGTAATGTTTATCATATCCTATGATGACTCGTATTGTACTTATGTTGGCATATAGGTGTATACCATGCTTTGCGTTGCACTCTGATCATTTCTTGTTGTACTTTATGCTTAGCGTATATGCGTGGGGGCACTTCCTGACCTACGTATATACGTCGCAGTGACGTCCCCGTATCTGCAGAATCGGGGCGTTACAGAATGTCACCTACAGGAGTGGCTACCGGTGTTGAAGCTGCGACCTTCTCCCATATTGAGGAGATGATTAAGGAACTGGTCCAGCCGGAGGGCCTTAAAGTTCTTGCTACTGGCATGACCTCTGAGGGCACAACCACCATGACTGGGGACCCTCGTCCCAGAGCAGCCTGCTAAAGGATCTATCATCTTCGGATCCTCAGCTTGGTAAGAGAATAAAGATTCTCTATATACTCCTATTCTCATTGTTATTCCTAACATCGATGTTATGATTGCAGAGAGTACCGAGTAGCTCAAGTGAAAGAGCCCGTGGTAAGCGCTAGCGCAGAGGACAACACACTTCAGACTTCAATGGCTGAACCAAGTACCATGAAGTCTGTCCCTGCGGTTGTCATCTCAGAGGCTACCACTGTAACAATCCCGAAGGTGCCGATCACGACTCCGGCATCGATGAACCTACTGCTGGCCTCGTCTCTGCACCAAGTGAAATGGCTCCCGCCTTTACGAACACCATACGTACTATCATAGAAAGGGGGTCTGGGAGTGCATCAACAGAGCTATGGACATCATGAAATATTGGCTCATCAGATGGTGCAACAATTTTTCACTTCCATAGAGTCCTGCATCGAATTGGTTCTTACCGGGAGAAGTTCCTTCGAGTTTACCCGAATGCTTTTTGAAAACCAGATCGAGAACATTCGTCATACTGAAAGTTTGGAGTAGGCCAAGGCATATCTGACGCTAGTCGTACAGTTGGGGATATGCTTGAAGGAATTAAAGACTCTAAAAAAGGCTAACCCGGTGGATGAGGCCTAGCTGATGTTGAATAAGCTCCTCGCTGCTCAAGAATGTGAACGGAAAGAGATAAAAGAGTAGATGGCTGAGGAGGCCCGTCACCTCAACGATTTCTAGGCCAGCTATCAAAGATTGATTGATGACTCCAGAGAATCTGAGGTCATTACCAAGAACGCAAAGCAAGTTATAGCTAATGCTCAGGCAGCTATCGCCAGGGAGCAAGCCTTGATTCAGGTTAATGAGTAGAAACTTGCTGCTGCCAAGAAGAGGTTAGAGGAGCTAGAGATTGCCAAGAAGCGGGTCCAAGAAGATCTTACTACCCGTTCTTCCAAGCTGGAATCTCTTCAAGCACAATTGGCCACAAAGTAATTCTTGTCAGAGGAAAAATTGAAGGTTCAAGCCTGGGCAGAGGTTGAGAAGGCACGACAGCGTGAGATTCAGCGCCTCTGGGACCAGATTCACTCTTTGGCTGAGCGAAATTAGCCCTCCTTCTTTTATATCTCCCTTTTTTTTGCATTTCTCCCTTTTTTGTAACACTCCACTTTTCAAATTAGAGAGTGTTTGTATCACTTTTACCATTTTGATATCAATAATAAAAGTTATCAAATTTTGTCTCGTGTTTATTCCTTCTTTGTGTTTGAGAATCAGACGGACTCTTTGTTGCATGGGAGAATGCAACTCTCACAGACGTGGCTCTTAACCATTGTGAAGACGCAGTCCTTAGTCATTTACTGAGACGCGGCTATGAATTATAGAGGAGAAACTCAGACAGCATTGAGTTGTTGGTGAGACGCAGCCCTAAATTGTAGGGGAGGCACGATCCTGAGTTGTTGAGAGACGCGACTCTGAATTGTTTGGAGGACGCGGCTCTGAATTGTTGAGAGACGCAACACTAAATTGTTTGGAGGACATGACTCTGAATTGTGGAGAGACGCGGCCCTGAATTGATGAAGGGACGCAGTCCTTAGCTGTCGAAGAGATGCGCTCTTCCATTGGTTGGAGGGGACGCAGCCCTAAATTGGTGAGGGGACGCAACCTTGAACTGATGAAGGGACGCAACCCTGTGCTCTTCAACTTGTTAGAGGGGACATAGACCTCAGTTGTCGAAGAGATGACGCGGCCTTTGATTTGTGTAGGGACGCGAACTTCAAAACGCGGCCCTGAATTTTAAGGACGCGGTCCTCATTTTGTTGATGGAACACAGCCTTCAACTTATTGGAGGTGACACAGCCTTTGGTTTGTGAAGGGACGCAGACTTCAAAATACGGCCCTTGAAGTGTCGCTTGCAGTTATAGAGACGCGGTTTTGATGAGCGACTCTCTGTGCGTGAAGATCTCGCTGGATCTTTCAAGGTAAAGTCGGCGTTGATGATTGGGGACGAGTGTCGTTGGGACTTCTCGGGGTAAAAATCCACATGTCTTACTCTGGCTGAATTTGAGATTCGCGTCGCGAATTAAGGCTATTATTGGCCTTTAAAAAAGTTTTGATTTTTATGCCATTAATTAATAGCCATTAGCGAGCCTATAAATATGCCATGAGTCTCTATTAAGTCATCATCTTGACTGTTTTCCCTTTATGGGGCAGGTGCTCTTGAGAGCATTTAGGGTTCTTAGACTGTCTTCTAAGAACCCTAAAAGTCTAAGCAAGCAAGCATACAAAAGTTTAAAAGTTACAAATGGCTAACATTTGTCTTCCAAGAAAAAAATAATACTAAAGTAAATGCAACATTGTTCATATTCTACACTTAAACTCAAATTCGGACACATTGATCTCATCCAAAGGAATTGTTGACTCCTCATTATTTGATGATGAATTCGATGCCAAATCCAACCCTTCTTCCTTTTCCTCTTCCATTGTCGACCTCTTTTTGATGATGAAGATGCCTTCCCTTTAAAAATTTTAACGCTCTTGGAGATCTTCACTCTTTCACTTTTTCTTTTCTTCAAATTAGCTCTCATAGCAATCACAACTTGCCTAAAAGTTAGTTGCTCTCTCAAAAAAATTTCATCATTACTAACCTCGTCATTCTCTTTGTTGGGTACCAACCATTCAGTAATATTTTTCACTTCATTGTAGGCGACCGATGGATCTCTATTTGGGATAGAAATTTTGTTCTTGAGCCTAATATTAAACTTAACATGGACCAAGTCATGTAGCTTCTTAGGACTTAGTCTATTCCTCTTCTTCGTATGAACCTACATAAGAGATGAACATATGAAGAAAAAAGAAAGCAATTTAAAAAAATGATCGAGAACGAGATGACGATGACGTTGATCGAGAACAAGATGATCGAAAATGATTGAGATGACGAGATAATCGAGAACAAGATGTCGATGCCCTAGCTTTTCAGAGCGCGGAAAGGGGAAAATTTTTGATTTTTTTTTTTAGCTTTTCTTTAAAAGTTTGGTCTTATATAATGAAGCGGGTCGGGTTTTATCACTTAGCTAATTTAGTGACTTGTGACCCAAGCCGAATTGCAAAACGATAAGCCAATTTAATGGGTAATATTTTCATCTCAGATATCAGCCGATATATTGGATATGTAGCAATATATCGTCCCATGTCGGTCTAAAACGATATTCGGTACAATTTTGTACTTATCGTATCGTTTTGAATAAAATACAAGTATCTTGGCCGATATACCATTATATCGGTTGAGGTTTAAAACATTGCTCTTCGTTCGGTAGTGGTATTCTCCTAGGCAGTACTAGGGTGCAGACGTGATTCCATCACTGTTTTGCCAATCTTGCCCGAGCTCGTCTCGTCGAATGCCACTGCTGCCCTCTCATAGGGCTTCCTAAGAGTCCTCATCCTTCTCGCAATGTGAGGTAGACTGTGGCATCGGTTTGGCTGCCTTGGAGTCGTGGGGAGTGGAAAGGAGGTATTTCAGGTTGAAACATCTTCTCTGACCCTGACCTCTTGGTCTTCTCTTCACCGATGCCGTGATCTTTGGAAGGTGGCGTAAACAATGGGGCGTCTGGTAGTTCCCCTTGACTCCGAGGGTGTCTTCGAGTTCGGAAGTGAGGCAGGACTAGCTGGATTCGAATCTGCTGCATTTCTTTTTCAAAAATGTAAACACAGAGATGTAAAAGAATTTTATATTATATTTGTCAGTTGTAAAAATAAACTTAATAGAATGGTATTCGAAATGAAAATATCTCTTGGAATGGAAATATCTTCTGGAATGGAAATGGTTATGTTAGATCTTACCTGGTTTATTTTACTATAAGCTTTTTAGAATTGATATGACCATGCCTCTTTGGAGTGCTAGTCGCTATCTTTGGAATGGTTGGCTGGCATTGGGTGTCGGTGAGTTTGTGTTGTTGTTTCCGATCGGGGTAATCCCATAAGCGATACCTGTAAACTTTGGATTCTGAGTGGGGAAGATCACAACAACAGAGTTGGTTCACGGTCGCTTCGAGTGGGGGTTTTCCCATCAGCAAAGTGATGAACTTGGTAGGGCTCTAAGAGGGAGAATCTCTGTAGCAGAGTAGAAATTCCGAGTGCGAGACACTCTCATAGCTGTGGGTTTTGACTGCCCGTGGACTAATCGAGAGAGGGCCGTAGGCCGGTGCTTGCGCTGTTGTCTTCGAGTGGGGGACATTCTCACAATAGAACGTACAAGCATTTGGGATTCTGATGGGGGACACTCCCATTAACAGGGGAAAAAAGATGTAAACGCAGGGATGTAACAGAATATCTTGTATTACTCTTATTAGATATAACACAACACACATAATGAATATCATTGGAATAAATGTGGTTCATGTTCAGATCATACCTGGTTCGTATTTATCATTGCCCTTTGGATCTGATACGATTATATGATTGCAAAATTAAAGTACCGTGTAGCTTAGGGCTAACGAGTCGTATCCACGAGGAGAGATACGATGCAAGCGTTTTGATATTTTTATGAAAAACACGTTCAGTATTTATGTTTTTTAGAAGAAAAGAAGATGGAGAGTAAAGAAGTGATTCAAAAAAAAATGAAAGATTTAGAAAAAGTTTTAGAGAAGATGATTTTTAAGAATACTTGAGAGTGATTTAGTTTGTGTTTTTTAATGATGGAAAAGATCCGTGCTCACTACCATTCAACTCAATTACTTACTTTTCTCAAGAAAGTTTTAATGCCTCATTTTGGTCATAGGCAAAACACAAAGTCTCCTTTGAGTGTTCAAGTAAAACAAATGAGATGGTTTTGTATTAAAACTGAAAACTTCTCTTACACAATGTTTAAAAATAGAATGTTAAACCATCAAGCTAGGTAGCAAGTATGGAATAAAAACGATTTCAAATAGTTGTGTTTTTGAAACATATATTTAAAGTTTAATACCCATCCTTATGCGTCTTCAAGAACAGAGCTTGACTTAGGCATACCAATGATTCAAGAGGGTTGCTTTCATGAAAACCAATTCAGGGAAGAGAGGTAGAAGAGATGGATTAGCGATTTTAGCTACTCATGATTGATGTAAAACAAAGCATATAAAACAAATGTTACATACCAGATAGTTTGGAGAAGAAGGAAGGTTCTGAATCTTTATTGATGTCACTTCAACTTCAGATTACAATCACTCTCTCTCTCTCTCTCTCTCTCTCTCTCTCTCACACACACACACCTTTTGCTGGACTTAGACTAGAACAAAAATAAATGAAATTACAAATGAATAGCAACTATCTAACATAAATCCTAATATTAGGAATGATAAATTTAGGTCCTAGTCTTCGTCCCTTTCTTCACAAACTTTGTGGTATTATAGGAAAAAATCAGAGGGAAGAGGAGTGAGCAGATAAGGGGAACAAACCTTCCCCTATCTCAACGAACAAACCGTGAATCCACGGCTTTGGCCGCGGATCCGCGACCTGGTGGCCACATCCGGGGGGAGATAGTCAGGGGTTTTCTCCTTTTTCCTTTTATCCAAATAATTTCAGCTTGATTTTCTGCTTTTAACGATTCTTCTGTTGATCTTCGGTTAACTAACTGGATCCATAAAAATTCGAGTTTAACTGGTTTTCATTTAGTGTTATCTTCCATGATATGCACTGATCTTCAGCTAGAATTACCTTTATCTCTTTGATTTTGATTTAATCTGAATTTCAGTGGACTTTTGGGCTTGTTTTCTCTTTCTTCTCCCTTGGTAAAGGCCTGCACGTTATTTATACAAAAAAAAAGAATAAAAGTAGAGTATATGACAACAAAATAAGGGAAATGTGACAACAAATATGTAATATCAGTGACTGATCATCATACCTCTCTGGAGCGCTGATCTCTATCTCTGGTAGGTTGGTTGGTTATGAAGTGTCTTGGTGAGCTTGAGATGTCTCTGAGTGAGGGTAATCCCATCACGGTACCTGCAAATTTTGAAGGGATCTGACATGGGAATCCCTGCAGCATAGTAGAAACTCCGAGGGGGATACTCTTACAGCGAAGGGTTTCGACTGCCCATGGGCTAATCGAGAGGAAGCTCATAGGCTGATGCTTGCGTTATCACCTCCGAGTGGCGATACTCCCACAAAAGGCCGTACAAGTATCAGAGATTCTGATGGGGGACACTTCCATCAGCAAGGTAGGAACTCCAAGCAGGGAACAATCCCACAGCGGAGGGTTTCAACTGCCCGTAGGCTAATCAAGAGGGAGCCCATAGCCTGGATCTTGCGTTACCATCTCCGAGTGAGGGACACTCCCACAACGGGCGTACAAGCATTTGAGAATCTGATAGGGGACAATCCCATCAGCTGGCCGGCACAAAACAGTTAGGAGCAAAAACATATTTTTATTTCATGATTTAAAATAAAATACATGGGCTTTAAGGAAATACATAGGGTGTTATTGGTTGAGGTACTTTCCTGTCTTTGTAGGAGAAATCGGGTCACTTAATCACTTTGCACTCACTGATTGCATGCCGCGGTAGGGTAAGAAGCAAGGCACTTGGCTATCTTGCGTTGGAGGCTGCACTAGAGGTTAGAACATACTTTTTGAGGAAACTTTGACGGGCAAGTTCATCCAAATACCACTTGAGGCTTATGCAATGGGCAGTCTTGCATCCCTTAGTGTCGTGGTAGGAACGATAATCTTCTGGAGAAGTGCAGAGTCATGTTGGATTGGCTTCGAACGTCTTACCTATAGTTGGTCCTTGATGGCACTGAATATTTCGTTGATGGGGAGCCTCAGTGGGGTGAGGTGTTGTTTCGCTCTGAAGGCTCGAGTGAATTCGGAGAGAGAATCAGGAATGCCTGTTTCTTGAAGGCGGGTTGCCTCCGACTCTGGTTACCGACAAGGGTCAGAGTCGTGCACTGTGAATTCATCTTTTCTCCATCATTGTCGTGATTGAAAGAGTGGTTGACGAAATTCTTCATGGCCTCCAACTGAATGTAAGGCTGGGCCTGGGACAGAAATTCACTAATCCAAGTAATGTCATGATTCAACAAGTGTTTGTATAGGGGGTGAGAGACCTGCAGTTCGCTGATGAACGCGAGTGCACATACATCCTCACCGCAATTGGGAATCTTAGCAAGCTGGCTCTGAAAGTAGCCGATGTAGGACTTGAGGCTGTCACCCTGCGTCATCTTGACGGAGATGAGGTGGTGATTATTCTTCTTTGCCTCCCGGTAGGAGGCATATTAAGTGAGATACCTCGGTTACCTTCCCGAAGTTGCGAAGAGAATGCAATGGCAGGGAGTAGAACCAATACGAAGCCATGCCTTTCAGGATGGAACCAATCAGAAGCCACGCCTTTCAGGCTGGACAGAAAGGTTAGACACATGAGGGCGTCGTTGCAGGAGTGGACTATCATCTTATCCTGGAAGTGTCTGATGTGTTAAACTGGCTCACTAGCTCTAGAGTAGTAGTCAAAAGTTAGAGCTGAGGACTTTTTCGGGAATTCACACTCCAAGATCTCTTCAGAGAGGGGAGTCGGAGACTTTGAAAACTGCCAGTGTCAATCCGCTACGAAACTGCAGCTTCACCTCCTAAATCCACCTCTGAATCAGTTTATCGAGGGTTCTGGTGTCGGAAAGCTCTTCAATCCTTCTCCGAGTCTAACTGCGTTGAACCCCTATTTGGTAACGAGGTAAGTTTGCTTCGTTGTCAGAGCTATCTTCATACATGGGAGATGTTGGTCTGGGCCACCTCAGATTTGTGATGGGCCCATCGATCTACATCTCCCTAAATCCAGGTTCGTCCACCTGTTGTACTTAAGTGCTTTGGAGGGCGACGATTTGAACTTGGAGTTGATCGTTGAATTGTCTCAACATTTCCTGCTCACAAACGACGTTTTCGCGGTCGGGAACCGCCTGCTCCTATCGCGATCTTACCGGGCTTGCTACTCTCTCACCCGCACTTTCATGTCGGTGAGCATCTGAAAGATCTGGCCTTCGAATAACGACAGGTGGGGCCTTGGAGGCAATCTTTAAGACGAGGAGGAGTCGATGTGATCTGTGGCGTGCTCGCAATTGGCGGCGTGGGGGGGGGGAGACTGTGCCCCCAATGTTGGTATTGGTCCCGCCCTTGAAGAGGCGTCGTTGTGGAAGATCATCTGCTGCTTAGGGCCATCAATACTAGGGAGAGACTTTTTGAGGAAGGTTTGGTTGGAAGGGAGGGTGACCTCAAGTGTAAACTCAAGATCCCAATAAAAGCACCAGTTTGTGATGGGAAAAATTTCTCCTATTCACGGTGGATGAATCTCCACCACAAGCGACCGGATGCTCCCGATCTGAATTGCCAGAGCACACAGAGAAGAGACATCTTTTAGGTTAGGAGCACTGATGTGGTGCAGACTTAAGACCCTCGGGCGCGAGAATCAATAGCTGAAAAGGAAAGTGGGACCGACATACGAAAACTATCAGTGTCGTAGAAGGGTGGACTAGCGCAGGAAAATTGCTAGTTTGTAATGATGGACTGGAACAGGAAAACTTTCAGTATAGTGAGGTGTACTAGCACAGGAAAACTACTAGTGTGTCATGGTAGACTTGAACAGAGAAACTTCTAGTGTCGTGGGGTGTGTGTGCTCTGAGGATTAGGGAAGCGGCCCCTTTCTCCTTGGAGAAGAAGGATTGTATAAGCCTGACATGGATGCTGGCGTGGAGGCGGAATTGATGGACTATTCTAACTGCATGACCTGCACGTGCTGGATTTGTTGTAACAGCCGTGATTATTGGCGTTGGTTAATTGGGATTTCATACCGGAAAATCTGCCACTGTCTATAACTATTCGCGCTGGCAGGGACGTTACATTGTATGAACGTGAGGAAGGATGAAGCTACATAACTGTCGGCGAAGATCAAAGATTATCTGTCATTGGAGCATCAGGTTCGAAGCTAAAACTTTCAAAACGGAGAAGGTCTTGGAATGGAGAAGACCCTGAGGCAGTGAGGACTTCGAAATGGTAAAGGCCTCGTAGAGATAAAGGTCTCAAAATGATGAAATGCAACTCTGGGTCGGAAACGTCTTCAGGATGGAGGGCAGCTCTAGGAAGGCTGGATGTGGTGGAGACGTGGGGATGGACTCTGGGAGTTGTGAGTGTCTTGGGGGAACTCCTCGATAGTTTGGACACGTGTCATCATCCTGGTGCGGGTTAAATTTGACCACTACAGCTTCAGTGGCCGCCCAAACCACTTTGGCCTCTTCATTTCATCAAACTTTGATCATGGGCACACATTTGCCTGCACCACTTTCAACAGAGGCCGCGCAAACCACTTTGTCTCGTTTATATCTGATCTTGCTCACGCTGGCATCCAATGCTGATTAATGCCCAAAGCTATACGTCTCGCTTAGGAAAAAAAATGGAGGTTTGTTTCATTCTGATCCCACAGAAAACCCGACAGTTCTTTTACTCATTGCAGGTGAAATGGTGCGCTCTAGAGATCAACAATGCTGCAGATATGCTATCTCAATCGAAAAGCACTGGAAAATATTTTAGTAGTTGTAATTATGAATGAGATGTATGCTTGATTCTGCCATTGTATTTCTGAGCTTGCAGTCCCGGTGTATTTTTGTGAAACCACAGTTGTACATAGTTGCTGGTGAGAGTTGCCTCTCAATACGCAATAATTTTAATTTGTTTAAAGCATTGTTTTGATTTGATTCATCAAATGCACCATGCAAGATTTATTCCAACTGACAGTGTTGTTAATGAATACATAAAACATTCAGCCAAAGGTGGTCCTGTATATTGAGCAAGGTATTTCAGGGGATTTCGGCTACCACAATAGTGTATTCCACTGCCCCCCACTCTTGAAAAGTCGTCACCACCAAGATGATGCTCTTTCACCAATAGCTATATAAACACAGATTACATTTTTCCCTTTGAGGGAAGGCATAGGCAAATTTCATTAAGATAATACAGGATGAATCTTGAAGCTCTAGAAACTCAATTACTCTCAACATGAACCAATAAAGGAGCTATAAACTCAAATATATCATAATTTATAAGTCATTCAGCTCAATTCAGATACACTCTCTTTCATGGTTCTTGCATTGCTACCTAACTATAGTTGGAAAATTATCGCATGATCCTCATCCACTTGAGCTTGAAATAAGAAAATAATTCTGACTCAAGTTTCAGATTAACAATACTATTATCATTCAAATAATAACGTGAAAATGCTAACATTGCATTCACAATGCCATTATTGAACCTAGATGAGAATGAAAAACAAAGAACTCAAAGAATTGCGACACGTAATGAAATGGTTTTGTTAAATTAGAAATTATGGTACTTTTTTTGAGGGTCAAGTGGGGCCTTAGCCCGAGGATATTTTATTAAAATAATAAAAAATGTGAAGATTAGATGGGTTAACACTTGCACATCACAAGTAATACATCAAGTTTTGTAGAAATTGCCGAATGAACAACAAATTAATTTGTCTTTCGACACCTGTGGGTCTTGAAGTGGGAGCGCCAAAGAGCCACCAATGATAAAATCCGACCTCCAAGCACCATGATGGATGAGATCCTTCGGTTTCGTTCATTCCAAACTACCCAAATGAAGATGGCAATGACAAAACACTCTCATTGATCAACCGCATTGTGTGGGATATTCGACAACCGCCAATCACCCCACAGAGATGCAATTGAAAGTGGCCGAGAAGATACTGCAAGATGGTTACACACTGACGCCCAAAGTTTCAAAGTGAAGGGGCAATGGAGAAAGATATGAACGCCAGTCTCCGGAGTAGCCCCATACTACGGGCACAGTAATGAAGTAAGGACACATATCTTGGCAAGATTATCTCTCATTAAAAGACTGTCATGATAGCCACATGTGCACCTTGCATTTTAATGGGGCTTGTGTAGTCAAAAGCCACTGAAACCAATTAGTCTCGTTACGAAAATCAGCACGTTTTCAATAAGAGAATTGATAGTGAATAAGCCATCATCCTTGAGCTTCCAATGACGAACATCCAGACTTGAGGTGGAGAGGGTTACCGGTTGGAGGAGAATTAAGAGATTGTTGAGATCATTAGATAGATGCACATAAGGCCATCTTCTAAATTGTGGAGCCCAAATCATTCTTCCTCAATAAGACAAATTTGAGTGTTCACCGATGTAGATGGATCTATGACAAGTAAGAAAAGATTATGAAACGTGGAAGCAAGTGTAGCATCACCTACCCAATGGTCAAGCCAAAATCTTATCGAGCATCTGTCGCCCACTTTAATTTCGATGCCAGAGAAAAAAGCCGTGGAGGCCTTCAGGACTTCTCTCCAAAAGGGGGAGACATGTTAGGAAAGAGTGTGATGTAAATCAAAAGGTCGTCGTCTTCTATAATAGTTATGTAAGATAAGAGCCACTCACGGATTTTGTGGATCATGGAAAAGTCTCCACCATCGCTTTGATAGAAGAGCGAGATTGAAAACCTGAAGATTACGTACTCCCCCAACTCCTTGATTTATATGGGAGCAAACAAGTTGCCAATTAATCAGGCAAACCCCTCCATGAATGTCCTTTTTGCCTTTCCAAAAGAAGGCACAGTGGATACAATCAATGCCCAGGATCACCCACTCCAGAAGATATTAGAAGGACATAATGCATAGAGGCAATGAAGATAATACAGAGTTCACGAGGATGAGCCGACCGCCCTTATATAGAGCGCTACTCTTCCAAGTGGCAAGCTTTTTCTCAACTCTTTCTATAAGTGATTGACAATCCTCCCTTGTGAGTGAGATCACTTTGGTGGTAGCCAAAGGTAATTGAATGACAATGAATCAAGATTGCAATTGAGAATGAAAGCTGCTCTAGTGCCCGCCTCTTCACATCTACTCAAGTTGAAGAGACACAATCTGTGAAAATTGATTTTGAGACCCGTCATCATCTCAAATGAACAAAGAAGTAGCTTAAGAGTGACGAGGGATTTAGCATCGCTCGGCACAAGGAGTACTTAACAGACACAGACCACATATGGGCTATTGCATTTGATTCCTCGGAATCTAAACTTCAGAGCCACAACTCAAACGCCTACATATATTATTACCAGTGAAAACAAGAACTTTTAGACAATAAGACAAAGATATAGCAAGTGTGAAGCCGAGGCTGGCCATGGCCTGAATTGCCACGAGCCTACCAGCTGGCCTACTCCATTAAATCTAGATGACCTCATGTCCTTTCTAAATCAATGGGCATTTAGGAGACATACAGAAATGATGAAATGATGAATCATTTTGAGAGGACAGAAGTGACTAACTCCTGACTATGTAAATATTAAATATTTACATACTATTTTCTTTTATGTAAGTACTAGCAAGAGCCACCCGCTAGTAGTGGGGCCGACGCATTTTTTACAAATAATATGTAACACGTATATTAAATATTTTTAATATATTTAAATGGCATTAATTCTTTTTAATATCTATTAATATTAACTATATATTAATTGATATTAAGTAATAATTAATATTAATTAACATAATATGTGTACTAATCATAAGTAATATTAACTATATATTAGTTGCTAATAATTGATATAAGCAATATATTAATTATATGTGTACTAATTAGTATTATTATTATGAACTAATAATTATAATTAATTAAATAATATAATATAACAACATATTGATTTCTTTTAATATACGTAATATTATCTATTTTTAATTGTATTAAGTAATAAGTAATAATATATTAATTAATGTAACATTATATTATTTATTAATATAAAATAAGTAATAAATGAGAGAGCTTATTTGCACCCATAAAAGTTATGGGCCTCTTATTTGTACCTTTAGCTGTGGGTGAATTCATCAGTTTTTTGTTTGGAAAGAATCAGGCCGACCGCCATATATTAATGTTATTATAATATATATATAATATAGTTACAGAGAATTGATATAATATAATAATATTATGTACTTTATATTTGTTTATATAATTATAGTTATATATTATATTTAGCAAGTGTGACTCACCATTAGCGCGGTATGAAGCAAATAATATAATTTTTTAAAGTAACATATAACACGGTATATTAATTTTTTAATAGATTTCATAATAAATATATATTAACTGCTAACCAAAAATTAGTAATATATTATTTAATAATGTATTAATTAGGAAAATTAGTAATATATTCATGACTTCACTCAGAGAGTTGATGAACCCCCCTAATTTTTCTCCAAACTTATGAAATTGATATATTATTTATTTTATATCACTGAATACGTATAATATTTATTGATACAGAATAGTATAATTAGATATGTAGTAATTATATAGTATTATATTAAATCATCATAACTATTACCATAATAAAGTAAAAACATTTAATAATACACTTAAATATAAGTTATATACAATTAATGTATTAATAATTAGTAATAGTTATTATATATTATACTATTCTCTACTCGTTAGTTGGTGAACTTATTAGTTTTGTGGGTGTGGATAACTGCACTAATCATGAGAGCTAGGTGAACGCTCTCTTCCTCTCTCTCTCATCACCCCTCCTTCCACTACATGTGTGGGTGAACTCATCATTTTTGTGGGAGAATTCATCACTTTTGTGTGTGCAATTAACCGGTCCATCCCCAACTCACACCATGTATTATTTCTTTCACAAACATAAAAGAAAAGACATTCCTAATTTACTTTTGTCTTGATTTATTTTTTCTATTTTTCCTCATCAAGGGTAAAATGGTTCAACATGTTGCAAAATTCTTCTATCCAATACATTCTATATATAATATTATATTATATATGTATAATATATAATAATAATTTGAATTGAAACATGAACATATAGTTTTTAAATTAAACCGAGATGTAACACCTCGTTCCCGGAATACGTACTTATATACGTGTTCTGATTTTTTTGATCGTATTTTTTTATTTATCTTCAGTATTTGTTTTCATTATGATTAACACAGTTCATTATGATTAACTAAGTTATTGCTTGATTTCGGATCTGAATTCTCAGGCTTAGAGTCAACCCTAGCCTAGACCAGGAACCCGATCCTAGTATACTGATTGATTTGTCCTTTTTGGTAGTCAAATTTGAATGATTTTAGTTTCAAACATTATTTTTCAATATTTTAAAATTTTATAATTTTTCAGAATTTTTTTGAATTATTTTAAAAAAATCTCCAAAATCGAGGTTGATCGGTACCGCTAATTAATTCCCAGATTTTTTTTAATTTACCAACGGAGTTGAATTCAAGAAAATGCTTTCACATTATTTCTTAGAATAATATTTACTATCTTACTGTATTTTTTGGGACTTTTCTGAATTTATCAAAATTCCGTCAGATTCGGTGTCGGCCGTATCGACGGCTGATTTCAGGATTTTTAGTTTGAAAATGAGATTGAATTTCTCAAATCTAACTTCGCCATGATACTCAGTATAATATTTTTTATTTTTGAGAATTTTTGGTGAGCTTTCCGAGATACTTGATTTTCGGGCATTTTCAGTATTTTTTCGAAAAATTCCAGCATCCGCGATCGATCCCGGGGATTTCACCATTCCAATTATTTTGTCATTTTCTTCTAATTATTTATTTTATTTTTTCTTTTTTCTTTTTCCTTCCTTCCTTTTCCTTCCACCATATTCTAAAACATACTCCATTCTTCTATTACATTCTACACCCTTCCACCAAAATATCTCCTTTAAAATATCTCAACACAATCATCACACCCTTCCCATCACCAAGGCCGGCCATAACTCCTCCCATCACAATTACAAAAAAAAAAAAAAAAAAACCTGACCCTAATCCTTTCCTTCTCCTTTAAACTCCAACTCCAAAACACCTCCATTTCCTACTTTTCATCTTCATTCCTCCATCAAAACCCCATAACCACCAACTTCTCCTTCATCTCCACTACAATCACAACAGCTACAACTCTCTACCATCATCTTCTTCTGCTCTAACTCCATTTACTACACCACAAACTCCAAAAACTCCACCATATTACCACCACGTCCTTTATCTTCTCCAATACAACCATCAACTACAAATCCTACCACAAAACCACCACCCCACCACCTTCTCCTAGACGGCCACAATGCTTGGCTAGGGGCCAAACTCCTCTTCGACGGCAACTCCTCCGACGACAGTTTCGGAGACCACTTCGCCAACAACACCATCATCATCTTCAATATCACCATCACCACCATCATAACAACTCCATCATCCCCACTTCCTCTTATACTTCTCTCCACCACCACCACCACCTTCACTCTTACCACAATATCACCACCCCCATCACCTCTACTTCAACCTCCAATAGCACCTTCATCATCATCTCCATCACCTTCCTTTTTCCTTCTCCAACAAAATCCAACTCCATCACCTTTACCAACACCACCACCAACACCATCACCATCACCATTCCCTTCTCCTTTCCCTCCTCCTCCTAGAAGCCGACCACCCCACTTGGCCTCCCCAAGTAGTGGCACACCTTCCTAGGGCTGGCAGTCACCAAGGGGCTAAGCCCCTGTTCGCTTCTCGCTTTGGTGTTTCCCGCTACGGAGTTCGTGCACATAGCTTTATGGAGTTTCTGGCATTTTTATCGTGTTTGTATTTAGGCGAGTGTTTTTTCTCACATCGTCGAGCTTGTACTGTATTTGGGTTTGTGTATGTGATCCTGTGTATATGTACCAGTATCCTGTGTTCGAATGCTTGTAATAGTGTAAACGACATGATATTTGTGCATGTGTTGGTACTAACCATGCAGGTACCCATGTATAGCCTTCGGGGCTTCTGCCCACTCCCGGGATGGCTACCCAATTGGTCTAGGCCATGCACCCTTATGGGTTTCGTAGTAGCTACCGAGGGTGTGCTTAGACCCCGGGCTTACTTCATCCCTTATGGGCTTACACACAGCCTTCGTGCTTCAAACACCTTATGGATGGTCTAGTTACTGTCTGTTTATATGCATGATTGTGTGGTACTAACATCTCGTGTAGGTACCCTTGTACTGACTCTGGGTTTCTGCCAACTCCCGGGCTTGCTACCCAATTGGCCTAGGCCTTGCACCCTTATGGGTTTTATGGTAGCTACCAAGAGTGCTCCTAGACCCCGAGCGTACTCTAGCCCTCGGGCTCTCGCCCACTTCTTTAAAAGAGGAGTGCGCTTAGACCATCAGGTCTCTCATGCTCCGTCCGGTAGGCATGCTTAGCGCTCAGCGCTTTATCACTAGATGCATCTAGGCAGAACTCTGCCAGGTTTTAGACTCGCTTTTTAAGCCGAGTCATTCCAGTAGCTCCGTTAAGCGCTCTAGTGACTAAACACTCTATCCGCGCTTCCAGCACTGCTTAACCTCCGCTTGATTATGCTTGGCTGTTACGCTATCACTTGACATGTTTTCTCTTGATGCGCTAACACTCGTTACCTGACATCTACATGCTATTACCTGACACCTACCTAAATCGCTTGACATGCTTTCACTGATGTGCTATCATTTTTCATACTATCTCTTGTCACCTGTCTGATATCACCCCTTGTCATGCTATCACCTGTCATGCTATTACTTGACACCTACTCCCTTGTTCTGATATCACTTATCACCTGCCACCTGTCATGTTAATACCTGACCTATGATTATCACATTTACGGGAATCTTGTACATGTTATCCTATATTATATACACTGACTTGTATTCCTGTTATACATGTACTCATGTACTCCTGAATTTCAAAACTTATCATGCTCCTGTTATTCTCGTAAATTAATAATTACATAATAAATTATTAATAAGAAAATTTACACCGGGTTTGGGGGAAACTGAAGGGTCCTAATTAGTTCCATGTTTATAGTGATCGCAGGGCTGACGATTCATTTATGGGTGTAATATAATTCCTGAGAAGATTCGTGTTCGGGTTTAATATAATTTCTGAGAAGATTCGTATACGAGTGAAATGTAATTCCCGAGAAGATTCGTGTCTGGGTGTAATATAATTCCCGAGGAGAAAGAGTAGTAGTGGGCCGTTGTCCTAGACAGAGGCGGACCCACTATAAATATAGCCAATAAGTTGTAAGTGAAAGTATGTGGAATGGGACACATACTAAAACCTACAACTTAGACGGCCCCAATTATAATAAGATACTAATATACAATTTGTTGTGTTGCTTTGCAACTCGGGTTGTATACGCTCAAATTACGGTAATATGGGATAAAAGTATATAGATGAGGGTTTTCTTATTTGAATTATTCCTTCAACGTACTAGTCTCGTGGAGCCGTGACCTAAGCTTGTACGATTGGTTTTGCTCATATTTGGTTTTATTTTGCTTTATCAGTTTTATCAGTTTTATATTAGTTTAGGAATTTACCGCCTCCTTGCCTGCTCATGTATGCCTATGCTCATGACACAATTTTCAAAGCATGATTATGATTTGAATTTATCGATATACATGTGCTTGTCCCTGCACGCCACTTGGCACTCATCTTACCACTCATTGGGTAGCTTTCTAACTCCCCTGGACCTTCATGTCTAGATCTCGGAGCTTGGACAGACGTGGATCCTTCTGCTGAGGACCAAGCTTACTTTGCGGAGCAGGCAGACTAGTTGTAGCTCCTGTCCTTTCTTTTGTCTCCCCCTATTTGGCTTGTGGCATCTTCTTGTAGCTCGTGAGTAACTTTTTTAATGTTCATATTGTAAATCTTACTTTTATATTTCCTGGTGATGTAATATTACTGTAATATTAGATCACTCTCTGTGATAATTATGTACTTGTACTGTTGTATTGAAATGTATATTACTCTTGTGCTTCCGCACTCTGATTTTTGCATGTATTTATGCTTAGCGTAGATATGTGAGGGTAATTCCGACCTACGTATATACATTGCAGTAACGTCCCCGTACCCGTAGGATCGGGGCATTAAAGAGTGGTATCAGAGCCTAGGCTCTCACTCCTTCAGTATGTCCAGATGGCAAATTAATGGAGGATTAATTTGCAACTGGGGGTGCATGAGTCATGTCTATACATTCCAATCACAAGTGCAATGTTATCTATTTCTTCCTTCTGATCCATTTCTTGAATCCTGAGACCCTTCTATCATTTACCTTCCAGCTTCTTCCTATTACCCCTTCAACTAACATAAATATGGAAAGACGGGGAACACGTAATGATCCTAGTACTTCTCAAGATGGATCCAACAGAGACAATGATAGCCTGATGAGGGTAATTCATAGGATGATACAAAGTCAACAGCAGTAGACAGAGCTTCTACGTCAAGGATTGTTGGTTGCACCCTGAGAGCAGAGGCCAGGTCAGATTTTAGGAGATTACAGCCAGCGATCTTTTCAGGCATAGAGAAGCCCCTGGATGCAGAACAGTGGCCGGTAGACACGACAGATCTTTTGAAGGCAGCCCAAGTCCCTGATGAGAACCAGGTGGATGTGGCTAAGATATAGTTGAAGGATATGGCCAAAACTTGGTAGTTGGCGGAAGAAGCGACACTGGAGAAACCCATCACGTGAGATTAGTTCTCGAAGGGTTCTATGAGAGATTCTTCCCCGCAATAGCTCAGAAGGAAATGGAACAACAATTTATCCGGCTACAATAGTGAAACCAGACTGTGGATGAATATGCCGCCGAATTCTTGAGCTCAACAGGTTTGCACCTTACATGGTGTCAGACGAAGAGAAACGAGCTAGCAGATTTCAACAAGGGTTGAAGTTAGATATCCAGATATTTCTTATTCCTTAATAGATGAAGATGTACTCCAGGTTCTCCCAATTGCCCATGAGTAGAACGAGGACTAGAGAAGAAGAGCAAGAACCAAGTGCAACATAAAGAGAACCTTTCAGTTGATAAGCGAAGAAGACTCGGTCAGACCCATCAATGGCCCGATAGTCAAACGACCATTCCAACCTTCTCTTTCTCAGACTTTATGCAATTTCTGCCGCAAGCCTGGACACTATAAGTGTGATTATCGAATGGCAAACGGACTATGCTTAGCCTGTGGGACCGGAGGTCATGTAATAAGAGATTGTACGTTCGGAAGGATGGGAAATATTGCACCGGTTCGACTAGCACTTCCAGCCGCACCACTGAGAAGGAACTCAGAACCCGTTGGCAGAAGAGCTCCATTCCCGCCCCAGCAGCATGATCAGACACAGAGGAGGACAAGAGCTGGAAGAGGCCAAGTCTACAATTTGTCAGCAGGAAAAGTCGAGGCGTCAGATGAAGTAGTCACAGAATATGAAACCCAGTACCCAGAACAGGAACCCTGAGGATGTCACCGTGACCGCGACCCCCAATCTTTTACGTCCTGAGTTGGAAATCTTTCTTATCTTTTCCACTTACCATATTATCATAGTTGACCCTAGTCCCTCTCATGTTCATCTCCTTCCTTATAGAAATTTCGAGGACGAAATTTTTGTTAGGTGGGTAGAATGTAACACCCCGTTCCTAAAATACGTACTTAGATACGTGTTCTGATTTTTAGATCGTATTTTTGATTTATCTTTAGTATTATTTTCATTATGATTAATTACGTTATTGCTTAATTTTGATTCGGATTCTCACGCATAGAGTTAACCTTAGTCTGGACCGGGAACCTGATCCTAGTATACTGATCGATTTGACCTTTTTGGTAGTCAAATTTGACCGATTTTACTTTCAAACACCGTTAGAATTTTTATGATTTCTCAGAATTTTTTTAAATTATTTTAATAAAATCTCTAAAATCGAGGTCGATCGGTACCGCTGATTGATTCCTGAATTTTTAGTTTACCAATGGAGTTGAATTTCGAGAAACTGCTTTCACATTATCTTTTAGAATAATATTTTTAAGAATTTTTTAGGAGCTTTCCAAGATACTTAATTTTCAGGCATTTTTGGTATTTTTCCGATAATTTCCCACATCCTCGACCAAACCTGGGGATTTCACCATTCCAATTATTTTCCCATTTTCTTTCAATTATTTCTTTTCCTTTTTCTTTCTTTTTTTTCCTTTTTCCTTCCTTTTCCTTCCACCATATTCTAAAACCTTCTCCATTCTTCTATTACATTCTACACCCTTCCACCAAATATCTCCTCAAATTATCCCAACACACTCATCACACCCTCCTATCACCAAGGCCGGCTATAACTCCCTCTCTCGTCACCATTACAAAAAAAAAAAAAAACTGACCCTAATCCTTTTCCTTTAAACTCCAACTCCAAACACCTCCATTTCCTTCTACTCTCATCTTCATTCCTCCATCAAAACCCTATAACCACCAACTCCTCCTTCATCTCCACTACAACCACAACAACTACAACTCCCTACCATCATCTTCTTCCTCCTCTAACTCCATTTACTACACCACAAACTCCAAAAACTCCACCATATTACCCCATCCTCCTTTATCTTCTCCAATACGACCATCAACTACAAATCCTACCACAAAACCACCACCTCACCAGCTTCTCCTAGGCCGGCCACCATGCTTGGCTAGGGGCCGAGCTCCTCTTCGATGGTAACTCCTCCGACGACCGTTCCGGCGACTATTCCGGCGACCACTTCGCCAATAACACCATCATCATCTTCAATATCACTATCACCACCATCATAACAACTCCATCATCACCGCTTCCTCTTATACTTCTCTCTCCTCCACCACCATCTTCACTCTTACCACCATATCACCACCTCATCACCTCTACGTCAACCTCCAACATCACCTTCATCATCATCTCCATCACCTTCCTTTTTCCTTCACCAACAAAATCCAACTCCATCACCTTCACCAACATCACCACCAACACCATCACCCTTCCCTTCTCCTCTCCCTCCTCCTTGAGGCTGGCCACCCCACTTGGCCTCCCCAAGTGGTGGCGCACCTCCCTAGGACCGGCGGACACCAAAGGGCCAAGCTCCCGTTCGCTTCTCGCTTTAGTGTTCCCCCACTACGGAGTTCGTGCGCATAGCTTTTCGAAGTTCCGGCATTTTCATCGTGTTTGTATTTAGGCGAGTGTTTTTCCTCGCATCGTCGAGCTTGTACTGTATTTGGGTTTGTGATGCGTTTGTGTATGTGGTCCTGTGTATTTGTACCAAGTTGTATGCATGTCCCGGTATCATATGTTGTATCCTATGCTCGAATGCTTGTAATAGTGTAAACATATGATATTTGTGCACATGTTGGTACTAACTATGTAGGTACCCATGTATAGCCTTCGTGGCTTCTGCCCACTCTTGGGATGGCTACCTAATTGGTTTAGGCCTTGCACCCTTATGGGTTTCGTGGAACTACCGATGGTGCACTTAGACCCCGGGCTTACTTCAGCATTTATGGGCTTACACACAGCCTTCGAGTTTCACACTCCTTATGGATGGTCTAGTAACTACCTATTTATATGCATGATTGTGTGGTACTAACATCTCGTGCAGGTACCCTTGTACCGACTATGGGGTTCTGCCCATTCCCAGGCAAGCTACCCAGTTGGTTTAGGCCTTACACCCTTATGGGTTTCGTGGAAACTACCGAGAGTGCGCCTAGACCCCGAGCGTACTCTAGACCTCGGGCTACTTCCTCAAAAGAGGAGTGCACTTAAACCGTCAGGTCTCTCATGCTCCGTCTGATAGACATGCTTAGCGCTCAGCACTTTATCACTAGATTTGTCTAAGCGGAACTCTGCCAGATTTAAGACTCGCTTTTAAACTGAGTCATTCTAATAGCTTCATCAAGCGCTCTAGTGACTAAATACTGTTTGTTGTCCGCGCCTCCAGCGCTGCTTAAACTCTGCTTGATTGTGCTTGACCGTTACGCTATCACTTGACATGTTTTCTCTTGATGTGCTAACACTTGTTACCTGACATCTACATGCTATTACCTGACACCTGCCCGTATCGCTTGACATGCTTTCACTGATGTGCTATCATTTACTATGTTGTCTCTTTTCACCTGCCTAATATCACCCCCTGCATGCTACTACTTAACACCTGCTCCCTATTCTGATATCACTTATCACCTTCCATCTGTCATGTTAACACCTAACCTATGATTATCACATTTACGAGAATCATGTGCCTGTTATACTATATTATATACAGTGACCTGTATTCCTATTATACATATACTCATGTACTCCTGAATTCCTGAATTTGTCCTGCTCCTGTTATTCCCGTAAATTGATAATTACATAATAAATTATTAATAAGACAACTTAAACCGGGTTTGGGGGAAACTGATAAGTCCTAATTAGTTTCATGTTTATAGTGGTCACAAGGCTGACGATTCGTGTACGGGTGTAATATAATTCCCGAGAAGATTCGTGTCCGGGTGTAATATAATTCCCGAGAAGATTCGTGTCAGGGTGTAATATAATTCCCGAGAAGATTCGTGTCCGGGTGTAATATAATTCCCGAGGAGAAAGAGTAGTAGTGGGCCGTTGTCCCCGGGCAGAAGCGAGACCCACTATAAATATGATCCATCAAACTTTATCAGTTTCCAAAAAAACTTGCTCAATAAGTTGTAAGTGGAAGTGTGTGGAATGGGACACATACTAAAGCCTACAACTTAGACGACCCAAATTATAATAAGATACTAATATACAATGCGTTGTGTTGTTTTGCAACTTGGGCTGTATACGCTTGGATTACGGTAACATGGGATAAATGTATATAGATGAGGGTTTCCTTATTTGGATTATTCCTTCGACGTACTAGTCTCGTGGAGTCGTGACCTAAACTTGTACGATTGGTTTTGCTCGTATTTAGTTTTATTCTGTTTTATCAGTTTTATCGGTTTTATGTTAGTTTAAGAGATAATTGGTATTGCCTTATATGCTTTATGTACCGCCTCCTTACCTGCTCTGTATCCTTATGCTCATGATACAGTTTTCAATGCATGTTTATGATTCATATTTATCGATACACGTCTGTCTGTCCTTATACGCCACTTGGCACTTATCTTACCACTCGTTGGTCGCTTCTGACTCCCCTGAACCTTCATGTTCAGATCTCAGAGCTTGGAGAGACGTGGATCCTTCTGCTGAGGACCAAGCTTACTTTGCGGAGCAGGCAGACCAGTTATGGCTCCAGTTCCCTCTTTTTTCTCCCCCTGGTTGGCTCGTGGCATCTCCTTGTAGCTCGTGAGCAACTTTTTTAATGTTCATATTGTAAATCTTATTTTTATATTTCCTGGTGATATAATATTACTGTAATATTAGATCACTCTATGTGATAACTATGTTGTATACTGTTGTATTGAAATGTATATTACTCTCGTGCTTCCGCACTCTGATTATTGTCTGTACTGATCCTTAGCGTATATATGTGAGGGTATTTCCGACCTACGTATATACGTTGCAGTAACGTCTCCGTATCCGCGGGATCAGGCCTTTACACGGGAAGACCTCACTATGTTAATATTTATAATATTATCAACTATATAAGTGTACATATGTTAATATTTATAATATTATCCATATATTAGTTAATCAATTATTTATGTGTTATAGATAATATTAAATTATATAAAGTATTAATAAAATTAAATTGATTTTATAATTTTATTTCATATCAGTAATATAATTATATGCTTAATATTAATATGCATATGTTACAATATAAATATTAGTTTAAATAAATTAAAGTTAATATAAAATAACTTATAAATCAAAAGAGAATATGGGCTTTAGACCTGGGCTTTGGTTTATAATAATGTATATGTTACAATATAAATATTATTTTAATTTTTCAACAAACTAATATTTATAACAGTTTAATATATAATTAATTTATTTTAGTTTGATTAATTAGCTAATAAATTTCTTAGTATATTGTATTTAATATCTTTAATGTAGAAGTTAATTTTATAATATGTTATTAATAAAAGTTAATTTTAATTGTTTAATTTAATTAAGTTAATCCTGTGTAAGTTCTATTAATATAAAATAACTTTGTTTTCTTTCTCAAAAGCCCATCTTTTCTTTTCATTTCTCTTTTTATTTGCCAAAGCCAAGCCCCAATAACCCATTTCTCTTTCTTTTCTTTTTCTCCTTCCTTTCTCTCTTTTTCTTTCACTTCCCTGACTCATTCTCTTGCTGCCAACCCAACTCCTTTCACGTGCCCAGCCCTCATTAGTGGGTGAAGTCATTTTGTGGGTGCAAATAAACGCAGGCCCCATAGAGGAGACATTAGTTAGATATATATATATATATATATATATATATATATATATATATATATATAATTCTGAAAATATTTTGGGGCTATTTATAATTATCAAGGGTTTTATAAAATTAAATTTTCAAAGATCGGGGCTGCATTAAATTTTCTCCCCTTGAAATAGGGTTAAATATGTAAATTCTGAAAATACTCAAGTGGCTAGTTATAATTTTCCAGGGTCTTTTATCAAACAAAATTGCCAAAGTTTGGGCCCGCATTTAATTTTCCCTTTCTCTTTCTCCCCACACAATGCGCGGCGTTTAAACGCCGTGCAAAGCACAATTCCCAATCTACCCCTTGATCACCTCCTCCACACCACAGTATCCCTCATCAAGGGCAAAATTGTCATGATGTTGACATTTCACCCAAAGGAGGTAACGGCTCAAACGGTCATCCCTCCTTTAGACAACTGCGTTATTATGCACGTATGCCTGCATTAGCTGACTCCCTACTAGGATATCCTGGATCTGCCACTGCTTAAAGATAATTTCTCTCTACCAAGATAACACCAGTCGCGTGACCGTGTTTCGTGTTATAATAGTAGCGATACGGCTTTCGTGTTATAATAGTAGCGATACAAGGCACAAGACATATATAGATAACTATGTATTCTGTGCAATCATGGAGTATCTGAGTATTGGAGCTGTTGCATTCAAATCCTTGGAAAATCTCTATCCTTCTAAAAACAAATCTAACTACCAAATTTGATAATCTACAGGATCTGTTTTATGTATCCAAAGTCGACAAAGCTAGTGAGATCTGTATTCCGGAAATGCCCTTCATGATGTAGGAATCTGCAGTTAATGAGATATCATGGTGATAGACAAAACTCCTGGTAACCACCAGCAACTATTTGATAAGAACATGCCTTTGATATGGTATATTAAATAGTCGTAAGTCCCCTGAGTAGTTCAACACATAGATTAGCACAACTTCTCCACAAGATTCTAGAGTAGTTTCATCTAATAGCTATAGATTGCTTGTTGAAGGCTTGACATGAAAGCAAGGATTGATTAAATGAGGGTATTATAAGCAAGAGAGCAGCCAATGAAGAATATTGACTATCTAATTTCCTATAATCAATTATAGCATAAGGCTTAATTGTTGGAGCTTTCCTACAAGCAGTAGAGTTGCAGCTGTTAAGTTCTTTTTTTTAGCACAAGAACTAAGAAAGTAGGAATTTTCCAACTGTAGAAGAGATGGTAATTCTGTCACAAAAACAATAATAAAACAATACAAGAAAAATGTACCTGTCATCTATCTGTTGGTGCAAAACACATCAGATCCACGTATGAGTTTCCTGATAAACTAACAAAAATCATCTGCAGAGAAGTTCAGTAAGTATTAGTTACAGATGTTCCATGTCCTTTCCCAAGCTGTCATATTAAAAAAAAAGAGTGTGTTTTAGAAGAATGATTCAAGAAGACGAAGCATAGGATTTTTCCAGGTATAATTACCTAATCCACAACTCACAAAAAAGTGTTCAATCTTCCCCTTGTTTGGTGCATATCAAAGATTTCTTGATGATTAAAAGATCTCTCATCAACCATGAGTTTGTCAATGCACCAAAATTCGGCTCGCATACATAATTGTGATCAATTCAATCTGATCCAAGCAGGTGATTGAAGTTAAACATACGCTTTCGTTTCTGTCATTGTACACCACTCAATAATCAAGTAAACCATTTATAGGGCATTCTGCCAAATAAGCATAAAAGGGCTTCATACCCATGTAATGGAGTATTCTCGCTACATGCCATGACCTGGGTTAGCAGCAACAAAGCCTTCATCCCAAACTTTTAGGGGTATACAATGAATCCTTTTCTTCCATTCAGCTCTTTTAAGAGCCATCTCTTCTGTGCACACATGCCTCTTAAGCCCTGGGTTAGCGGGAACTGTAATTTGAATAACCCTTACATGTAATGCTCATCACTCAAATGAAGCACTTCCACGGTTGTTCAAAATTTGGGAAAGGCGGAACATTCTTCCACCTAAATCAAATCCAAGTAAAACCTGGTATCTTCCGAAGCCCCCTCTCTCGCATCATAGTCCTTAATTGTGAAACTTTCTCCCATCTATCAGCTGCCGCATAGATGTTTGACAGCACCACATAGTTGCCTGGATTTGTTGGCTCTACATCAAAAAGCCTATGTGCTGTAAGCTCTCCAAGTTCGATATCACCATGCTGCCAGCAAGCCTGCAACAAGGCGCCCAAAATACCAGCATGTGGCTCCATAGGCATCCTCTGGATAAGTTCACTAGCCTCTTTCAAGTGCCCCGCACGCCCGAGAAGATTCACCATACATGAGTAGTGATCCAGAGAGGGAACAATCAAGTATTCATTCTTCATCAACTCAAAATAATGCTTCCCTTCTTCAACTAGGCCGGCATGGCTACATGCATTGAGGACCACCGTAAAGGCAGCAGTGTCAGGTCTGAGCCCTTCCCTAAGCATTCGAGAGAAGAGTTCTATAGCTTGAACTCCAGACCCGTGAAGAGAATACCCTTGCATCATCGAGCAATAAGAGAACAAGTCCCTTTTACACATTGATTCAAACAAAAGGGCAGCTCTTTCCATGTTGCCGCACTTTGCATGCATGTCTATCAACTTAGCGAGCACATGAGTTCCCTTGACATCTATCCTGTTTTGCACAATGTATGAATCCACCCATTTTGCCAATGAGAGCCTGCCTGTTTGGGAACATGCAGACATCAAACCTACCACAATACGTTCATCAGGTTTAACATTTTTATCACACATTTCAAAAAAGATCTTCAAGGCCTCTTCAGGGTACCCATTCTGAGCATAACCCGAGATAATTGCCGACCACGAGAACAGATCTCTATAAGCCTTTCCCTGTTCAAAGAAGGACCTTGCACTCGCCATATCACCAACTTTCGCGTACCCATTAATCATCGAGGTAAAAGTAATTGAATTCCTCTCAGGCATCTCACCAAACAGATTCCTCGCGCTAAGCATATCCCCAGTCTTCACATACCCATCGATCAGCGCATTCCAAGTCACCAAATTTCTAATTGGCATTTCATCAAACAACTTCCTAGCCGAACTTACATCCCCAAAACTCAAGTACCCACCGAGCATAGTAGTCCAAGACACCACATTTCCACCTCGCATTGCATCAAACAGCTTGCGTGCATCATCGACCTGCCTACATTTGCCATAAAAATCGACCAACTTCGTCTGCACATACACATCAGAGTCCAACCCGTAACGGGTAATGCAGCAATGGAGAGAACACCCAAGTGCGATATTGGACTCATGGGAGCAAGATTTTAGCAGAGGAATGAAAGTGTAGCCATCGGGGCGAAAAGGGCAACTCTTCAGCAGGCGGTTGAAGAGGGAGATGGACTTAGAGAGAGACGATCGATGGTCGGAGTGAGCTTTGAGAAGGGCGTTGTAGAGATAAAGGTTCGGCGTGGCGACGCGATTGAAGACGGAGACGGCGTAGTTGACAACGGAGAATGAATTGCAGAGGACGAGAAAGCGAGAGACGACGACGGGGTCTTGCTCTGAGCGCCTGCGGATGATTTGAGTGTGGATTTGTTTGAGGGCTCGAGGGTTCGTGCAAGACCTCAGAAGAGTGATGATTGAAGGAGAGCAGCTCATAGGAAGCGAGAGGAAGCAGCAGCATTTGCGGGCTATTTTTCTGGTTGCTTTCTTTTTTCTATAGTTGTTTAGGTTTTTTTGTCATGGTTTCAATTTTTTTACAACAAAAAGGTTAAATTCCATATAATTTTTAATTTAGTGTAATAAACACAACAACAACAACAATACAATTAAGCCATTTGTCCCAAGTATTTGGGGGTAGGCTACATGAACCAAAAGAAAATTACGCCGGTTCCGACACATGGATCAGTTTTCTCCACTCATTCCTATCGAGCAATATGCATTCACTAAGACCTTTAGCCTCTATATCTTGTCATATTACCTCCATCCATGTTTTTTTCGGTCTCCCCTGCGCTCTTTTAACTTGACCTAATTGATACGCTCTACCCTGGACTGGTGCATCTGTAGGTCTACATCACACATGACTAAACCATCATAGGCGGTTTTCTCTCATCTTCTCTTCTATATAGGCTATACTTATCTTAGTACGAATATTCTCATTTCTCACTTTATCTCTCCGCATGTTACCACACATCCAACGAAGCATGTGCATTTCTGCTACACTCATATGTTGAGCATGATATCTCTTTATAGCCCATATTCTGTGCCATGTAACAAAACTGGCCTAATAGCAGTGCGATAAAACGTTCCCTTCAGTCATAACGGAATGTTACGATCACATAAAAATCCTGTTGCGCTCTTCAATTTCAACCAGTCGGCTTGATCCTATGGTTGACATCACTATTGATCTCCCCATCCATTTGGATAATAGAACTCAAGTACTTAAAATGACTACTTATCGGTATTTCTTATCTATCTAGTCTCACAATACTATAATATCGGATTTCATGTTTATTGAATTTACACTCCATATACTCTATTTTGGCCCTACTTAATCTAAAACCTCGAGATTCTGGAGTTTGCCTCCATAACTTCAATTTGGCATTTACCCCAGCTATCATCTCATCGACTAGGACAATATCATCAACAAATATTATACACCACGCTATCTCATCTTGAATAGCTCTAGTAAGCTCATCTATCACTATGGCAAATAAGAATGGACTTAATGCAGATTTTTGATGCAATCCAATTGTGATAGAAAAATCGGTTATTATGCCTCCACAAATTCTGACATTTGTCACTACTCCATCGTACATATCCTTGATTATGTCAATATATTTAATAGGGACTCTTTTGTCATCAATGTCCACCATAATACTTCTCTTGGCACCTTATCATAAGCTTTTTCTAAATCAATAAAGACTATATGTAAATTTCTCTTCCTCTCTCGAAATCGCTCTATAAGTTGACGAAGCAAATGAATAGCCTCTGTCGTCGATCACCCCAGCATGAACCTAAACTGGTTCTCTGATATTGTAATATTCTGCCTTAACCTGTGTTCAATTACCCTTTTTCAAAGCTTCATGGTGTGACACATGGGTTTTATTTCACGATAGTTTAAATAACTCTGGATATCACCCTTATTCTTATAGAGAGGTATTAAGGTACTCTTCGTTCACTCATTTGGCATATTTTTAGTTAGCCAGATCTTGTTAAAGAGGTTTGTCAGCCATCTCATGCCTACCTCTCCTAAGCATCTCCATACCTCAATAGGAATTCCATCCGGGCCAACAGTTTTCATTGACTTCATCCTCTTCAAGGTCTCTTTAACTTCAGATTCGCTAATTCTGCGCATATAATTATGTTTCATATCCTGATACTAAATGGTAAGGTTATCTAAGTCTTGAGTAGAACTACCATTGAATAATTTGTCAAAATACTCTCTCCATCTTTCTTTGATTTCTTCATCTTTGCTAAAACTTTCTGATCCTCATCTTTGACACACTTCACAGTATATAAGTCTCTAGTCTTTCTCTCCCTTATTCGAGCAATTCTATATATATCCTTCAACCTCTTTGGTATCCAATTTCTCATACACTTCTTTGTACATTTTAGCTCTTGAATTCTTAACAGCTTTCTTAGCCTCCTTCTTGGCTAGCTTATACCTCTCAAAACTTACTCCATCACAATTTTTCTTCAAATCTTTATAAGAGTCTCGTTTGATCTTAATGGCAGCTTTTACCTCTTCAATCCACCATGATGTGTCCTTACATGGTGGAGCACCACCCCGTGACTCACCAAGCATCTTTAGCTACTCTTTTAATGTAGCTAGCAATTTTATCCCATGTTGTATTGGGATCATCTTGGGCTTTCCAATCTGCTTCATGTACAACTCGATCTACAAAAACTCCTTGGTTATCTTCTTTTAACCGCCATCACTTAATCTTAGGATCTAACTTACGTTTAATCTTTCTAAATCTCCTTCTAATTTGGACATCTAAAATTAAGAGTCTATGTTGGGTTACTACACTCTCACCCGATACTACCTTACAATCCATACAACAATCTCTATCTACTTTTCTAGTTTAAAAGAAATCTATTTGGCTCGCACTTGATCCATTTCTAAAAGTGATCAAGTGAAACTCTCTCTTCCTAAACTAAGTATTCGCTAAGATCAAATCATATGACAAAGCAAAATCTAGAATCGAGTTACCTGGTTCATTTTTTCTCCAAAATCAAATCCTCCATGTACACTATCAAACCCATAACGACTAGTTCCTACATGCCCATTGAGGTCACCGCCTATAAAAGCTTTTTTCTAATGGGTATGCCTTGCACAATCTCATCTAAATCCTCCCAAAATTGACGCTTACTTGACTTATCAAGTCTTACGTGTGGTGCATAGACACTAATAACTTTAAAAATCTCCCCACCTAATAACTAGTAAAATCTTATTACCCTTTCTCCTAACCTCCACTACATCCTCAAGCAATTATTGATTTATGACCACACCCACCCTATTACGATTTTTATCTCTACCAGTACACTAAAATTTATAACCCCTAGGCTCTATAATTTACATTTTTCACCTACCCACTTAGTTTTCTGTACACACAAAATACTAACATTCCGTCTAACCATACCATCAACTAACTCTGCTAATCTTTGTAAGAGAGCCTATGTTTCATGATGCTAACCTAATCTTATATTCATGAGCTAACTTCTTTACCCTCACATGCTCATATAAGTGTGAGAATTCTTACTCATTTGACACCACATCTGGGCTCCGAAGTGGCACATCGTTTCTAGACGACGACTTAGCAACTCTTGCCTACTTTTTACTACACTCGGGTTCCGATGTAGCGCGTCGCTCAGTAGGGAACGCCCCAACGAAATTTAATTCTTGGTTCATGTTCATAGTACGTGACAATATTTTACATTGGCTGTCACAGGCCTACCATAACCCTCCTCCTTTATCCTGACTGGGGACAGGTAATGAACAGTGCACTGGTAGAGTTTTAGTATAATAAACACAAACACTAAAATACATGTGAAATTTAATATTTGGAATACTTATTAGATGAGTACTCGAAAAAGTATCAGTAGCAGTGATTATAAATACATTGCTACAGTTGCTTTTATTTTTTACGCTATAAACAAGTGCAAGTGCTCTCTTAGGCCTATCTATAAAGTGAGCAAGTTTCTTCTTCTCTTTACTCAAGTTCGCAAAAAAGAAGGGACATTTTACACCTTTCCTCTTTGTTTAAGTCCTTCTCATCTCTTTCGTTCTACCATCTCACTGCGTGCTTCCTCCATTCCTCTCCAGCCTACACATCCTTGTCAAGCTCCTTATCCTCATATAAATATGACTTACGAGACAAAATATGATTGGAAACTTGAATTAACCAAGTGATTTTTTTGAGCTGAATTTTAGGTGTGAACTGTTGCTCAGAATGCACGGGAAATAGTTGGAATGTGTTCTCCTTTCATTGTGAATGAATATGACATATTCACATGTTCAATTCTGTTTCAGAATGAATGAGATATTCAAGTCGGAAGTTGGCCTAATATATTAGCTAAATGGACCAAAAAGAGTGAAAACTCTTTAGTCTCACGTTGAGAGTGGTAAAGAAAGTTGAGTGATTTAAATATGAAAAGTTGAGAAATAAAGGTGTGCCCTTAGGGTACTTGGAGTTTTCGCGCGCATTTGGGGGGACCCTTGCCCACTCGCATCCACGCGCGAGCAGCGGGGCGCGGACGCGGGCAATCGAACCATTCTTAAATCGATCTGATTCCTTTCCTTTAAATTGCAAGGCTTGTCTTCTTATTTCACACACTGAAAAATGAGAACTCGATTCACTTGAAGAATTCTTCCCTTTCTCCTACTCTTTATATTTCCACCAAAGATTTTTAGTACAAGGATTCTGTGTTTGAAATTTGTCTTGATCCGAGTTTATTCCTTTTCAAATCCAGTGAAAGATATGGGTTATTTTTGGTTCAATTGTACAAGTATTTGCATTGTGCTTTGCAAATATCGAGATGGAGTGTTGTTTCTTGGGAGATCAACATCTATTATCCCGTAGGCGCAGTAACATGGGACGTAATTGTCTTAAGGAGATTCGCTTTACGCGTTCCTTACTCCATATCTTATATATTTTGAACTAAAGTTCTTATTACATGAATTATGTTGAAATATTATGTTTATAAATATTATACTGAAATAATGCTTCTATATAGACCGATTAAAACTAGTTTAATTGGTGTTAAACTAAGAAAGAAAATTGAAAAGTAGTTCTTAAATTAAGGAACTCTCTCTCGAATGAAAAAACTCCCACCTGATGTTCACCGACCTGGCCAATTTGACCGGTCGCTCTTGATTGGTTGACAGTTACAATAATCTTAAGACAATTAATATATTGAAGTTGCTAATTTCAAATATGCTTGAACTGCATAAAATGTTTGATATTAATCAAGAAGATAGTACCAGTAGGGCACAGAATATGCCGATTCAGACTATAGTGCGTGTTTTTCCTCTTAATCCGAAACTGGAGAAGCCAGAAAAATTTGATGGCACCGAGTTCAACAGTGGATGCTAATCTATTTGACCACTCTGTATTTGGTCAAGTTCCTGCAAGAAGATCCACCGGAATCCGAAACTGATTGGGACTCTGTCCTTGCAATCGATGCATGGACACAAGCTAACTTATTTTGCCGAAGTTATATTCTAGATGGACTGTATGACTCTCTACAATGCCTATAGTCTAATCCTCATGACAAAGAAGTTATGGGCCAGCCTCAACAGGAAGTACACAACTGAGGATGCCAATACTAAGAAGTTCATCGTAGGACGATTTTTTGAGTATAAGATTGTGGTTAATAAGATTGTGATCAATCTAGTGCAAGAGTTTCAACTTATTTTGTATGAGATAGAAGCTGAAGGTATAATTCTACCTGAAACTTTTCAGGTTGCTACAATCGTAGAGAAACTACCATCTGCATGGAGAGATTTCAAGAACTACCTGAAGTACAAGCGCAAGGATATAAAGTTGAAAATCTCATTGTGAAGCTTAGGATTGAGGAGGACAACTGAAGATCCAAGAAGAGGAGTAATAAGAACTCTAGAGGCCAAGGCAAATGTGATTGAAGACTCAAAGGGGAAAGCATCCACTCCCAAGGGCTTGAAGAGAAAGAAGGCTGCCTTAGGGTATAAAGGCAAGGACTAAAAAAGTAAGAACAAGTGCTTCAAAGGAACTTACTATAACTGCAATATGGAAGACACAAGGCGAATGAATGTTGCAGTCATCCTAAGAAGAACAAGAAGGACTAGCCACAAGTAAATATGATTGATCATGCATCGCCATGCCTATCTGCAGTGCTGTCAGAAGTGAATCTAACAGCACAACAATAAGGATTGATGGGTAGACACAGGGGCTACCCCGCACATCTGCTCCGAGAAAATACTATTTAATAAATATCAAAAAATCGAGCACAATGAGCAGCTATTCATGGGAAACTCGGTCGTCTCCCTGGTCAAGGGAAAGGGCAAAGTCATACTGAAGTGGATGTCTGAAAAGAAACTCACACTGAATGATGTGCTTTATGTTTCAGATATCCATAAGAACCTGATCTTCGGATCAATCCATAGTAAGAAAGGCTTAAGAATGGTTTTTGAATCTGATAAATTTGTACTTAGTAAGGGTAAGTGTATGTGGGTAAAGACTATCTTGTTGATGGCCTTTCAAGGCCAGTGTTGCTGTTGTGGACAAAAAGTTCGTGTATCTGTACCCAAACTCATTAATAAAGAAAGTTCTTCTATTTATTTTCTTCAGTCTCCTATATTGTAACATGCTAGATTAAGCCAAGTAAATTACAAGTCTTTACGGAACTTGTCTTTTCTAAGATATTTTCAAAACTCAACTGGGAAGAAATTTGCAAATGTGAGATATGTATTGAGGCCAAGTTCGCGAAAAACACTTTTCATTTAATTGATAAAACTACTAAATCTTTAGAGTTAATTTATAGCAACTTGTGCGACTTGAAATTTGCGCTATTTTATTATTTTTATTGATGATTGTACAAAATATTGTTATGTGTATCTTCTAAACAGTAAATATGAGGTAATGAATATATTTATAACATACAAAGATGAGGTTGAGAATCAACTTAACAAGAGTATAAAGATTCTAAAATCTAATAGGGGCGAAGAATATGAATCAAATGAATTCAGCGAGTTATGTGCTAATTTTGGAATAATCCACTAAACCACAGCACCCTATAGTCCTCAGCAAAATGTGATTGCTTAAAGAAAATACAAAGCTTTAAAAGATATGGTCTATTTTATATTCGTAAGTTCTGGTGTACCGCAGAACTTATGAGGGGAAGCTCTGTTAACTACAAACTATATTCTAAAAAGAGTACCCCATAAGAAACATGATCTAATTCCATTCAAATTATGGCACGGAAGGCCTTCTTCGTACCGTTACCTCAAAATGTGGGAGTACCTAATGCAAATACCGGCACCACTACCTAAGAAGACTAAGTTGGGATAAAAAAATAGACTGTATTTTCATAGGCTATGTCTTGAATAACAGTGCATATAGATTTCTGGTACACAAATGAGAAATACCTGATATTCATATGAACATGATTGTCGAATCAAGTTATGTTGTGTTATTTGAAGACATTTTAAAGTACAAACGATAAGAAAATAAGACTTTTGAGAAAAGAACACATGAAACATCATTCAAGGAAGAAAGACCCTGTGAACAAACAGTTAATACAGAAGTTGAATCAAGGAGTACGAGATCGAGAATCTCTAAATTTTTTGGTCCAAACTTTGTAACTATGCACTTAAAAGAGAACTTCAAATATTTAAGGAGGCTATGTCTACCGCAAAAGCTCAAATGTGGAAAGAAGATGTAAATAGCGAAGTAAAATTCATCCTAAGCAATCATATATGAAAATTGGTAAACTTGCTACCTGGCAGTAAACCAATCAGGAGTAAGCGAATTTTCAAAAGAAAATTAAAATTCGATAGATTTATCGACAAGTACGAAGCTAGATTAGTAGCCAAGGGTTATCAAAAAAAAGGAAGGACTTGACTACTTCGATACATATTCACTAGTAATGAAAATAATGTCTATTCGGATGTTAATTGCGATTACAACATTACACAATTAGATATCCATCAAATGCATATCAAGACTGCATTCCTAAATAGAAAATTAAATGAAAAAAATATTCATGGAGCAATCTGAAGGATTTATAGTTATGGGCCAAGAACGCAAAGTGTGTAGACTGGTCAAATCCTTATATGAACTGAACTAGGCTTCAAAAAATTGCATGAGAAATTCGATATTGTCATGATTAAGGATAGGTTCACTATCAACGAATGCGACAAGTGTGTTACACTAAAATAATTAGAAATGCATGTATCATTATTGTCTCTATGTGGATGACACGTTGATACTTGGGACTAATATTGAAGTTATTAAGTCCACTAAAAAGATGCTATCCAAAATGTTTACTATGAAGGATCTGAGTGCTGCTAGAAATCAAATTATTGAAACTCCAGATGGAATCAGTTTATCTCAATCACATTACGTAGACAAGATAATAGAAAGATTCAAGAAACATGAAATCAAAGGGAATACAAATCTTTTTCACCCACACGTCCACCTTCACAAAAATACAGGAACTGAAAAGTGATAGTTGGAGTATTCTTAAATCATCAGAAGTCTAATATATTTAATGAATTGCACTTGACCCAAAATAGCTTATGTTGGAAGTCAATTGAGCAGGTACACTAGTAATCCTACTGATGATCATTGGACTTCCCTACTATGAGTAATAGGCTACTTAAAGAATGCCAAAGAGTATGCCTTGAATATAGGGAGTATCCACCTGATTTGAAGGGTACAATGATGTAAATTGAATTGCAAAATTTGAGAAATCGAAATTAACTGGTGGATACATCTTTACTCTCGGAGGCGCGACCGTATCTTAAAAATTCTCCAAACAAACTTGCATAGCCCGTTTTACAATAGAATCAAAAATTTTAGCCCTGAATAAGAATGGAGAAGAAGCAGAATGACTTCGATAATTGCTGCAAAATATAACATTATGGCCTAAACCAGTACCCGCCATATGCATTCACTGTGATAATCAAGTAACAATATCTAGGGCACAAAATTTTGGGTATAATGGTAAGTCTAGATACATCCGTCGTAAACATACCGTTAGGCAATTGCTCTCAAATGAAGTTATTTTTATTGCTTTTGCGGCGTCAGAAGATAACTTAGTGGGTCCCTTCACTAAAAATTTAAGTGGAGAGCGTATAAACTGCACATCAAAGCGAATGAGGCTAAAAACTTAACCATACTAAGAAGGGGTGCCACCGGATACGGATTATCCGCGGATATCCGCATCCGAATCCGCCTCCAATCCGGATACGGATATCATTTTTTCACATCCGTCAATATTCGTATTCGTATCCGTATCCGAAAGGTAGGTGCGGATACGGATATGGTAAACATAATATCTTATTCGTATCCGATCCGATATCCGAATGTTGCGTGCTTCATAATGATATCGGTATAGAGGAGACTATTCTTCAATTGAATAAGGCATTAAATATTGATATTTTGAGTTGGTGAAAAAGTAATAGTGGAAAGTATTCGATTCTTGCAAGAGTACCACAAGCTATTTTGAGTATTTCGACATCAACCATGGCATCCGAATCGATATTTAGCACCGGAGGACGTGTGATTTATTGTTATAGAAGTTGAATGACAATGAATATGATGAATGTATTGATATGTACACAATAATATCATAGTATGTATCACATTTAATATTGTAGTAGATGATATAAAAAGTAATATAAGTATTTCTGTTCAATTTATCTTTAACCATATCTATTTTTTACATATCCGATTAGTATCCGCATCCGATCCGCTAATATCCGATTTATATCTGATATCCGATTTTGGCGGATACGGATATCATTTTTTCACATCATCCAATATCCGTATCCGTATCCGTATCCGAAGGTTGGGTGCGGATATGAATATGGTAAAGGTAATATCCGATCCGTATCCGATCCGATGGCACCCCTAATACCAAGTCATCTTAATGGAAATCTCACTTAGCAACTGGAGATTCCATAGACTAAATTTAAGAGAAAAAACTAGTTATGATTGATTTTGTGAGTTAGCATTTAGGAGCTTGACTCCTACCCATTCCTATGGTCCTTCCTAGTGCTTTTTACAATTGGATCTAGGATAAACTTAATTTTTAATGATGCCTATAGCTTGTTATAAAAACAAATGGTATAGAGTAGATTACTATTAATGGGACGATCACCTATGTGAGTGTAGAGCTGGGGCTGACTCTTTGGGAGTCTCTGTAGAGGTTATGATTCCTTAAACCCACTCTCTAAAAGCAAGAATGTCTTGGGCCGAAATGGACATAACTGAAAATTAAAATTGATTTTGGAAAGTTATTGCGTAAACCCTGTTAACTTAGCTTACATGAATAGCCGACAGTTGAAGACCTAGTTCATTAATTAGCCTGTAAGTCTAACAAGCCTTTCACTACATAAGGTTCAAAACCTATCCTAATGCAGTTTCTTTCCTAAAATGTCTTTTACTATAGAGTCAGTCTCATAGTGCATATAATTTCTTGAATCTCCATTTATTATGGGGGATTGATGGAAACTTGAATTAACCAAATGAATTTTTTGAGCTAAATTTTAGGCGTGAACCGTTGCTCGAAATGCACGTGAGATGGTTGAAATGTATTCTCCTTCCATTGGTAATGAACATGGTATATTCATATGTATAATTTTATTTTTGAATGAATAAGATATTCAAGTTGGAAGTTAGCCTAATACAATAGTTAAATGGGACCAAAAAGAGTGTAAACTCTTTAATCCTACATTGAAAATAGTAAAGAAAGTTGAGTGGTTTAAATATGAAAAGTTGGGACCTAAGGGTGTGCCCTTAGGGTAATTGAAGTTTTCGCGCGCGTTTGGGGGGAACCATTGCCTAAACCGCTCGCACGCTTATTTGCAAAGGTACGGACTTTGTCATTATATCAGTTGGATTATTTGCAGTACTAATTTTCTTAACTTTGATGACTTCAATTTCTCGAATAAAGTGATACCTGACATCAGTGTGTTTAGTTCTCTCATGATACATCTGATACTTCGTCAGATGTATAGCACTCTAACTATCACAAAACACCGTAGTTACTTCTTGGAGATAGCCGAAATCTTCAACCAAGATTCTTAACCAAATAACTTCTTTAACTGCCTCTGTCATTGTCATATACTCTGCCTCCATAGTAGACAAAACAACTGTCGACTGTAAAGTCACCTTTCAACTAATGGCACTACCTGAAAGAGTGAAAGCATAACCTATCAGAGATCTTCTTCTATCCAAATCGCTCACAAAATCTGAATCCGAATATCCAGCAATTTTGCAATCAGAATTAGTTCCCCTGTCAAAACACAGACCAATATTAGTAGATCCTTTAAATATCACAAAATCTATTTCACTACCTGCCAATGGCCTTTTCCTGGCCTGTCCATATATCGACTTACAACACTAACTGCATGTGAAATGTCCGGTCGAGTGCATACCATAGCATACATAATGCTTCCAACTGCACTGGCATAGGGAACATGAGACATGTACTTCTCTTCTTCATCAGTTTGAGGAGATAAATCAGCTGAAAGTCAAAAATGAGCAGCAAGTAGAGTTTTCACAGGTTTAGCATCAAGCATGCCAAATCTCTCCAATACCTTCTCGATGTATTTCTTCTGAGATAGGAACAATTTTCCTTCTTGCCTATTCCTGTGAATTTCCATTCCCAAAATCTTCTTCGCTGCTCCCAAATCTTTCATCTCAAACTCTTATTTAAGTTAAGCTTTCAACTTATCAACTTCAGACATGTCTTTAGCTGCAATCAACATGTCATCAACATATAAAAGCAAATATACAAAAGAACCATCATTAAGGTTCTGATGATAAACACAACTATCATATTTGCTCCTAGAGTAACCATGCTCAATCATGAAAGTATCAAACCTCAAATACCATTGCCTAGGTGACTGCTTCAAAGCATAAAGAGATTTCTTTAACCTGCACACATGGTCTTCTTTGCCTTCAATAACAAATCCTTCTGGTGGATGCATAAAGATTTGCTCTTCAAGCTCGCCATGAAGAAAGGCTATTTTCACATCAAGTTGCTCGAGTTTTAGGTCGAACCAAGCAACCATGGCTAGCAATACGCGAATAGAGGTGTGCTTCACAACTGGAGAGAATACTTCATTGAAGTCGACACCCTCTGTTTGACTGTAGCCGTTGGCTACCAAGCGTGCTTTGTATCTTACAGACTCAGCACCAGAAATTCCTTCTTTCTTCTTAAAGACCCATTTGTAGCCAATAATTTTCTGTCCTCTGGTCGGCTTCACTAACTCCCATGTTTGATTCTTGTGAAGAGATTCTATCTCTTCTGTCATAGCAACAGTCCATTCTGCAGCTTCATCAAAACTGATAGCCTCATTGTAGGTGGAAGGCTCTGGAATCTCAATAGATTCTGCCACACTTAGAGCATAAGCGATCATATCTGCATAGGCGTATCGCTTAGGTGGACGAATCTGCCTTCTTACTCTCCCGGTGGCAATACTGTACTATTGCTCTTGCAGTGTATCATCACCTAAAGTTGAACCTTGAGCATCATTGACATGTTCAATGTGAGTGCTCTCCTACACTCCTTCTGAACTTTGCTCTCAAGCTCCACCTGCTTGCTTACTTTCTCTCCTGAACCTGTAATATCAACAATAGACTCCTTTCTCGGTTGAAGTATGTAATTTTCATCAAAAGTAACATCCCTACTAATAACAAATTTAGGTGACTTAGGATCAGGAAATCACAACCTGTATCCTTTCACCCCAGTAGCATAACCAAGAAATATAGCTTTTTTTGCCCTAGGTTCAAGCTTACCATCATTTACATGAAAATAAGCAGGGCAACCAAATACTCGTAAATGAGAGTAGTTAGCAGGGGTACCAGACTATACCTCTTCAAGAATCTTAAAATCAAAAGCTGTAGAGAGAGACCGATTTACCAAATAACAAGCTATATTTACTACCTCGACTCAAAAGCATTTTGACAAATCAGCATTAGAGAACATACACCGAGCTCTCTCCAACAGTGTCCTATTCATCCTTTCTGCAACTCCATTCTGTTGTGGTATGTACTGAACTATACGATGCCGTATAATTCCTTCATTTTTGCAGAATTGATCAAACTCCATGGACCAGAACTCCATTCCATTGTCAGTCCTGAGGCGCTTCACCTTCTTTCATGTTTGTTTTTTGATCATAACCTTCCACTGCTTGAAGGTAGCAAATACATCGCTCTTATGCTTGAGAGGATACACCTAAACTTTTCTGGAATAATTATCAATTAAAATTAGAAGATAACTAGCTCCACCTTTCAATGGAACCTGAGAGGGACCCCAAACATCTGAATGGATGTATGTTGACACTTAAAAAAAGACAAGATTCTTATTGGTCCGAACAATGTCTAAACTTGTTGACATTTACAAAAGACAAGTGATAGACGAGCTGAAGACCAGTTCTCACCATCTCCGAGGGACAAGGAAGCAACTTGGACTCCACTGATCCAACAAGCAGATAGTGAACCCGGATTGTTTCTAAACAGACCTCAGCAGGTCTAAGGTGCTAGCACTTAGCATCGCATGAGCCCAAAGGGATATCCTCGCTTGAAAGGCTATTATCATCCAACTTCGCCTTGAAGCCATTCACAGCTCCGCCAGGAAGCTAACTTATAGCTTCGCCTGAACTACTGAAGCACAACTCTGTAGAGAGTTAACTTCGCTTGAAGCCACATGCAACTGTGCAGAAAGGGTATATGGTAGCTTCGCAACAGATGACGTCTAGCTCCGCCGAAAAGCCTCTTTTCGGACTTCGCCAAGAAATTGCCTCCAGCTCCGCTATGAGTTCAAAGCGGGCAGCGCCGCTATCGGTCTGCTATGGTCAACCTTTGACCAATCAAATCTCTGGATGAGATCGGATCAATATTAAATCCAATCAAGATCAAATCTGAGATCAAATTTGACAGTTGATTGCCACAATCTCTTGACTCTCCTAAAACGAATAAGAAGATCAGGGGAAATCCTCTAACGATATGGAAAGGATCAAAACAGATCAAGAGGATCAACCGACTTGCCATTTCTAGCTTCGCAGAAGCTGATCCTAGCCTCGCAGCAAGGCTACTTTTTAAATTTTAAACAGATTTGATTCAATCTGTTTCTATATTTTCAAGGGACAATTATACCCCTGCTCTCCCTATAAATAGCCCATCAGGGGTACAAGGAAAAGGAGAGATCTTTTTTGATGAGAGAGGACTCCACAAGCAGAGACTTCTTCACGATGCACCGTGCACAAGAATTCAGAGACTTTTAGAGAATTACTTCTCAATTTAGGGTGCTGATACCCTAATACCTCTTCTCAAGGAATCTCCGGAACCAGGCGAGAAGGAATTCCTAACAGAAGGCGATTTTGAGAAGTAGCAAGAGGGTTCTACCAACCCTCTATTCTCTGATTCCCGGAGTCAGGCGAGAAGGGAATCTCATCGCTCGCATCGTCAAAGGACAAAGTGGTCACGCGCTGACCAGACTCCTATCGGCACACTTCTCCAGAATCTCTGAGGAGATCTATTTGTAATCTTTTTAAGAATACTTATAATTTAGCTCCTCAAACTCTTTTTATTGTAAGTTTTCCCCTTTGCAAATCAATGGAAAACAAGATGGCGACTCCGCTGGGGACTGTATTCTCCACTGCCGAGAATCAAGTGTCGCAATGAGGCGAACAGACCTTCGGGTCTAACTCTGAAATCAGAAAAGCCGGTGCAGCCAGAACCTCTCTGGCTAAATCTTCAAGGAAAGTCTCTACGGAGACAGAAAAGGTTCTCTGCGAACCTACTGCGGTCCTCTGGCGCAACAAGGAAGCACGCCCGCAGCCTAAGTCCTGCACTCTCGAGAACTTAGTTGTCCAGTTTGATCAAGGAAGATTTGAAGAAGTCCTCTCTGGGGGTGGTCTAATGCTTCGAGTACGGAAGCATAGAAAGGTCTCCATGGCCAAGGTTTCGAAGCAGAAACCAGAAGTAGAATTCTGCCAACACCCCTCAGCCTCGCGGGTGGCTAGTCAGGTTCCATGCGAACCTAAGCATCCTTTGCCAAAGCAGATGTGGAGGCCTAAACAGAAGTCTCCGGCCGAAACTGCAGGCGTAGCTATGCCAAAACCGCGCCTCTCTCGCGAAGAAAAAGGCAAGATGCCTGTCTGCTCTAATTATAAAGTCAAGACGGCAATCATACCGTCGCCCAATTCGAGAGCAGCAATGCCTTGTGCCTGCCTCGTTTTCATAAGCGAAGCTACTATACCACAGCATACTCACTAGGTCTATGGCCGTAAGGCTAGGGCCAAAATGTTACCTAAGGCTAATCTCCTTCGCAGCAACATAGCGGATAAAGCACCACAGCGTGCTCCGCTCCCCAGTTTGTCAAGCGCTAAGCTCGCATCTGTTGGCGAAGCCAGAACTAAAGCACTATGCAGTGCTAATCCCTTCTGTAGGGATAAGAAGAACGGCACGTCATCCTATTTGCACTCCCAGAGGGTCTCTACGCGGGATTATTCAGGCTCCGATGGGCCTGACTTGCGGGAATTCTTGGCGAACAAGCGGAAGTTGGAGTCTTTCCGAACTGCTTTCCCTTGTTATCAACAAAGGGGATGCCAGTTGGTGACGGTTCACTCAGCTCATTGCCGGTTACGACCAATCATCGCCACCTCTCCATACCGGCAATCAGTCTTTGATCGGCTGACTGCACATGCCCCATAAAGTATCGTAAAAGGGGCATCTCACGAGATCCAACCTCTGCATCCGTCAACATGACCGGAAGAGGACGAGAGTTACGCAGGGGAGGTTAAACATCTGACGACACCCCCTGCAGCTCCCCTGATCCAGATTACAGCCCAGACTTAGGTGAAGTCTTGGTGCGCGAAGAAGGTGTTTTCTGAAATACCAGATCTAGGGTGGCAATACCCTATAATTATGAGCAGCCTTCCTCTTCGACGGCCCTAACCTCGTCACAGCTCAGAAGATCACCCCAACCATCGGACGAAGAAGATGAAGATAATGGGTATGCCTCTTCGGCGACAGTAAGCTCGGTACAAATGAGCAAAGCATCAGTCAATATGGCTGATAACGCTAATGACGACCTTCGTCGGCGCCTGGAAGCTCAAGAGCAAACCTCCAGAACCCAGCAAGAAGCCCTAGACAATATTCAACAAATGCTCGCTCGACTCCTCAGCAATCGGAACGACAATGATGCCGGGAGCAATCACGACGAGGAGGAACACTTCAGCAATGAGCAGCCAAAGACGGGGAAATCCAAGGAAGGCTCTTCTTAGACGTCGAAGTCCTTAAAGACCATCCTAAGCCCATCTTTATAAGTGAAAGCTTATCACTTACAGAAAAGGAGGAATTGATAATACTCGTAAAGGGGTATATAGACGTCTTCGCATGGAACTACGGAGACATGCCCTGACTTGATCCGCAAGTAGCCGTGCACCGTCTAAATATCAAGCCCGACGTCAAGCCAGTCAAGCAGCAACAACGTCGGTTTCGCCCGAACATTATGGAAGCTATTGAAGCCGAAGTTCACAAGCTCATTGCATGTGGCTTCATCCGGGAGGAGCAACATCCAGATTGGGTAGCTAACATCGTCCCCGTCCTCAAGAAGAACGAGAAAATACGGATCTGTATCGACTACCGTGATCTCAATACGGCTTGTCCTAAAGACGAATTCCCGCTACCCATCACCGATGTCATGATCGACAACACATGTGGATTCGAAAGGATGTCTTTCATGGACGGCTTTTCAGGGTACAACCAAATTAAGATGTATCCCGACGACGAGAAGCATACTTCGTTCCGAACACCATTGGGGGTATACTGCTACACTGTAATGCCCTTCGGACTGAAGAACGCCGGAGCAACCTATCAGCGGGCAATGAGCACAATCTTCCGCGATCATCTTCGAAAAATGGTGAAATGCTATGTCGACGACATTGCTGTCAAAAGCCGCAATAAGAATGAACATCTCCGCGATTTGAGACTGATGTTCGACATAATGCGGACTCATCAACTGAAAATGAATCCGACGAAATCCTTCTTGGGAGTGTCAAGTGGCAAGTTCCTTGGGTTTATTGTTACATCAAAAGGGATTCATCTTGACCCAGACAAAGTCAAAGCTATTCAGAGCATGCATCCACCAAGGAATCTCAAAGAGCTTAGAGGCTTGCAAGACAGACTGGCTTATATCAGAAGATTCATCGCAAATCTCTCAGGCCGCTGTCAACCGTTTACCTGACTCATGAAAAAGGGTGCTTCCTTCGTATGGGATCAAGCTTGCCAGGAAGCTTATGAAGACATCAAGAGATACCTTATAAAGCCTCCAGTCTTAGTGGCCCTACATCAGGGAAACTATTCTTGCTTTATGTAAAAGCTATGGACTATTCTCTCGGTGCCCTCCTCGCTCAAAAGGACGACAATGGTCACGAGCAAGCCATTTATTATCTAAGCAGGACTCTGATAGGGGCGGAATCTCGCTATAATCTTATCGAGAAAGAGTGTTTAGCTCTCGTCTTTGCTGTTCAGAAGACGCGACATTATTTGGTTGGCCAAACCATACATGTCATTTCCAGAGTGAACCCATTGCGTCTCCTTATGACAAAGCCAGGATCACTGAATTCAAGATTGGCTAAATGAGCACTTCTTTTGTCTCAATACGATATGATCTTTACCCCTTAGAAGGCGGTTAAAGGTCAGGCCCTTACAGAGTTCTTGGCTGCTCATCCAATTCCGAAACATTCAAAACTTCACGAGGATATTCCAGATGAAGTCTTCGACTCCAATGTAACCTCAGAGGAGGAAGTGTGGCAGATGTTCTTCGATGGAGCATCGCGAATGGGCCCTAAAGGCAAGATTATTGCCTGAGTGGGGGTTGTGTTTATCTCCCCACAGAATCATGTCCTTCCCAGAGCATTTTCTCTGACGGAATCATGCTCCAACAATGTAGCAGAATATAATGCCCTGCTCATTGGTCTTCAGCTTGCCCATGGAATGGGGGTACGCTACCTCGAAGCTTACGGCGATTCAAAATTGATCATCAATCAGGTTAAAGGCGAATACGAAGTTCGCCACGAAGACCTGGTGCCTTATTATCACACGGCCATTGAATTGGCTGGCCTATTTAAAGGTTTCTACATCGGGCACGTGTCTCGATCACAAAATACCAAGGCAGACGCTCTTGCTGCATTAGCAACAACACTAGCCTTGCCAGCTGACACCGAGTATCACCTCACAGTCACAACTCGACATCTTGTATGCTCCAAGCACATGCTAAGAACTCGAGAAGTCTATAATGTCTCCACGGATCTTGAGCCAAAAGACTGGCGCTTTCCTCTCATTGACTATGCTTTGCACGGTCTGCTTCCAGACGATCCTAAAGAAGCGGCGTCCGTCAGACGAAGGTCTCTCCGTTTCTACTACGATCCAACTTTGAAGACACTTTACCGTCGTTCATATGACGGTGTTCTCCTCTGTTGCCTTTCTCATTCAGAGGCACAGGAAGCGCTTAAAGAAGCGCACGACGACATTTGTGGAGCTCATCAGCCAGGTTCGAAACTTAAAGACAGGTTGCGTAGGCTTGGATATTATTGGCCAACCATATAGCCGACGCCATCCAATATGCACGAAGGTGTAAAGCATGCCAGATCCATGCAGACTTCATACACCAGCCTTCGGAGTTGCTCCATCCGACTGTTGCTTCATGGCCATTTGAAGCATGGGGAATAGATGTCGTAGGACCGATCAGCCCCTCTTCGACAAAAAGTCACCGGTTCATCCTCGCAATAACCGATTACTTTTCAAAATGGGCGGAAGCTATATCATTAACTGAAGTCAAAACCTCTAATATGGTTAACTTCATCAAACACCATGTCATCCATCGATTCGGTGTCCCTAGGCGAATCATCCACGGCAACGGTCCCCAATTCATAAGCCAAGTGTTCTATCGGTTCTGCGATAAATACCGAATTCAGAATGTGGCTTCAACTGCCTATAATCCTGCCGCCAATGGCTTGGCGGAAGCATTCAACAAAACGATCATCAAGCTACTCAAGAAGTTTGTCTCCTCGAACAAGCGAGATTGGGACAAAAAGCTCGGTGAATGTCTCTGGGCCTATCGAACCACGGTTCGGACACCGACAGGCAATACGCCTTTTTCCCTAGTATATGGGTGCGAAGCAGTCATCCCATTGGAAATCCAGATGCCGTCATTACGAGTAGCTCTGATCACTAAAATCACATCAGAAGACAATGATCGGTTACGTCTTCAAGAGCTCGAAGCCCTAGATGAGAAGCGACTTCAAGCCCAGCAACATATTGAGCTATATCAAGCTCGAATCTCAAAGGCCTTCAATAAGAAGGTCAGATAGAGAGTCTTCCAGAAAGGAGACCTGGTTTTAGCCGTCAGACGACCGATGATTATGACGCACAAGACCAAAGGCAAATTTCAGCCTAAATGGGAAGGACCTTTCGTAATAGAAACAGTCTATTCAAACAGAGCGTACCGCCTTATGACTTCAGATGGCGACCTACTCATGATGCCGATCAATGGCAAGTTCTTAAAGAAGTATTATCCTTAGTCAAGGATCCTTCTCATGATCAAGTTAACACTACACCTCTGATCAAGATCTTCGTGTCCAAAGTACACACAAAGAGAGCCTTTCTCTTCCTCCAAGCGAGATAATACAACCGTAAACTAGTAGGAACCTGGTCGTGCATTGGCTGTCCCGAAGGAGAATCGAGGTTATGCATAATTAACCAGATAATCCGACATCCTTAACGATTAAGGATAGAGGAAAATGTTGGCCTGTAAGCCCAACATAAGTCCTCGACAACTCATCATGCTGAGGGGAATAGCATGGCTAGCCCAACCTAAATGGTAGTTGGTAAAGGCATATCAAACCCGTTGATAGCTGGGGGTTTGCTAAAAATCCCAAGGGACCTGTTCCCATTCGATTCCCTCATTTCTCCCTGTGAGAACGAGACCTCCAAAATCACTTACCAATTCTCATCCATAGAATGGTAAGACCACATATATAAATTCCGCTGTTACGTTAACATTAAACCTATGACAGCAATTCCCTCGTTTCTCCCTGCGAGAACGAGACCTCAAAATTACTTACCAATTCTCATCCATAGAATGGTAAGACCATATATATAAATTCCGCTGTTACGTTAACATTAAACCTATGACAGCAATTCCCTCGTTTCTCCCTGCGAGAACGAGACCTCCAAAATCACTTACCAATTCTCATCCATAGAATGGTAAGACCACATATACATTTCGTTGTTACGTTAACATTAAACCTATGACAGTGATTCTCTCGTTTCTCCCTGTGAAAGCGAGACCTTTTTCCAAATTTCATTACAACTTTGAGCTTGGTGGCGTCTCAAATCGGTTATGTCATTGCGACCTCTGAACCAGCAGACAGCCGAGTCTCAATTTTGAGCTTGTTGACATTTACAAAAGACAAGTCTTAACCCCGAGCCCTGTTGACATTTACAAAAGACAGGTCTCGATACTTGTTGACATTTACAAAAGACAAGTATCACCACCTTTGAGCTTGGTGGCGTCTTAAATCGGTTATGTCATTGCGACCTCTGAACCAACAGACAGCCGAGTCTCAATTTTAAGCTTGTTGACATTTACAAAAGACAAGTCTCAACCCGAGCCCTGTTGACATTTACAAAAGACAGGTCTCGATACTTGTTGACATTTACAAAAGACAAGCATCACCACCTTTGAGCTTGGTAGCGTCTCAAATTGGTTATGTCATTGCGACCTCTGAACCAGCAGACAGCTAAGTCTCAACCTCGAGCCTGTTGACATTTATAAAAGACAGGTCTCAACCATACTTGCTGACATTTACAAAAGGCAAGTATTACCCCTTTTTAGTCCTGTGAGGGCTAATCTTGAGATTGGTGACTTCTCAATCGGTTATGTCATTGCGACCTCTGAACTGGTAGATGGCCAAGTCTCATTATCCAATCCAACAAGGATTATGTTCTCGAGTGGCTACAATACAACTTTGAAAGGAGAATTCAGCAAATGAAACGAGTTGGAGACTCGATAGGGAGTCAAAACAAAAGAAAGAATTTTCAATGATTCCAAAAGGATGAGATACATGAAGGCACATATACAACGACCTACAGGCGTACATTGTAAGATCTGATCCGCTCTCCAAGGGAAGCCAGCCTCGTCCTCCTGTCATCAGCAGCCTGGGCAAGCGCCTGTGACTTCAGCTCAGCCTCATTGAAATCCATTGCTTGGGCCAAACGAGCTTCGACCTCCGTCAAAGTTGCCCTCTGTGACAATCCCTGCTGCGAGAGTTCGTCACTTTGAGCCTTGAGCTGCTCAAGCCGCGCAGCTTCTTCAAGACGCACCGGTTCAGCCTTGGACAAGAGAAGGTTTCCCTTCCTAATCATCTCCTTGGCCTTCGCAATCCTATCTTCAGCATCAAGAAGAGCACTGGTGGAGGCATCGATGGCATTTCCAACCTCTGCTTGCCTTGTTTCCAAGGATTTCAAATCAGAGGAAATAGCCTCAGCGGCTTCTTGAGCGGCAAAATGGGCCTCATGCTTTTGAGCGACAAGGCGCGCAAACCGCTCATCAACCAAAGACTCCAAGTCCGAGCGGCTGAGACGGCGCCATTCCTCTACGTCCCTCTCGAATTGATCTACCAGGAGCTCAAAGGTAGCGGCCTGGTGGTACCCTTCAAGGTCCCGAATACTTTCAATATTGTGGAAGAGGACCACCTTCAAAGTTGAGAACGATATAGTCGAACCTTTCAAGACCAGGTCGATGCATCGCCCTAAGCCTTTGTAAAAACTATCGACTATGTCGCCTATAAAATCGTTTTCAACCTCGGCCACCTCTGGAAGACGGGCAACTTCAGAAAAGTCCACTGTACGGGGCTGGAAAATCTGGTGGTCGGAGAAAGTGGTTTTAGCTGTAAAAGATTTCCTTGATTCAAGCGAAACGATTACAACCAAAAGAACTACTCTTCCCTCTTTTCCAGTTACAAGGAGGGAGGATGTCTGAATCTTCCCTTTGTTTAAGGCTGGGTTCTTCGTGTGGCGATGGAGAGTGAATCTTGTTCTCCGTTGACCAGATGACCGTCCTGGACCGTCGGGGGTCTTCTCTTCGGTCGGTAGAAAGAGTAACTCAGCTCAGTCTACCAAAACTCTCAAAGAGGAGGTAGGCGAAGAGCGGCTAGTACTCAGTAAGCTCGCTGAAGAGTCTCCTCCCTCTGTCTGTTGTTGAAGTCGTGCTTCCCTCTTGATGATCCTCTTGCCTGGATTTGATCGATCTTGATGATGCCTTGACCTTCTTAATTCTCAACCTCTCCAAAGCTTCGATCTTCTCAAAACTCTCCCTCCTTTTAAAAAAGCTTCGATCCCCTCTTCATAGCAAACAAGGCTATTTATAGGGGTCTCAGGGGGTGAAGGTACCTCCTGAAAACGCTCCCGAATGAGGGGCCACTACCCGCTACATGCGCGGTGACTGGCCCCGCAATCAGGGCAGTTGCAACTGAGACGTGGGCATTGAGCCAAACGCGCCTTGAAGTTTGAGACGCGGGCGTCGAGCCAACGCGCCTTAACGCTGAGACGCGAGCTTCGGGCCTTCACGTCTGGACGCTGAGGCGCGGGCGTCGGGCCGACGCGCCTTGATGCTGAGACGCGGGCTTCGGGCCGACGCGTCTGGACGTTGAAACGCAGGTGTAGAGCTGACGCGCCTTGATGCTGAGACGCGAGCATCGATTCCTCGCGTCTAGAGCTTGAGACTCTGCTTCTTTAATGGCTGGTCTGTTAGTCATTTTAGACAGCCTACAGAACCCCCTCCAAAGTTTCTGATATTCCGCGGTTGAATGGGACGGATTTCGGAATACTTTGGATCTTAGCCGTGTTCGCGTTTATGACTGGACTGTTGATGCTTCGGGCTTGATCTTATCTGGAATTGGTCTTCGTGAGTGTATTGTTGAACTCTTTGAAGCCGTCAGAGTTGATCGTGTTAAATGTCTAGATACACAGTCTAGACCTCCCCGATTGCTTTTAGTCTGTCACGGGTGTGCTTTGGCCGGGAGTGGTGGTTGTCTGTTTGCGTCAGTGTACTGTTGAACTGACTTTGCAGAAGCAGGAGACTGGACGCAGGTTCCTTTTGAAAAAGCAGACTGCTTTAAAGACGCGACTTCTTAGCGAGACGCGATGTTTGGCCTGTTTGAGGGGACGCGGACTTTGGAGAGACGCATCTCTTGAAATGCAGACGCGATTTTCTGGGTGCATTTATGATGATGCTGACGGGGCATGTCCACCGAAGAGCCGCGTACTTTGAGGCGCGCACCTATGCCATGTCATGATTACGCCGCCAGCTGACCTGGGGAAACGGCGAGATTTCGCCTTTTGGCGCGCGGATCTCCCGGTTCATTAAATGAACTGCTCCACGTGTCAACTTCTGACTTGTGGCGGGGTCGCGACGCATGATCTTCCCTGTTCAAACAATGATTTGGCTCCACGCGTCAGGCAGCGATTCGCTGCAGCGTTTATTGGGCCAAACGCTGCGTATCTTCGCGAATCTCCGTACCTATAAAAGGCAACAGTTGGAGAGATGTATCTTCTTCTCCGAACGAACGCATTCTCTGAGAAAAAGAACTTCTCTGTTCAACTATTCATCTCCTCGCTCGGATTTCTTGATCTTCAATGGCTCCCAAGACAAAACCGACTGCATCGACCTCAAGGGCGACCGTCGCCGAAGCTGAGAGGGATGCTTCCTCTGCGCAGGAGGGTGTTTTCCGAGGTAAAAATGCACTTTCGGTGTGGGTTCCGCCATTAAAACATGTTCATAGAACCCTAAGGACCTTTAACACAATATCGTGTTTGATTCTCGGACGCTGTCCTTGAGATGATAACCGGGGCGCGGGCCTGATGATCCGACGCTGGTGAACTCTGCACTCTGGGTCCTTCACTTAGAATATTTCTAATTGTGAAGGTCTCTGGACGCGATTTGCAGAACGCGGATTTGATCCATGCGTTCTGTGCCGCGTTATGTGCCATCAGGCGCTGGCGTCCGAGTCCAAGCACTTTGAAATTTCACAAGTCTTGGTTTGCAGAACGCGGATTTGATCCTTGCGTTCTGTGTCTTCAACCGCCGATTTTGTAGAATCTGGCGTTTGAGTCCAAGTACTTTAGAATTTTCATAAGTCTTGGTTTGCAGAACGCAGCTTTGTAGGTCTGGACGCGGATGATAACTCCTGCGTCTAATGTCTCGGCTGCGTTTTGAATTATGAACACTTAGCGTCTTCCCTTATTTTTGGCAAAGTATCTGACCAAGTGTCCTTTTCTTTTTGCAGTGCCGCATGTTTCAGGTTCACTTGCCAAGATGCACCATTTTGGCCGCGTGGGTGGTGCCGACCACCGTCTGACTTTTGCACTGCGAAGGACCATACCTGTGACTGCTGACAGGTCGCCAGTTCGCAGGGAAATGATTGCCCATGTTAATGAGAGGACTTCTCGGGTGCTCATGACCGATGCAGTCTTCGCAACGGATACCCACATCAAGCTGGAGAAGCCTGCTTTCTTCTTTGGAGATCATGTCAGCGACGGTGGCAACCCAATGTATGACGGGAATTACAGGTGGCTCCGTCAGATAGGGGAGAGGAGATACTTCCTTCCAGCCATGGAGAGGATGCTCCCGTTGTCTTATCTCCAACATCTGTCCGTCCTTCGGAAGATGAAGTGGGACGTGTCCCGGGATATCTCTGAGATTACCCTTGGGAATTTCAAATCCCAGAACGTATACCGTCATGATTGCCATGACCGGGCGGTCCTCGGCTTGTTTCCCGGGTCACGCAAGTCTGAGCTTCCAGTCGGAGAGATCCCGCAGCTTGCCACCACCTTCCTCAACTCGTTCATAGAAGCAGAGGGTGATTATCCGGCCAAGTTCCATTTGCCAGGATGGGTCCACTCCACGGAGAATTCTTGGTGGGGCAGGATGGTGGGTTTCGCCCTCTCCGATCTTGGAGATCTGCTTGAGCACGTGGGATTATACTCAGCAGTCAGGGCCGTACAATGGGCATCCCAATGAGCTCTCACAACTTCTTCGGGATCTTGGAGCGCTACAACCCTCAGACGGGGACATTCTTTACCCCGGTTGGAGAAATGGGCCTTGCACTGCATGAGTTGCATGAGGTCTCGGGGCTGGTGATGGGGGAGTTCCCTTATGAAGAATATGTCCCGACTGCTAGGGAGCTTGACCTTATAAAGAAGGATTCCCCTGAGGTGTACGAGACCTATTGGGAAGTGATGTGCCACTTCCATATTTGCGGTCAGGTAACCGGTTGGAGGACGCATGGAGTTAGGCATCTATCCTGGGCTAATTACTTATTCAGCAATGTCAGCAAGAAGGATCATTCGATAACTCGACTGGCTCCCCTCTCTGAACAGGGGGTTGACGACATGGTCGCACAAGCTTCTGAGGGCTTTTACACCACTGGGTCGAACGAGGACGGCTTCGAACCTGATACGCTTTTCGAAAGCTATCATCATCGGGCCCGGGCTTCTATCTCTAGTCGAGCGCTGTTGGCGGGCTTCTTGATGCTGTGGTTGAAGCGTTGCGTGGTACCTACACGGCCACATGAAGTCATATTGCCGAGGTGGTGTACCCAGCAGTGCTCCTGGCCCATGGCCGTCCTATAGCCCTTCTTCCGGCCGTGGCGGCTGGCATTCAGAGCGGGTTGCGGGCGCTAGCCAAGAGACTATGCGAGGCTCCAAGGACTGTCGACTCTCAAGGCAAGCCGTATGTTGACTCAGAGGGAAACCCGACGGCAAGGCGCCCCAACCCCCGAATGGAGTTGCCTTACACGTATCTCATGGCCTGGTACGTGATGCATTGCCCTTCTCTGATGACAACGGCGCGTGGGAGTACGAGTCCTGTCCCTTTTGTGAGGCGGCTGGAAAACTCGGATTGGAGTGACACCTATATATATTATATTCGGAGACGTCTCTCAAATGCCGCCAATTACCAGCTCAACCGCTGCTTCCCTGGGATTCCTGGTGCATCCTTTGGTGAGCAATTCACTGATTCTATAGGTCGGGATGACCTCACCCAACTGTCTGCGGGAGTCTTCCGGTGGTTGATCAATATACGACCAGGATATGTGCTGTTTCGCCAAGGGACTTCCTGCACTATCGAACCGTATATGCTAAGTCGTTTTGCCCGACAGTTTGGCTATGCTCAGCTTTATGTCGGCAACCCGAATACACAACTTGCCTTCAATGGGAATTTGTGCGAAGGTGCTCGAGCCTGGTATTATAGCGTGGCTGGGGGGACAGAGGCAACTTTCCGTTTGCCCGTCGAGGAGCCGAAGAAACCTTACCAGCTTCACTTTCTGCACCTGGTATTCTCGGGTAAACCAGTCACCGGATTTTGCCCCCGGGTATACGGGTATTGAGGGCATTAATGCCTATCTCAAAACACAGTCGGAGTCTGGCAAATGCTCGCACATGATCACCCAGTATTTAAAGGTCCAGAAAGAGCTGGAGAGAGCATCTCAGAGAGAAGTGAGGGAGGCTCAAGAGAGGAGCTCCGAGTAACCGGAGTAGAACCAAGCTAGGGCCACAGGAGGGGCCTTCTACCGCCAAGGCTCAAGAATTGGTGAGTAAGCGTCGTCGGGGTCCCACTTCAACTGCTGGTCCTGTTTCGAAGAGGGCTCGGAGGGATTTAGCAACAGAAGTCTCTCCCTTGGAAGGCATTTCTGCTGGAGTTGAGGACTGTCCTGAAGACCTCTTTATCATGGTTGAGGAACCGCCAGAGGATAAAAATCTCCCCGGTTTAATCCGTGCTCCTAGGTCGCACAGAGGGACCTGTAAGATTGCGGAAGAGGGGGAATTGGTTGACAAACCCACTATGGCTGACGAGGAAGAACAGCTCGTGGGAGGGAATGTCCAGATTCCAGGGTTCTCAGCTCGGTCCGAGCCTTCTTCTGCTCGTAAAGGGAGAGACAAGGCACAGCGGTCAGGGCCTCCTAGCGTCTTCATTTCCAGCGCTCGGATAATCGACCCTAGTCTTACGACTGGGGTGATTGGTGGCAAGGCCCCGGTCACCGAGGACCTTTGCGTTGAACTGTCGTCTTCCGCGTCTGATACGGAAAGCGACTTTGAAGATAAAGTCGACTACGGCCATGAACCCGCTTTTCCTGACCCGAGTAAGTTCTCATACATCTCGGAGGGGAAAATATATGGGGGCGAATCATCGACTGCGTTACCGCTGGCGATAATCCCTGCTGAAGGTACAACTTCCTCGCATGTCGAGGCGATGGAAACAGAGTTGACCCGGCCCAAGGGGATTGAGGCTTCGGTTGCCGAGACAACCTCAGTGGGGGCAGCTGTTGAAGTTGGGGAGCCTTCCCCTTTGCCAGGAGGGGAAACAACCATTGAGGCTGAGGAGGCTCTCACTCCGCCGGTGGAGAAGGCTACTGCTGAAGCTGGGGAGACTCCCATTCTACAGGACTCGACGCCTCTGGACCTCGAACCTAGTAAGGTAGCTCTGACTGAGGGGGCTCAGGTGGGGATTCCGACAATCGGCACCCTTCCAGAAGGCCACACAGCTCAATCCTCGGTGGAAGTTTCTGAAGAGGTTGTGCTTACAACTCCTTCCTTGGTCGTGGAGGCTCCTGCAGAGGCGGCGCTCCAGGAAGCGCCAGTGGGTAGTCTTGCTCTTGCTACATCGACGGCCGGCACGGCTCTTGTGCGAGAAGACCCGCCCTATATCCCTTATCCCGTGTCAGAAAAAGGGTCGGGAAGCTTCTTAGGTGGTGAAGACATGGGGGAGCTGGCACGTCAGATGGTGCAACAATTCTTCACCTCGATGGGATCATGTATTGATCTCATCTTCCGTGGACACAGCACCTTCCAGTTCGCCCAGAGGCTTCTTGAAAATATGGCCATGAGCGTCGAATTGGCGGGAGGCCCTTCACTTGCCAGGGCATGCCTGCAGGTGGTAGAGCAACTTGGAGATAACCTGCGGGAGCTGGAATCTTTGGAAGATGCTGGTTCTTTTGATGAAGCCCAGGCCACCTGACTAGGCTCCTAGCTGATCAGGAACGGGAGCGACAGGAGGCGGAGGCACAGATCGCTGCCGAGGTCCGTGACCTTGAATATTCCAGGGCTGAATTTCAAAAATTAGCCGGAGATTCGAGGGAATCTGAGCTCAGTGTACAGAGCACGGAGCAAGTCATCCTCAGAACTCGGGACATTATCGCCAAGGCGGAAGCTGTTCTTGCGCTAAATGAGGAGAAACTTGTTTCCCTCAAAAAGGAGCTTGAGGAGCAACGGGCTGCTACGGCGCGTGCTGAAGAGAGTCTATCCCTACAATCTTCCAGGGTGGAATCTCTGCGGATGCAGCTGGCTGCCAGAAATTTCTTATCTGAGGTGGAGCTGCGGGACCGGGCTATCATGGAGGCTGAGAGGACGCGCCAGCATGAGATTCACCGCCTTAGGGAACAAATCCGTTCCTTGGCGAACCAGGACATTTAGCCTTCTTTCTTCTTTCTTTTTTTTTTGTAAAGAAAAGGGACACTCTATTTATTAAGAGTGTTTGTATCCACTTCTATTATATCAAGTTCTATCATTTCTTGATATAATAGAAGTTTTCTTTAGAGCTTTTGTCCCAATTTCTTTGTCCTGTTGTGGATGAGTCCAACTCTTGATCACTAGTCGTGATTACAGAACTTAGGTAGGACTAAGTTCTTTTAATGAGACGCGGTCTTGGCGAGACGCGGCATTAATCCCATAGAATGAGACGTGGCATCAATCTATGGGGACTTAGATTTCACCAAGCCTTTTTGACGAGACGCAGCGTCGATCACAGGGTGAGACGCGGTCGTCAGTCTACCGGAACTTAGATTTCACTAAGTCCTTTTACTGAGACGCAGCGTCAATCATAAAGTGAGACGCGGTCATCATTTCATAAGAACTTAGATTCTACTAAGTCCTTGAGACGCGGCGTCAATCACAAATCGGAACGCGGTCTCCTTGATGAGATGCGGCGTCAATCACAGGGTGAGACGCGGTTCTTAGTTCATGAGAACTCAGGCAGGACTAAGTCCTTTTGACAAGACGCAGCATCAATCCATAGGGAGACGCGGCCATCATTGCTTCATGAGACGCGGCATTCATTCAGGGAGACGCGGCTCTGAATAACGCGGATCTGCTTCTGCGAAGAAGGAAGCGGATCAGGCAGACGCGGGAGACGCAGCCTTGTGCCTTTCCCTTAATTCAAAAATGGATTAAGTGCTCTCTGAGGGGACGCGACTTTGACTCGCGCGGGCATCTTTCTGGGACGCGGATGTGTGGATAGTTCTTCAATCCGCGTCTGGGTGTAAACTCCCAGGCGTTACATACAGCCTGTCATAGGGATTTGGTGTGATCTTTAAATATCCGATGCGGATTTTCCGCTTTGTTTCCCGAAGCAGTTGTCCACGCGTCGGCTGCTGATTGGGCTTGAGTATTGATTCTCTTAAACGAGAAATCAGTGCGGGCGGTTGGAGATCAGCGCCAGCGGCGGTTCTCGAAGCAGCGTTACACGCGTCCGGCCCTTATTGGATCTTGGCAGTTGTGCAGTTATTAATGCCGGCGGTTCAGATTACGGAGCCATTAATCGCTATTATCAGGAGTTGCCTATAAATAGGGCGCCCTTCTCCCTTCAATCCTGCCTTTGGACTATTTTATTTTTGAAAGAGAGAGCGCTTTGAGAAGCTTCATCTTCCTCAGCGAATTGTCTCCATGGATGAGGAAGGCTCTGAAGATGACCCAGGGCTTTTAAGCTCCTGTTTGGTCTCTTTAGGAGAAAACAACTCTTTGCCTTGTGACCGCGTTTGCGTCCTGGTGCAGAGAGTACAACTCTTGATAGAGGTCTCCACGGGTATGCCGTTCGTTTCACCATAACATTTTAGATTTACCATGGCCTGTACCTTGGCTTCATGTCATCTGGACCCCTCATGAAGTCTGCATTGGTGCACTCCTTCTGGAATTTGTACCATAGACCTGAACTTCTCCGGACGCGCGTGCAGGAATCTTTGGCACTTGGCGTTGGCGCGTTTTATGGCTTATGCCTTAGCGCGTTTCATGGCCAATGCCTTGGACAAATTCCAAAAAAAAAAAAAAAAAGGTTTCAGACCCGCACCTTGCAACTCCTGTTCATGGAGATGGCAATTTTCGGCGTCTGTGCCTTTTCGGCGTTTGTGCTCTTTGACCTAGGCGCAGAATGGGACCGCGTTTTGATTCGCGTTTGTCTCTGCTGACGCAACAGTTTGGCTTGCTGCGCGTGTCATTCCTGCGTCTTGGCAGACTGCATGGATCATTCCCGCGTTTGGCTGACTGCGCGGATCATTCCCGCGTTCGCCTCTGCTGACTTAGTTTTTCTCTGTTTACACTAAGTTGCAGATTGTTCTTATTCTCTCTTTTTGTTCCTTGCAGGTTTGCTGGGCCCTTGGAAGAATACTTCGGTCGGCGAACTCGTTCAACGTTCACCTATGAGAGAATATATTATGGTCCTCGTCACCTATAAGAGAGTATATTACATCTCTGACGAGGACCCAACCCTCGCCAAGGTCTCTTCAGATCTGGTGCAAGAGACGGATAGGCTGAGCATCGGCGAGGGTGGTCCGGCGGTTGCGGTGGCGGATGAGATCCTCTTCCTCTCCCTACCCCAGAAGTAACATCGAGGACATTCCGTTGGATGGCCTGCTGGGGAAAGGGATGGTGATGAATGCAGAACTCTCTGCTGCCGCTGGACCTAGTGGAGGGTGGCATCCTTTGTGATGACTCCGAAACTTCCGCTCTCACCCCAAGAGTGACTCCATGGATGGTCTACTAGGGAAAGAGACGCGCCTGAACGAAGGGTTGCAGGACCTTCTGTTGCCACCGAACCTCAAGAACACCATTGCTCTTGGCTTGGTCAGCTAGGGCGCTTTCGAAGTTGGCGTCATGCATCAAAGTGCAACCGGTTCCAACAGTCGCCACTTCTTCAGACATCGTGCACTTAGGATCAGATGTGGCTTCAAGGAGTGAGTACGGCCTCAGAGAGAGAGAGGGACTTCTTTGTACTCCTTAATTGTAACACTCAATCTTATTGTATAAGAGAGCGTTTTGTATCACTTTCATGTGTTTGGATATGAATAAAAGTGACACTTTTCTTTTTGCCTCTTTCTGTTGTCTTGAATGTTTTGTTTTAGAAGCAAAAGAATGATTTTGGTGGACCCGCCACTTTATAAAAGAAAGTGACAAGTAGAGTGTGTACCCCCAGAGAAGGTGAACTTTTATCAAGGATTTTGGGATTAACTTGATTTAAGATCAGCTGGGGATTTTGATGGAAGCATTGTTTATTGGTGTAATGTTAACCAACACTGCCTCCAAAATAAATTTGATACTCGGTTGGGGAGAATATCAAATGAAACTAGACTCGAGGGGAATCTAGTAAGATTTTTACCGTTAGAGGTGTGATATTAACTTAACGGTTTAGAAGTAGTCTTGTCAGAAGTGTAATGTTAACTTGACAAGGATGTGAGTTAGAGGTGTGATATTAACTTAACTCAGAATGTCACTGTCATAGGTGTAATGTTTAACTTAACAGTGAGGTAATGCTAGAGGTGTAATGTTGAACTTGGCATTAGTCGTCTCGGCTTAAAGAAGAAGTCGAGGAGAGGTCATGGCCATAGGTGTATTGTTGAACTTAGCGATGACTCGGATGCTAGAAGTGTTGTGTTAACTTGGCATCGTCCATTTCAGCTTCGATACGGAAGTCTGAAGAAAGGTGACTATCAGAGGTGTGATATTAACTTGACAGGCACTCGATGTACTGCTTAGAGGTGTAATGTTAACTTTAAACAGTAGTTTTGTCAGAGGTGTGATATTAACTTGACAAGTATTTGCTTGCGATAGGAGCAATTTGAGGACCTGTCATTCTATTGATGAGAATTGACAAGTGGAATTTGAAGTGCCAGAGGTATAGTGTTAACTTGGCAAATTTGAGAGTTTGTTACTCTATGCAGAGTTAACAAGCAAGGTTATACTTGACAAAGAGTATTCATTACCAGAGGTATAGTGTTAACATAGTAATGATTGCATTTTGTGGTCCTACCATTCTATGGATGAGAATTGGTAAGGGATTTTTTGGAGGGAAGGGTGGAATCAAGTCCACTTAGGATTTTTAGCAAACCCTCAGCTATCAACGGATTTGAGATGCCTTTACCGACTACCGTTTGAGTTGGGCTAGCCATGCTATTCCCCTCAGCATGATGAGTTGTCGAAGACTTATGTTGGACTTAAAAGCCAACATTTTCCTCTATCCTTAGCCGTCGGAGGCGTCGGATCAAATGGGAACTTGTCCCTTGGGATTTTTAGCAAATCCTCAGCTGTCAACGGGTTTGTCATGCCTTTACCAACTACCGTTTGAGTTGGGCTAGCCATGCTATTCCCCTCAGCATGATAAGTTGTCGAGGACTTATGTTGGGCTTAAAAGCCAACATTTTCCTCTATCCTTAGCCGTCGGAGGCGTTGGATGTTTCCGATCAGAGGTGTATTTTTAACTTGATCGGTGGAAGAATGCCATCTAGGGATAGTATTTCTTCAGGAATTTGCCATTGATTGGCATCATGAGTGTATCGCCATTTGAGGTTATGAGGCGATACGATCCATTTGAGTAGACTGACTCTACTACAAACGGTCCTTCCCATTTGGGTTGGAATTTTCCTTTCGTCTTGTGCGTCATGACCATGGGTCTTCGGACGGCTAAGACGAGGTCGCCTTTCCTGAAAGTTCGCGATTTGACTTTCTTGTTGAAGGCTCTGGTGATACGAGCTTGGTAAAGCTCGATTTGTTGTTGGGCCTGCAGACGCTTGTCGTCTAAGGCTTCCAATTCTTGGAGTCGCTGTCGATGCTTCTCCTCTGTTGTCATTTCCGCTGTCAAGGCGACGCGAAGAGATGGAATTTGGATTTCCAGTGGAAGGACGGCTTCGCATCCGTACACCAAGGAAAATGGCGTGGCTTTAGTTGGGGTTCGCACAGTCGTGCGATAGGCCCATAAGCATTCGCCCAACTTATCGTCCCAGTCTCGTTGACTTTTCGAGACGAATTTCTTGAGAAGCTTGCCAATAGTCTTATTGAAAGCTTCTGCGAGGCCGTTAGCGGGCGGATAGTATGCCGTTGATGACACACTCTGGATTCTGAACTTGGCGCAGAATCTCTGAAAAGCCTGGCTGATGAACTGGGGTCCATTGTCATGGACAATCCGCCGAGGCACACCGAAGCGGTAAATAACGTGATGTTTCACGAACTTGATCACGTTAGATGATTTCACCTCTTTCAAAGGGATAGCTTCGGCCCACTTGGAGAAGTAATCGGTTATCGCTAGGATGAACCGATGTCCCTTTGATGATGGTGGGCTGATAGGACCAACCACGTCCATCCCCCACATTTCGAACGGCCAGGTAGAGGTCGTAGAGTGGAGGTATCCTGGTGCTTGATGGATGAAATCGCCATGTATTTGACAGGCGTGACATCTCTTAGCATAAGCGACAGCATCGGCAATCATCTTGGGCCAGTAGTAACCCAATCTTTGGAGTCGGTTTGCCAGCTTCGGGCCAGGTTGATGAGCTCCACACGTACCATCGTGGGCTTCTTTCAAAACTTCGTGGGCTTCTTTTGATGAGAGGCACCGGAGCAGGATCCCGTCATGCGATCTACGATACAATGTTCGCGAAATCGCATTGTAGTAGAATTGGAGGCTTTCCTTCGGATGGCAGCCACCTCCCTGGTGTCTTCGGGCAAGATGCCGTACAAGACAAAATCAATGTAGGGGAATCGCCAGTCTTTAAGCTCTGGATCGGTCGACACTTCAAGTGTTTCCTTATCGCGACGATCTCCCGTTGACCTCTGGTAGTCTCCGAGGGGACTTTTTGGGCAGTATAGGTCGTGGCTATAGACGAATATCTTCTCCATTGCTCCGGCTGGAAGAGCTAAGGAGGCAGCAAGGGATGCAAGTGCATCTGCATGCGCATTTTGCTTGCGCGGTACATGGTCGATGTAGAAGTTTGAAAACCTCTCGGCCATGTGGATTGTCGCGTTGTAGTAGGGTACTAGATCTTCATGCCTGACCTCATACTCTCCGCGAACTTGGCTGACGATGAGTTTAGAATCACCGTATGCCTCGAGATTTTTAACGCCAATCTCATCGGCGAATTGCATCCCAATCAAAAGAGCGTTGTATTCCGCCACATTGTTGGAACAGGGCTCGGTTAACGAGATAGCTCGGGGAATCACGTAATTTTATGGGGAGACGAGTACCACTCCTACCCCCGCTACTGTGTGTCCCTTCGAGCTTGTTCTTGATGCACCGTCGAAGAAAAGTTGCCATACTTGACTTTCGAACGTCGTCTGAGCTAGGCAGACTTCGGCGACCTCATCTGGGAGATCCTCGTAGAGTTTGGCTGCCCTGGGATCTGGGTGTTCAGCTAGGAAGTCCGCCACCGCTTGTCCTTTAATGGTTTTTTGGGGTAGGAAGTGCATCTCGTATTGAGAGAGCAATATGGCCCATTTTGCCAGCCGGCCATTTAGTGAAGAAGGCTTTGTCATGAGTAACCTCAGGGGGTTGACTTTTGATATGACATTTATAGTCTGGCCTACCAGATAGTGTCGCATTTTCTGAATGGCGAACACTAATGCCAAACATTCCTTCTCGATCGGGTTATACCGATGTTCGGCTCCGATCATCGTTCTACTTAGGTAGTAGATTGCTTGTTCTCGCCCCTGGTCATCATTCTGAGCTAGTAGAGCTCCCAAAGAATGATCCATTGATCGGACGTACACCAGGAAAGGCTTTCCGGATACCGGAGCTGCCAGGACTGGTGGTTGGGTGAGGTAGTGCTTGATCTCCTCAAATGCCTGCTGGCAAGCGTCGTCCCAAATGAACGAAACGCCCTTCTTCATCAGCTTAGCGAAGGGTTGGCATCTCCCGGAGAGATTTGAAATGAATCTGCGGATGTATGCCAATCGTCCTTGTAATCCTCTGAGCTCCTTGAGGCTTCTGGGGGGTTGCATCTCTTGGATAGCACGGACTTTCTCCGGATCCAAATGGATTCCTGTGGAAGTCACAACAAACCCTAGGAATTTGCCACTGGCTACCCCCAGGAAGGACTTGGTGGGGTTCATCTTCAATTGATGAGCCCGCATGATGTCGAAGACCACCCTCAGGTCTGCTATGTGATCACCTTTAGTGCGGCTTTTCACCGCGATGTCGTCGACATAACATTCCACCGTTTTGCGTATCTGCCGATGGAAAATGGCATTCATGGCCCTTTGGTAGGTTGCCCCCGCATTTTTCAGACCGAAGGGCATGACGGTGTAGCAATATACCCCTAGAGGTGTCCTGAAGGAGGTGTGCTTTTCGTCATCGGGATACATCTTGATTTGATTATATCCTGAGAACCCGTCCATAAAGGACATTCGCTCGAATCCACAAGTATTGTCAATCATGACATCTGTGATTGGCAATGGGAATTCGTCTTTGGGGCAGGCCTCGTTTAGATCACGAAAGTCGATGCAGATCCGGATCTTCCCGTTCTTCTTGGCGACGGGGACGATGTTGGCTACCCAGTCGGGATGTTGTTCTTCCGGATGAAGCCGGAATCGATGAGCTTCCTGACTTCTGATTGAATTGCCTCCATTATCTCTGGACGGAACCGTCGCTGCTGTTGTTTAACAGGCTTCATGTCCGGATTGATGTTGAGGCGATGCATAGCCACTTGAGGATCAAGTCCAGGCATGTCCTCATAATTCCAGGCGAAGACATCTATATACTCTTGTCCAAGAGATATTAAATCCTTCTTCTCCGAAGGTGACAGGCCGTCACTTATGAAGATGGGTTTAGGATTGGCTTCATCTCCTAGGTTGACTTGAACAACCTTGTCTTCTGTGGGTGGCTCACGCTGTTCAAAGCGGATATCCCAAAGAGCATTCAAATGTTTAATCCAAGGGTCTGTATCAGATTGGATCATTTCTTCATCTTCATCCTCCATATGGCTTGTCGAAACCATATTTACTGACAGCCCTTTGAAGATGTTGCCGACACTGACATCTGATTCCCACGACGACGTGTCTGATGAGCAGTCATGACTTGACAGTCTCTCCGAATCAGAGGTTGATGGCACTGGGGTTGATATATAGCCCAACCCCCGGTGCGTCTGATAATAGTAATCAGGGGTTTTCCCTTTCGGTACAAAGGATCGAAGCAGTGTTCTTCTTCCTTTTCCGAAGTTCAACCCAGGCCTGTTGGTTAGATCATACCCCATGCGTTTCATCATCTTGAGCGTTTTCGGTTCATAATGATCGAACTGAGGGGATTCATCCTCACCTTCCGATTCTTCGTGGGGCATTGGTTCAGATGCGATTCGCCCAAAAAGTATTGGTCTTTGGCCTTTTCGTCTGGCTGGAACCATGAATACAGACTCTTGCGCGTCTCCATTATCCTGGTACGTCCCGAAGGATGATTTCACCGGTACATGCAAAGATGTCAAAGCATCTATTGCCGACCAGAGGTCATCGTCCACGTCGGTAGTGGTATCCGACGGTATTGAATCGGAAACATACACAGGAAAATACGCAAAATCTAAATCTTCATTAATGTACCAACCACCCGCATCGTCGGTGGTATCAACATCGAGCTTATTAGTGCTCTTTACAAGTGGTTCCAACTCCCACAGGCACTCTTCTTTCTCAGGCTCAATGTCAGCTTCATTACCAGAGTCTGGCTCCTCTGGTTGTGGGGTTTCATTAGTCTCCTCCGGATCCTGATATAAGAGGGAGTCCGTGAAATAATTTTCAACCCCTTTAAACGGATGCCTTTCGGCAATCAACGTTCGGACCTGTCCACTCTCGTCAATGTATTTCATGACTTGGTGGAGAGTAGAGGGAACGATGGAATTGCGGTGAATCCATGGTCGTCCCAGCAACAGGTTATAGGAAGTGTCCGCGTCAATGACGTAACACGTCACTTCCGACTTGAGGCTCCCGATCTGGCATTTGAGCTTGATCTTCCCCATCGGGCGGGAGCTGTTGGCATTGAACCCGTAAATAGTCGTCTGGGTAGGGCTCAGACGATGGGTAGGAATGCCTAGAAACTGCATAACCCGGCGAGGTATGATGCTTAGCGCAGACCCTGGGTCTACCTGGATGCGGTTCACTTCGGATGACCCAATATACCCTGTGAAGTATAGGGGTCGGTCATGCTTCCCTTTAACCTGCATGTCGTCTGTTGTGAAGGTGATGCAGGGAGCATTTGGGGAGGCGTGGAGGCAATCCTCTACATCTTCCTCCCTTGGCACACGAGTCATGAAGACCTCAGCGTTTGCCAAAGCTTCTTGTAGAGCCTCTCTGGTTGACTTTGATAGCCTCAGGAGTTCATACAAGGTGATGCGTGCCGGGATGTTGGCTAATTGAGCCAAGACATCAAAACTGTAAGGTGTCGAGGATCCTTCCGTTACACCTTTCGCAAGAACTCGAGAAAACCGAGTTTCTTTCTGTTTCTCCCCAGGCTGTTTAGAGGAGGGCTTGGCTGGTTCTACGGCTGGTTGTGGAGAAACCGCTGCTGTCTCGCCGTACTGCTTCAAGTATGCCTGTCCTGAACGGGTCCCCGCCGTAGGTTGGCTGGGCTCTGCGGCCAGGACTATTGTTTCCTCTTCTGAGTCAGTCAGCGAGGGAACATCAGTGTCCGCTTCTCGAGAGGAAGCGCATATCACATGGCAAGATGAAGTCTTCCCTTTGCCTTTGGACTTCCTGTTGGTCACAGTCGTCCATTGTTGCTCGTCGACGAGGTCAGGGTGGACCCACATGATTTCCCCTCGAGGTGTAGGGATGGGTACCAAGCCTTTCTCCCGCTGCTGATGAGGGTCTGTGTTGACCACCCTCAGTTCTCCTTTCGGGACAGAGATCACCCCCACGGGTGTCGGGGGTCATGTCCCAAACTGGAGAATCGACGTCATGTTGGCCGTCACCTTCTTCTGCTCCGGTCGGAGTTTTAATACCTCCGCGTCAATCAGAGCTTGAAGGATGTCCTTAAAGACGTAGCAGCTTTTGGTAGGATGTCCGAGCATCCTGTGGTATAAGCAGTAGGTGGGATTGTCGGTCTTGCCGACTTCCTCCGTGCGCCTAATTTCAGGGAGCTTCAGTCGATTGCTCTTGTTGAGTAGCTTGAAGAGCGAATCGACGTGTTCCTCCTTGAAGGAATACTGCTTGTTGGGGCGTGGCTGGCTTGAAGAGCCACTTGCCCTGCCCGTTTGAGGTTTGGTGGGAGATTTGGTCTCCGTCGCCAAATTATCCTTCCGCTTGGTTTGGAGGGATGTGTCTGGTGCACGCCTTGTCGACCTTTCTGGCCTGGGCTTGCCTTCTTCCGCTCTGACGCGGGCGACAATCTCCTCAGCCTGTTCACCTTGCTGGACTAATTGTTTCCAGGTGCGGCTTTCAGCAACTCCTATTTGAGCAAGGAGTGAGGTTTGGAGATTATGGCGACATGTTTCCACCAGGGTGGCCTGGGTCATGCCGCTTGGACATCGGAGTGCCATGTTCCGAAATCTTTCTACGAAAGACTTGACGGACTCTCCCTTTCGCTGTTTTGTAGCTAAAAGGGTAGGCATTGTGACTTCGGAGTCGTCTTCGAAGAAGCGTGTCAAGAACAGCTTCTCTAGATCCCCCCAGTTCTTGATAGAACCCTCCGGGAGCTTCATAAACCACTCAAAAGCCAACCCTTTCAGGGTGCCGATGAACAGTCGCGCCAGGATGGCGTCATTATCTACCACGTTCCCGGTCTGGGATTTGAAGTAGTAGATATGCTGGTTGGGTGACCCCTTCCCGTCGAATGCTTGGAGGGTTGGAGCCTTGAACTTAGGAGGGTATGGAACTAAGTCCCACTCAGCCGGATAGGGCCGGACCACTCCTGCTTCTTGGAGATCTTTACGACTGGCAAGGGCATTGAGTCGTTGCTCCAGCAGGCTCATTCTTTTAGTATGAGCCTTTTCCGGGTCTGGGTCGCTTCTTGCCTGCGACGAGGGCTTGGACACATTCGAGGTAGATCGTCGTGTCTCGTCAGAAGATTCGGAGGGTGGGCTTCCTCCCTTTCTCCCTTTCCCCTTCGGCCTTCTAGGAGGAGATCTCGCTCTTTCTTCAAGCAATTTCTCAAGCATATGCTTAAGGGAGTCGATGGATCTCTGTTGAGAGGCGATTATATCCATTTGGTGCTTCTGCGTCTGCTCTAAACGCCTGGTCGTCTCCTCAGGAGTGTCGGCCATGTAGGCGGAAGCCTCCTTCTCGACGGAAGAGTTTGAAGCCTGCGACTCCACTATAGCGGAGTGAGAACCACCCATTCTAATGCCGCGGGCTAAGGCATTATAGTCAATTGGGGGAATGGCCCCTGTCCGGGTGCGAGTGTGTTGATACACCCCCTCCGGCTCAGAGTCTGATTCCTCTGAGTTGACCATCGGTTGTTTTCCCTTGCTTCTGCTAGTCATGTTTGCAGTAAGCTCCGGGTATTCAACATCTGAGAAGGTTCTCCTCCTGTGGGAGCGTCTTCTCTTGGCTGACGGGGGAATCAGGGTCAGCTGTCTAATTAAAGACGGCTGGTGCACGCCTGACTCGCAATGGCATCCAGAGAGTATCTGGATGAGCTGTTGACAGCAGCATGGAGAAGTGGTCTGATTGGCACTCCTTTTCCTTGTCAAATAATCCCTCAAATCTGTGGGAGGGGGATTAAAGAGACTGGTCTCGCAACGTCGACGACGTGAGACAGTCATGTGCTGTTCAGCCTGGACACAGGTTTCAGAAACGCGGCTGTTGCGTCGCGGCTGCGTCACGCGCGTCTGGCGTCTCTGTTGATATGAGACGCGACTTTCGCGTTGCTGTCTGCTGCGTTGGAGCAGAGAGACTTGGGAGAGAGTGGGCTGCTGGGCCCCACGCCTATGGGCGCGTGCTTCCTGCGTTTGACAAGACGCAGAAGCTTCGCTTTGGCGTTTGGCAAGTTGGTCTTCAGAAGGCTCAACTTGGGGAGTCTCGCGTTTGGGTCGCCAAACACGGACCTCTCGCACTGGACGAGGTGCGGGCAAGGCATCGGATCGTACGCTGCGTTCAACCCCAGTCAGAAAACCAACGGTTCCGACCGAGTGTTGACGCGCGCGTCTTCTCTGTCGACGCTCGACATTCCGATTGCGCCGTGGAGGAAGAGAGAAGCCAACAACTTCCTGGTTTGTAGAACCAGGGGTGTTTGCCACGCGGGTCTCCTGAGAGACGCTGACGCGGGCGTTCTGTGCGACACGGTCCTTCGCACCAGTAGATGTGCCGGGGACCACGCGGGCCTTCTGGGAGGCGTTGGCGCGTGTGTTCTGCGCGACGCGGTTGATCGCAGCAGAGGTGTCTGAGGTTACGCGGGCCTTCTGGGAGGCGTCGGCGCGTGAACCAAACTTGGCACAGTGGGCAGCAGGAGCACCCGACAGAGCCTCAGATTGGGCTTCAGGGGGCTGTCCACTTGAGACCCTGCGGCAGACGCGGGTCTTTGGGCTCTTGGAGCCAGAAGAGAGGAACTCTTCATACTTCGCCTGGTCGAACTCGACGACGAGGGATTCGACCATTTTCCCCTTACGGAGAACGTCATCTTGCACCACGGTGCGCTCGTCAGTAACGAAGGTAGTCCCCAGCGGAGTCGCCATCTCTTCTACGGGGCCGGAAAATCTGGTGGTCGGAGAAAGTGGTTTTAGCTGTAAAAGATTTCCTTGATTCAAGCGAAACGATTACAACCAAAAGAACTACTCTTCCCTCTTTTCCAGTTACAAGGGAGGGAGGATGTCTGAATCTTCCCTTTGTTTAAGGCTGGGTTCTTCGTGTGGCGATGGAGAGTGAATCTTGTTCTCCGTTGACCAGATGACCGTCCTGGACCGTCGGGGGTCTTCTCTTCGGTCGGTAGAAAGAGTAACTCAGCTCAGTCTACCAAAACTCTCAAAGAGGAGGTAGGCGAAGAGCGGCTAGTACTCAGTAAGCTCGCTGAAGAGTCTCCTCCCTCTGTCTGTTGTTGAAGTCGTGCTTCCCTCTTGATGATCCTCTTGCCTGGATTTGATCGATCTTGATGATGCCTTGACCTTCTTAATTCTCAACCTCTCCAAAGCTTCGATCTTCTCAAAACTCTCCCTCCTTTTTAAAAAAGCTTCGATCCCCTCTTCATAGCAAACAAGGCTATTTATAGGGGTCTCAGGGGGTGAAGGTACCTCCTGAAAACGCTCCCGAATGAGGGGCCACTACCCGCTACATGCGCGGTGACTGGCCCCGCAATCAGGGCAGTTGCAACTGAGACGTGGGCATTGAGCCAAACGCGCCTTGAAGTTTGAGACGCGGGCGTCGAGCCAACGCGCCTTAACGCTGAGACGCGAGCTTCGGGCCTTCACGTCTGGACGCTGAGGCGCGGGCGTCGGGCCGACGCGCCTTGATGCTGAGACGCGGGCTTCGGGCCGACGCGTCTGGACGTTGAAACGCGGGTGTAGAGCTGACGCGCCTTGATGCTGAGACGCGAGCATCGATTCCTCGCGTCTAGAGCTTGAGACTCTGCTTCTTTAATGGCTGGTCTGTTAGTCATTTTTAGACAGCCTACATCCACCAGCCCGGTCGATACCACCGTGGAAGGAGCAACAGGAACACTAACAGCAGCAAGACAGGCCGTTGGTGATTTCGGCGGAGTCTTCATGGAAATCAGTACACTAGCCATCGCGGAGGTAGGACTAGTGACCATCTCCTGAACAGTAGGTTCAACCACCAGGGTAGGAGAAGTAGGGCTGGTAATCACCCTCAGCTCCGCGCTTGGCAAAACTGTCGGCACCTCACTTGTTGATATAGTTGGGAGTGAAGACACCTCCGGGACTGCCGTCCCTTCAACCTCTGGTCTTTCAACCGCCTTGGGCTGATAAGAGGGCAGGTCGCCATACAGCGCATCCAACACAGCAGCTTCCGCCGCGGTCGAAGTGCTCATATCACCCCTGGACTCCCCAGGAAGATCAGCCGGTTCCCTTGAAGCTAATGCACCTTGAGGCCGAACACCTGTAACAAGACTGTGTTTAGACAGGACACAACATGCAATAGAAGCCAAGAGGTCAGGACAATACCAAAAGACGACGTTGCCTCAAACATCTCGGCAGCCGCATCAATCTCCATCGGCTCCATCGGAAAATTCTTTGCAGAGTCAACACGAATGGCCGACCCGCTTTCGCTTGCCGAGTCTCCCGTGGACCATCCAATAGAGCTAGACGCTATAGGACTTCCTTTCGAAGACCCAGCGCCCGAGGGACCAATGTCGGCCGCATCACCTCCGGACTCCTCCGGGTGGGCAAAAGAACCAGCCTCAGTTCCATAAGTAAATAGGGGATCATAATGTTCCCCTTGCTCTCCAGCCGCTTCAGCTCCTATAATCAAGAAGCAGATAATAAGTCATTTGGAACACACAAAAGGCCTATTATACGGACAGAGTAGATCTTACCCAGATCCGGAGCAAATTCACCAGTAGTCAGTTCAGCAACCGACGGATCTGCTACTAACGGGATAGCAAGAGGAAACGCTGCTGAGGGTTCGCCCTCTACGACAACCGTAGGAGCTTGGCGACAGGGCTTCTTCGCTAATGACTTCCTACGAGACCCACTTGCCCGTTTGCGCTTAAGAGGAACGTCGGAATCCTCCTCCTCCATTTCTCCTACATGTCTTGGGGGAACTGTCCCCATCACGCCAGAACCAGCTGCAGGAGTCCCGGCACCTGTCTCCGATTCAAAGCGAGGACTTTCTACATCCGAGGCTTCGCTGTTATCCACAGCAACGAATTCCTCCATGCCTGGGACGCGAACCCTCTTACCTTCCCTTTTCTCAGAGACCTTTCGCTTCAGCCGCTGAGAAATTAACTTCACACCAGAACTGTTAACCTTGAATCCAAGGGGTGTGGAGTTGGAAGTTGCATACCACTGGCAGAAGCACAGGTCATTAGAAGATTGGGAGTCCTCAACGGCGTACGCAGCCGCGCCCCAGTACAGCCTGCAATGAAGAATCGCCAGGCACGGGCTCCATCAATGAGACTCCCCATGAAAGCCAGATTGAGATTTGGGTTGCCCACATACAGTTGGTCATATCCAAACTGTCGAGCAAACCGACTTGAAACATAAGGCTCTAAATAGCAGGTATCCCCGCTTCTGTATAATAAATGTGAGGGCCGAATGCTGACCAGCCACTCAAAAACTCCCCGGCTCAGGGACGACTGCCCCTCCCCCGCATCTTTTAATTCTTCCTCATAGCCTGCACCCCGAATACGGGAAAAACAGCGGAAGAGACTATAGACGTCATAGCGACGTACTAATTTACGGGCCTCAGCCACGTAAGTCTTCTGCCATGAGCATCCTTCGAATCGGCGGAGGAGCGCCATTCGAACATCTTGCGGGGGATCCTCTCCAGCTTCAATCAAAGAAGGACAATGCAGGGCGAACCACGCCATCAAGTAAGTGTACGGCAGACCTATCCTGGGATTAGGACCGTCACGAGGCGAAATGGCCCCCTTTCCATGCTTCGTTGCTGGCGGCCTGCAAAAAGCCTCCGTTAATGCACGAAGGCCTATCTGGATACAGCACACCATGGCTAGAAGAAGACCCAGAGGACAACCATGAACCAAACGAACAGCGGGCAGCAAAACATTCGGATGAACGACGTCACCAGAAGAAGACGGCACCATGCACCTCTTCAGCCAGACTGTCAAGAAGCCAGCCAGCAGTGCCTTCCGGGACATCGGCGGCGAGCCTAATGATGGAAACCCCGAAGGACATCACCCTTCTCAAAGGGACCATCGTCTTCCTTCACAACTAGATCCCCTTGGAAATGCTTTTGCATCCGGTCAAAGATGTCCTCATCAGCAACTCCACAGTGAGCCGTTTCAGGAGTGTTCTCCATATCTGGGAACAAGTACTCTCCCCAGCTCTTCAAGCTACAGGAGGTTCCCTTACTGCCCCCGTGCATACTGTAGCAAATGTACAAGTGGCACATTAACTCCCTGTAGGTCTCGAATAAGGCAGGCTCCTGCTTCTCTAGAAGAGCCAATTCCGCCTCGCACGGGAAGTATTCTTCATATGGGAGAGACCCAAAAGGCAGAGCATAGACTTCCCACATCTCATGCAAGGCCATACCCAATTCGCCAACAGGGGTGAAGAAAGTCCCTAAAGCTGGGCAATACAATTCAAAGATGGCATAGAAGCACGCCACGTTCATCTCAATACCGTAGTAGGTCGCCTTGACGGCCTCATAGAGGTTCAGCCTCTCCAAATCCTCCTCGAAATGAGCGAGGATGTATACAGTTAAATCCCTCCACCATGCCTTCGGAGGGTGGATCCAGCCTGGAGTCTTGAAGTCAGTGGCTGGGTAGTTTCTATTGACCTTGCAGAATTGGTTGCCAAAGGTCAGCGCCACTGCAGGATTTTCTCCCACTGAGATCTCTCGCGACACACTCCCAGGATGTAGACCCATTATGCAACAAGGAGGCCCCGCTCTTGCATAACCAGGAGACTGAAGCATCAATTTTCTATGTGGACAGAGTCAGTGCTCCGACTCACTTCCCACGACATCTTTCGAGCCTGCGTCACGCACTGGAAGGAAGACAAAGAAAAATGTCGCTTGTTGGACGGAAGGTAGAACTTCTCACCATCTAACTGGAAAATCCACTGACCTTCCCCTGCCAGTAGTTGGTGATCAGGGTCTGGTGCGGCATCTCCGAACATGAAGTCGGGCTTCCTATAAGTTCGACGGTCGATATCTTCAAGGGGAGCCGTAGTCAAAATACTCCTCGTGGTGTATTGATCACCACCATGAATAAGCGTATCTCGGACAAGAGAACTCCGCTCACTAAACAGAGAAGCCTGCCCTTGAAATTGCAGGCTGATATTGCCATCCAATCCCCTGGTCATCCCGAATAAGCTGTTCATAGGACCAGGAGTGTAGTGCACTGCAGAAGTAAAGAAGAATCATAATTAGCTCATCAGCAGAGGCGAACACAAAGACACAAGTTTCACCAAGGCATAACCTCGCCCTTTGAGCGAAGCTAGCAAGGCAACAGCTTCAACAAAGCTTAGCCTCACAGTCAAGTCCGCATTTCGCAGGAAATGTCCAAGTGTCAGCTTCGCTTCGAAAAGCTTAAGCAGAAGGCAATACAACCCTAAGGACTAACTTCGTCAAAAGGGCATTATAGTCATTAGTCCTTTGCGGCCATGATTGAGGGGACAGACCCATATCATGTTGTTCAAACAGGATGAAGATAGTCCAAGGATAGCTTCGCCTAGAAGCTTAAAGAAGAACTCTTCAGTTCTTGAATTCCCGTTCAAGAAAATAAGGGAAATGCAGGGAAAAGGATTCCCTAACAATACCAGATCATAATTTGATCATTTTTGGGTTCATCCAAAGACAGCCAGACATCGGCCTTAAAAGAGAGATGGCAGTCTCTAATCGAAAGGGAAAGATCCCTACCGGCAATTGGTCGTTCGATGACCGGAGGAGGAGAAGGACCCTCCGCTGCAGAAGTTGCCACTTCTTTCCCCGTTCGTCTCTTGGGCGCCATTGAAGAGCTGCGGAAGCTTTCAAACCTTTAAATGGAGAGGAAAAAGGAAGAAGAAGAGTCAAAGGTCTCTAAAATTTCAAGAAAAAAAGATCTGCTCTTTCTCAGCCCGATCGGGCTTTTATAGGCCAATCAGCGCCTGAAATGACGCCTCGAAAAGAGTACAGGCTGTCGTTTCAAATTAATTTGAAACGGCGCCTAAAGCGCCTTCTCGAGAAGCGCTGCTTCAGTCACTAAGGGTTAACCTCGCCATGAGTCAAAGTGCGGACTTCGCACAAGTTCATCAAGAACTTCGCCAAAAGGGTTGCCTTAGCCCGCTAAAGGCACAGTTCGCCGACATGCCAGTTTTGCGCGAAGCTCATTCAAAAAGGACCCTGTCCTTAACTCCGCATGGAGTTTACCTCCGATAGCCGAATTCAAGATGAAGGCAAGGCGGAAATCAAATGAGCAGAAAATAAACTTTCATTGATTTAAAAGCAAAGGTACATTGATACTACATCAAGGTTGTGTTTCATACAACAGATTCAGTTGCTCAACAGGATTATTTGCACAAAAGGCATACAAGTGATTTTATCTGCTTTCAAGTCAGACCAACTGGACATGAAAGGCCTTCCTCCCGCACAAGGCTGTAATCCTTCGTTTAATGGCAGATTTTGCTACCAAAAAGCTGGATGCCCTTTCGTGAAAGTTGGCAAAGGACTGTTCGCCACCAGCCGGCCAGATCACCCATGATGAAAATTGGCAATGATGTCAGTGATCTCACAGGCGACGTCCGCTTTCCCGAAGTGGATCATCTCTTGTAAGCGGCTACCAGCCTCACCTCAAAGTGGATCATCCCGGATAAGCGACTGCCAACAGCCTCTGGGACACACATCAGCTGCCCCAGTTTGTTCCTCCTGCTTAAAAGTAGAGCTTCAACTGGGGAAGCATAAGGCAACTTTTCGGTCTCTTTCATCAAGTCACAAGATTGGCGAACATAGCTCACTGCAGTGCAAACTGAAAGAAGTTAGCAGTTAAACACAGGAGAAGCTGCAAAGGCACTAAGTCAATTCTTTGAGGCGAAGCAATCTGCTCCAGTCAAGCATTGGTTTCAGTTAAAGCAGAAGATAGCCTCGCGTGCACAGCAATGATGGGCTAGCTCAGCAAACGCCAAGTCCTAGCCTCACCTATATGGCTAAGCCAGACTGATCCTATGGGACACAGTCTTAGCCTCACCTATATGGCAAGACTGGCTCAACTTTGAAGAGACTAAGTCCCAAGTTTTACCTGTGTAGCGGACTTAACATGCAGTGACCTTTCTCTGATTAAGTCAAGATTATAGCTTCGTTGGAAAGTTATGTTGAAACCTTCTCTGCAGATCAGCCAATTGCAAGACGAAGAACAAGGGAAACTAGTCCCCAAAGCAGCCGTTAAAGCTAAATTAAGGGAGATGAATTCCCTAAAATCGGTTAAGTCGTTGAATGATCAAGACTTACCGGTCCTTGGCCGGATAATGACCAGAGTGGGCATTCCCACTAGTTCAGGGATCTGAGTATCTCTCTCAAACCAAGAGAAGAGGAGAAGAGCAGATCACTTCTCTTCAGAGGACCTCAAGTGTCCTATTTATAGGCCCCATGGCCTGACCGCTGCCGCCTCAAGCGTGAAAGTACGAGCGCATTCAAGGCATTTACTGCGCCTTGAGAAAAGGGACGGTTTCCCTTGTAACCGTGCGAAGGAAGAAAATGTCTCCCTCATAAAAGCATTTATGGCGCCTGGAAAAAGAGAATATCCTCCCTCGGAAACGCGCGAGGGGAGAATATCTCCCTCGATCATTGCGAGAGAAGAAGTAATCCTTCTCATGATTAACCCACAGCAGTTGGCCTTGGGAAAGCAACAGATGTTCCAGAGCGAACCTACCTAGCCGCGAAGCTACCAAGTCGCGAATCTACATGATTCCTCGGCGAATCTACATCCCAAAGCAGGATTGAAAGCGAAGTTGAACTCAACCATCATGGCGACGTTCATACTCCACACACCACCGATCAAAGCAGTTCAAAGTGTTTCGAAGTCTGAGCTATTGCAGACTTTCGAAAACTTTGAAGGGGGTCTTGTTGACACTTAAAAAAGACAAGATTCTTATTGGTCCGAACAATGTCTAAACTTGTTGACATTTACAAAAGACAAGTGACAGACGAGCTGAAGACCAGTTCTCACCCATCTCCGAGAGACAAGGAAGCAACTTGGACTCCACTGAGCTAGCAAGCAGACAGTGAACCCGGATTGTTTCTAAATAGACCTCAGCAGGTCTAAGGTGCTATCACTTAGCATCGCATGAGCCCAAAGGGATAGCTTCGCTTGAAAGACTATTATCATCCAACTTCGCCTTGAAGCTATTCACAGCTCCGCCAGGAAGCTAACTTATAGCTTCGCCTGAACTGCTGAAGCGCAACTCCGCAGAGAGTTAACTTCACTTGAAGCCACATGCAACTGCGCAGAAAGGGTATATGGTAGCTTCGCAACAGATGACATCTAGCTCCGCCGAAAAGCCTCTTTTCGGACTTCGCCAAGAAATTGCCTCCAGCTCCGCTATGAGTTCAAAGCGGGCAGCGCCGCTATCGATCTGCTATGGTCAACCTTTGACCAATCAAATCTCCGGATGAGATCGGATCAATATCAAATCCAATCAAGATCAAATCTGAGATCAAATTTGGCAGTTGATTGCCACAATCTCTTGACTCTCCTAAAACGAGTAAGAAGATCAGGGAAAATCCTCCAACGATATGGAAAGGATCAAAACAGATCAAGAGGATCAACCGACTTGTCATTTTAGCTTCGCAGAAGCTGATCCTAGCCTCGCAGTAAGGCTACTTTCTAAATTTTAAACAGATTTGATTCAATCTGTTTCTATATTTTCAAGGGACAATTATACCCCTGCTCTCCCTATAAATAGCCCATCAGGGGTATAAGGAAAAGGAGAGATCTTTTTGAAGAGAGAGGACTCCACAAGCAGAGACTTCTTCACGACGCACCATGCACAAGAATTCAGAGACTTTTAGAGAATTACTTCTCTATTCAGGGTGCTGATACCCTAATACTTTCTTCTCAAGGAATCTCCGAAAGCAGGCGAGAAGGAATTCCTAACAGAAGGCGGTTTTGAGAAGTAGCAAGAGGGTTCTACCAACCCTCTATTCTTTGATTCCCGGAACCAGGCGAGAAGGGAATCTCATCGCTCGCATCGTCAAAGGGGCAAAGTGGTCGCGCGCTGACTAGACTTCTATCGGCACACTTCTCCAGAATCTCTGAGGAGATCTACTTGTAATCTTTTTAAGAATACTTGTAATTTAGCTCCTCAAACTCTTTTTATTGTAAGTTTTCCCCTTTGCAAATCAATGGAAAACAATGTAGTCTAAGGTATCTTTAGTCTTGTGAACACCTGTACCAAAAGAAACTCTGTGCTGCTTTCCAAAAACATAATGTAAGCTTTCCTATTTTCTGGCCACAAAGCAAACCTTGCTTACTCAACACATGTAGTTCTCTCTCACTCATATGCCCTAATCGCATATGCCACAAACGAGTGGTGTCTAAGTCTGGGTCTTCTGACATTGACACAGCGGCATCACCGTATCCACCTTCTTTCCTTTCATCACAACAAGAGAGCCTTTGTTAACTCTCAAAACTCCATCTTCAGCTGAAAACTTATAGCTGTTGGAGTCAAGTGTGCCCAAAGAAATTAAATTTTTCTTCAAATCTGGCACATGTCGAACATTACTCAATGTTCTAACAATACCATCATGCATCCTAATCTTGCTTGACCCAATACCAATTGTCTTACAGGGCATGTTATTTCCTATTAAGACATTACCACCATCAATTGACTGGTAGGTTACAAACTGTCCCCGTGGGGATATATGTGATAAGAACAACCTGAATCAAGAACCCACTCATCTCGTGAACGGGCATCAAAGACGGTAACTGAAAGAATCTCATGTGATGTGGAGGCTTCTTCTGCAATACTAACAACTGAAGATTTCTCATCTTGAGATTTCCTCCTTATATTTTCTTTTTCTTTGAGCTTAAAACAACCCCTTTTATAGTGTTCAAACTTATGACAATAATGACACTCAACATTTTTTTTCTTAACTTAGATTTAGATCTAGATTTTCCTCGAGATTTTTCTCGACCCTTCTCTATACGACCACAGACGAACAAGCTTTTAGCTTGATCCTCACTTCCTACAACTGACACCTTTTGTCTTAACTCCTTAGAATGTAAAGCTGATTTGACATCTTCTAAAGAGAGTGTATCTCTACCATAGAGCATATTATTAACAAAATTTTCAAAGGAAGGAGGTAATGAGTATAATAAGATGAGAGCCTGATCTTCTTCATCTATTCTAACATCAATATTTTTTAAATCTATGAGAATTTTATTGAGCTCATCTAAGTAGTCTTTAATTGACGTATCTTCCTTCATGCGAAGGGTGAAGAGGCGCTACTTCAAGTAGAGCTTATTGATCAGGGACTTTGTCATATACAAACTCTCTAATTTGAGCCACAAACTGGCGGCGGTATCTTCATCGACAACCTCCCGCAAAATTTTGTCGGCTAGGTAAAGTTGTATGGCACTATGCGCCTTCATCTCGAGTTTCTCCTTTTCGTCATCGGACATGGATTCCGGCAACTTGTTCTTACTGGATAAGACTTTCAACAAGCCTTGTTGTACCAAGAGAGCCCGCATTTTGACTCACCACAAACTGAAGCTATTTCTCCCATCAAATTTCTCCACTTTGTACTTTGCCGAAGCCATCTCGAAACTCACAAGAAAATAACACTAACTCTGATACCAATTTGTTGTAACGGTGGACTTCTAATGCAAGAGATATCAAGTATAAAGAGAGAAAGATAGCAATATAAGATGATAGAAATAAGGAAAACAACACACCAGTATTTAACGTGGTTCGGTCAATGTGACCTACGTCCACAGGAGAAGATAACAAGAGGACTCCACTAATCAAAAGGGGAGAATATAAGAGATTACAAAATAAATCTCACTCACCCAAGCCCAATGAAACCCAACTCACTAGAGCTTAATAAAAGAAAGATAAATGGCAAGAGAAAGGAGAAGACAATACAATATTTAGCAATTCTCTTTTCTCTCTCCCTTGCTCTCGAAATCTCATGCAATGTGATGCCTATTTATAGGCAAAACTTTTAAACCCCTTCATCACTTCACCCTACACATACATCAAAATCATAGGGTGGTTATGATCTTCATAGTGTGGCTAAGATCTTCATAGGGTGGTTATGACCTTCTTAGAGTGGCTATTGATGACTTTTAGGGTGACTAGAGATTTCATAGGGTGGTTAAGACCTTCATAAGGTAGCTAAGATCTTCATAGGGTGTCTAATTGATTTTGAGAAAAGATCTAAGATTATGATTTGATTTATTCATTAAAGACACATCAACAGATTGTATGGCGCGATGAACATATACTACAACAACAGTGGGACTGCCAAATGTTTTGACCCCAATTCTTACGGAAATGATGCAACTGGCACTGATGCATAGAACTGGTAGGTGAGAAATTCAAATGGAACATGCTCGAATTTGCTTCTCATTAGTATTTTTGATGCCATATGTTGTTTATGAATGGAAACAAATTAAACAGAGCTTTTATTTATGACATAATATTACCACAACCATTATACAATCAATCTAGTTATTACTGATATATCAATCTCAATATTTCGTTCCTCGATTGCTGAAATATGATCAAGAATCCGGCCGTGCAAGAAGAAGCAAGAAATAGCAGCACGCATGCACGCTAATTTATACCGATTTAATGCAGAGATGCACAGAACTGATTCTTCCAAATGAAGCAAACAACAAGAAGAGCATATTTCCGGGTTCAGTGACACGGTTCCTTAATATCTTTGATCGCAGTGTCCTGAAATCTCTATCAAACAGCGTAATAGCTATAAGTTGCACCAAAAGGTTGGTCTTAATTGCTCAATCCAATCCTTGTTTTTTAGTCCTTATTCACAACTTGTGGTTGCCGTTCATATAGTACTTTTTTCCTCCGATTTTCTCCAAAATTTTGCAGGAGCTGACCATGTAGATCTCAGATTCTTAACAAAAGAAGATCCAAAATGGCTTCAAGACGTAAGAAAGGATATCAGGATTATATCAAGTTGGCTTCAACAATACTACAAGGACTCGAAAAGTGTCTCTGATCCTTAGTTTCAACATTTCCTCTTCTTTCATTTCGTTACTTTGATTTTGTTCAACTCTAAGCGATTTTTTGGTTCTCACACCTTATATCTCCCAAAGGACTGCTTGTTTTCTGACTTTATTTTGGAGTAACATGCTGCTTCATTTTCTGGCAATTTAACGGTTATAATCTAAAAGACTACTATAAAACAAACAAATTGAAGATAATCATTGTGGATTCGCATTTGAGATGAGCACAGTGGTGCCGAGATGAACAAGTTCAATCTCCGCCTATACACAAGAGAAAAGAGTACAGAGTCTTAAGAAAGAGATTACAGTGTCAACAAAGGTTCTCAGAAGTAACAAAGGTTCTCAGAAGTACTCCTCAGTCCTTCCCTTGAATCCAATCTGACCAAATGTGAGGCAAAGAAATAGCCCAAGGTGCCATGTAATCATCCAAAGCCTACAAATTAAACCAAAAAACCTCACATTAATTAAGTACAATAATTAATAATGGTGATACCAAACTATTTAGGATGTGATTTCATGGTGAAAATTTTCAGATTACCAGAACTGAGAAGTGAGTGCAGGGCCAGTTGGCCAGTGAGCGAGCTCGGTGCCAATGCTCTCAAAGAACAGCCCAGTTAGGCTTTTGCCGTTAATTGCTGGAATGCACGAGGGAGCAATCCACCCGATCAATCCGAACCCAATCACGTTAAGATCCCTACGGAGCCAGTCCCTCTCAAAGCTATTTCAGTATTAAAACCAGATACAATGTCAGATTGAATCTACCATTAACCTGCAGCAACAGTTGTAATCTAAATCTATAGCCTTCAAATTTTGGTGAACTCGAAATCTTTTGTTTTCCTGGTACTCTGCTCTATGTTAGCTACCCTTCAATGCAAGGTCCTTGTGAGCGCGAATGGGAAGGATAAATATGAGAGGACAAAAAAAATGGCTCATACTCATATATGCTGAAATTTATTCAGACACACACATAATAATCCTTACCAGGTGAACCTTCCACCTGAGGCTAGCTTCTGCTGCAGCGGGCTCCTTGCAGACACCTGAGACCTCAGGAAACCTACAGAGTTCAAATCGCAAGTTATGAAAATGTCGAGTATGTACCATGCATGAGAATTAGCTCAGATACAATTGTTTTGTCAATGCAAGTCGACATACTAGAGTTGAGAGATGGCTTTGAAGAAGTGCGCGAGACGCAGAGAGGAGATGCCCCCAAGCCAGCAATGGTGGTGGAAGTTGCCATGGCTGCCATTTGCCTCTGTTTGCAGTACTTCAAACTTGGCTGGTTACAGAGACTAAAACAAGTGGTTTTGATTTTGAAGGTGATGGGTGAGGGTGAAGGGCTAAAGATTCTCAGGCTCAGGGGGTTTGTGATGTGAATCAGTCCTCATAGATTGCATGGATGAGGTTCTTGTGGACTTGGGCTAATAGAATGTTGCCCACTGGATATACTTGGATAAGTTTCATCATGTATCCTTTTCCTAGATTCAGGAATTATCTTCTTCTCCATTTTTGAAGCCACAAATCTCTTTTAAGTAGCCAGCAGTCTCAATCTTTTTGCAGTAAATAACTGTTTCAATGATTCTGACATCAATATAATCCTGTGAAGGACAAACTTCACCTACTGAGATAAAAATGCAGTAAACTAGTTACCAGATAGAAATCTAGAGTTCAAATAAACAAAAGTAGAAACATTATTTGATACTGAAAACAGAGGTGGGTGGCTGTATATCATTAATCACATCACAAAGTGATAGTTTACATATCTTCTCTTTATATATTTTATTGAGTAAGCCAAATGTTGGGTCAAAGTTAAAATAAAAATGACAGGAACTAGTTTCAATCTTCAAAGTGCAACATGTGGCAAACCACATGTGTGTTTTCTTGCAATTTACCCAATTTTATTTCTTAACCAATCTTTTTTTATATGCACAAAGGTTCAGCTTAAAGCTACCTCACAATGAATCAAAAAAGGGAGTTTTTTTTAGAATCTGATTTGCAAAATGTGCATAAAGTATCAAGCCAAAGCCTTGGTCTAAGATACAGAAATCAAAAAGTGACAATAAGATTATTCTCATCAAATTAATGCCAATGACTTGGGCCTTGGCCATAGGAGAAGCAAGGCAGTACTGCCAAGTAGGCCCAAGCTCTTAAATCCAGCAGAGAACCCGAACAGAATTGGGCCAGGCTTGTCCTTTAAGTGTCAAGGCCCACATACGACCAGCCTCGGGAATTGCCAGGCCCAGGGATAAAGCCCAGAGCACGCAGCAGGACAAAAGGTCACATGTATTTCTTCTCGTGGGCCCTTCGAGCTGAAATTGATCCGCTCCACGGTCCACCTTTTAACCTGGACCTGGGTCCGGTTTTTGGCCCAGCCTCGTTCATCGCATGCAACTCGTTTTGAGGCAATCCAATTTCATTTTACCCTCACTTGGTATTATCTTTCACAATCCAATTTCAGTTTATTTCTGCATTTTTAATTGTTGGTTTTCACCTGCAAGTTGCAAAAGCAAAACAAAATACCTGGTATCGACTCAACAACAAATACCGGTGAAGCCTGACTCACTGATAAAAAGGTCGGAGTGGTTTACGGGAAGCCCTTGGTTTGAGTCTAGCTATGACCTAATGTGGAGAAGAAGGGGAAAAAAAAGACTCAAAAGAACAAACATGCACGTGCATCACTCTGTTTGTAGCAGACCAAACCGACCAGGTCTAGACCTAACCCAAGCCTTTTCTGCATCTGAAGAGATCCACATGAACTCAAGCTCTTTGCAATCACATCAAGATGTGATCAAGTTTGAGGTGTGGGGGCCTAAACTAAAAGGTTTGGTGGTGCCAGAGAGAATACATAATGTACCCTTCGCCTAAAGGGGTAGCTTGGTAATTAGAAATAAACCCAGAAAACTGGGGAAGGGATATTGCCACCCCTAAGAATGAGGGCATCACATGGATCTGGGCACTCTAAATTTGATAAAAAAAACCCAAAAGAAAATTAAATATGACTATTTTGCCCCTTTTCCCCTCTCATCTTTCTTCTTTCCTCCGCCCCCCTGTCGGCGAACACTCCCACTCACTCCCTCGTCGGCAAACTCTCCACCGGCCCTCCCAAGCGCCCCCCGCCCCGCCTGGCACCGCACGTCCCCCCTTCCTCCCCCTACAGCTCCCCTCCTTGAGCTCTGCTCGCCCACTCCAGCCGAACAGTGCTTGGGGAGGGGAGTTGTGGGGGAGGGGGAGGATGCCGGAGAGGGGGGACACCGGAGAGGTCGGGGGGAGCGCAGGGGAGGGGGCGGGTCGCCAGAGAAGATGACAGAGGAGTAGGAGGAGGGATAGAGGGAAGGAGGAGGAAGAAAGTTTTTTGAACATTTGTCCATGGGTGAAGTGGTAAAAACTATTTTTTTATTTTTTTAATTTTTTGTGTGTGGGGGGTGGGATTCCTCACTTTTAGGGTGTGGCAATATCCGTTCCCAGAAAACAAACATATCAGCATTCAGCCAATTCTTATGTTTTTTTCCCCTTTTTCATCCCTTTTGTTTGTTTGGAAGAAAAATATTGTTGAAATGAGAGGGGTTCAACATATTTTCTTCATTTTGTTTGTTGCCTTAGAAAGCAAGAGACGAAAATGCTAATGGGGCTCACGAATTTTAATGTGCTATGTCAGATTTCAACCCATTTTCTCTCTTTTTTTGTTCCAAAATCTAACACAAGATTTGACTGATGTGACAGCTCACTTTCCCCTTTGTTTTTCCCGTGAAACAAACACTTTGCAAAAAAGCATATAATAAGGTCTGGAAAAGAACACCAAAATTAACAATTTTTTTTTATTTTCAGGACAAACAAACAGCCGCGAAAGTTGGCACGCCGGAATCTCTTCGTGTCACGAGAACTGGCCCCAGCCTGTGACCTAATTTCAACACTTTTATTAGGAAGAAAACAAACATCAGTTGCCATCAAACCAGCATGGCATGCAATTTGCATGTGGAACCGGCCGGCATTGTACTTATCAATTATATATCATGCATGCAGGTGTCACACATAAAGCACCGTCCACCCCCTAATCGTTCAAACTTGATGTTGATGATAATATCAAAGAGCCATGTGTGACATGCACATTGTCATGTAGTACTGGTGAGAGTCACAAATATTTAGCCTGCAATATTTGACTTCAATCACTTTTACGAGATTAAAGGCAAAGTGTTAATTTTTGTTGTGTCTGCGTCTAGAGTTTAGTAGAGACTTTTGGTGCACCTAACTAGGCCTGTAAACGGGTCAGATTTCGGACTTGATTATCGTTACAAGTACGACCTGATCCGATTACTCATGAGTCCAAAATAATTATTTTTATGCCCATACTGTTTCTTGACAGGGCCAGACCCGCTTATTTGATCCGGCCTGATCACCTCACCACCTCTGGCCGCGAACCATTGGCATCACCCTTCCCTTCACCCCTGATGACTCCGCCCACCTTGTCTTCTGCACCTCCACCACCTACAACTCTCCTCTGTCTCTCTCCTCCATCTTTAATTTCAAGAAACTCACATAGATTCTCTCAAAAAATTCCCTCAATTCCTCTATTGATCCTTCACTTACACCACAACTTGAGCAAGCCCGCAAGCACCAATCCCCTCTGGAGGCACCTCGCTGATGATGTCATCAAGCCTGTCTCCAAAATCATCGGCGACAGTGGCAGGGCTCGTCGTCGGTCTGTACTACATCTCTGAGTCGGATCAGGTGAACCCATGAGGACTTACTAGTACAGAAAAGGGATTTTGCGTAGGCCTTTTCACATCGGTTGAAGGCAGGACCGACATTAAAAAGAGATGTGGTGGCAATTTTGAAAATAAAATGATTATACAGTTATGGTGTATATTTGTTAAACTATTCCACGTCGGTTTTTGACTAAACCGACGTGTAATCAAAATATTAAACATCAGTTTTCTGAAAAACTGACGTGGATTATTTTAAATTTTTTAAATGGGACTTTAGACGTCGGTTCTATGCAGAACCGATGTGCAAAATAAATAATTATACGTCGCTTTATTAAAAAATCACATTTAAAAAGCTTTTGACGTCAGTTTTTTGACTAACCGATGTGTGATATCATTTCGAAAATTGTGCCACTCATAAAATCAATTTTTTACCCTAGCCTCCATCGATCCCTCACTTCTCTCGTCTCTCTCGATTCTCTTTTTCCCCTCATTCGTCGGCTTCCCTCTCCCTCCCCACGAGCTCTCTTTCTCCCCTCTCTCCTCTCCCTCTGCTCCAGATCTGCTCTGTCGTCCCCTCCTCCTCCTCCTCCCTCCCTCTCTCTCTCTCAAACCGTAGAACTATAAGATTTCCCCCAAATATAGGATTGTCCTCTCTGATCGAGTGATCTCCATACCGCTCACTCAAGATCTCGAGCGGCAAGCAGTCTGCGGCGGCAGGCGCTGGCGGAGGCTAGGACAATGGCAGCGGCGACGAGGATCGAGTCAAATTTGGCTATAAGATAGAAGACAGAGTTAGTTCTGCTTCGGCTTTCGATTTCTTTATTGGATATGAAATTTGATGAGTAATTGAATGATTTGAGCTATTTAGGGTTTGGATATCTTTTAGGATTTTACACACACACACACTCACACTTGTAGACTATTGTAGTAAAACGCTTATTTATTCATCAAGATATTTTTAAATCTGTGAAAAAGGTTATATGGGTAAAGCTAGGATTTGTATGTGGTAGTGGTGGCAGCAGGGTATTTGTGTGTCTTGTTGGTGAAGATATAATGCATGAAGAAAAAATAAATAGTTATCGTGATTACAGTGTTGGAGAGTTGCAGGAGAAGGAAGATGAGAAGAAAAATAGCTTGAAACTGATAAAAAATGAGAATTTTTATAATGAGAAGATGGAAACGATGATAATAAATATGACGGGACAAGAAATAATATGAACAAGATGCATACAATAGAAAGATAGATGATGGAGAAAAAATAACAATTACGTAGATAAAAGATAGATATTGTTTCAATTAATGCACTTAATGCATGGGCATGGAACTAATAGTACAATACTACTATATAAAAGATAGATATTGTTTCGAATAATGCTCCTAATGCGTGAGCCATGACATGCTCTCTCTCACGCATGCCAATTATTTGAATAAACCATAACCTATTTATTATTATTACGACATATATTATCTAAAAGCCCGACCAGTCAAATAGGAAATAGCGAGATCCAAAGCAATAGAGAGGCATGATGTGGTTGTGTGCGCTTGATGTGCATGCATGTGTGTGTGTGTGGTGGTGGTTGTGGTGGTGGTGTGACTTACTTGATGTGTGTGTGTGGGTGTTATACTTGATATGCGAGTGTGTGTGTGTGTGTCATGTTTGTGTGTGGTGGTGGTGGCAGTGGGGTGTTTGTGGGTGTGGGTGTAAGTGATGGTGGTTATGTGTGCTTAATATGGGTGTGTGTGGTGGTGGTGATGATGGTGGGGTGCATCATGCTTGATGTGCGAGGGTGCATGTGATGGTGGTGGTATGGTGGTGTGCCATGCTTGAAGTGTGCATGTGTGGTGGTACCGTGATAGTGGTAAAGTAAATTTACTCTTTACATCATATATGATGCTGTTAATTTAATATATTATTTTATGTGTTGTTAATTCAATATTTTGTTTTTGATGTCTAGACTAGTTAAACATGAATCGAAAATGGATGGATGATAATAGGTTAAGTACCGAAAATTGGAATGGCATAGAGGAGTTTATTAAGTTTGCTGTTGAGTATGTCAACAATCCTAATCGTATTAAGTGTCCGTGCATAAGATGTGATTGTCTTGAGAATGTTACGGTTGAAATATTAAGAGACCATTTATTCGTTAATGGGATTGATAAATGTTATACAAGATGGATTGGTATGGTAAGAGTGCAAGAGATAGACCGATTAATTCCAATGATAGAAAATGTGATGAAAGAAAAGAAATCGATTGCAGTGAAGGTGATAAAATTAAAAGACATGATTCATGATGTAGAAGATCACTTTATGGATCGCCCACACTTAATCCAGAGCTTGAAAGATGATACAGAAAAACTTTGATATGTTGGTTGTTCTAAATTCACTAAACTGTCTGCAGTGTTGAGATTGTACAGTTTGAAAGTAGAAAATGGGGAGCGATAAAAGTTTTACAGTCTTACTCAGTCTCTTGAAAGATATGCTTCCTGAGGCTAAGAACTTCCGGATTGTATATACGATGCCAAGAAGATCTTGTGCTCTACGGGTATGAATTACGAAAGGATACATGCTTGCCCTAATGATTATATTTTGTACAGAAAGAATTATGAAGGTTTGAAAAGATGTCTGATTTGAGAAGTGGATCGGTACAAGAAAAATAAGAATAAAATTCCAACAAAAGTATTATGGTATTTTCCTGTAATATCTAGATTTAAACGCATGTTTAGGAACTCAGAACATGCGAAGAGTTTGATGTGGCATTCAGACGAGAGAATTTCTGATAATATGTTTCGTCGTTCGGCTGATTTTTCGCAATGGAATATGATTGATTCTAAATTTTTCGATTTGGGTGTGACGCAAGAAATCTTCGACTAGGTCTTTCGTCTGATGGAATGAGCCCGCATGGTAACATGAGCATCACACACAGTACTTGGCCAGTTGTTTTGGCTATTTATAATTTTCCTCCTTGGTTGTGCATGAGCATAAACTTATAATGTTGTCATTGCAAATATCAGGTCCTAGACAGCCAAAAAATGATACAGATATTTATTTGGCACCTCTTATTGAAGACTTAATATGGGAAGAAGGTGTTGCAGTATTTGATGCATATCATTAAGAAAATTTCAAGCTCCGAGCTACATTACTTTAGACAATCAATGATTTTTCAATGTATGAAAACTTATCAGGGTACAGTGTGAAGGTTACAAGGCATGTCTTGTATGTGAAGAAGACACATTTTCTCTCTAATTAAAGCATAGTAGAAAGACAGTATATCTTAATTCCCAGAGATTTTTGCCTATGTCCCATCGTTATCGGAGGCTACGAAAAGCTTTCAATGGCTCTATAGATTAAGGAAGAGCTCCAAAGGCATCGATCGGTGAAGAAGTATATCAACGGGTGAGCCATCTAAGAGCAAGTTATGGTAAAGGAAAGAAAATTATAGTTAAAAAGAATGTATGGAAGAAGAGGTCAATATTTTTGTTCTCCCATATTGGAAATTTTTAATGCATGTTGAAAAGAATGTATGTGATAGTATTATTGGCACATTACTCAATATAACCGATAAGACTAAGGATGGAATCAAAGTTAGAAAAGATTAGGTTGAAATGGGTATACGCAAGCAGTTGGCACCAGAGCAGAAGGAGCAAAATATATTTTTACCGCCAGCATGCCATACTTTGTCTAGAAAGGAGAAGATAGACTTATGTTATATCTTTCTGGGATTAAGGTGCCAAATAGTTTCTCATCAAATATTCAAAATCTCATTTCAACAAAAGATCAAAAGCTAGTTGGCTTAAAATGCCATGATTGTCATGTGTAGATGCAACAGTTGCTACATGTAGCTATACGTTCTGTATTGCCACAACATGTTCGCCATGCCATTACTCGACTTTGTTTTTTCTTCAATGCAATATGTAGTAAGGTAATTGACCCAGCAAAATAAGAAGAGTTGCAGAAAGATATTGTGGTTACATTGTGCCAGCTTAAGATGTATTTTCCACTTTCATTTTTTAATACATTGTGCATCTAACGGTTCATTTGATCAGAGAAATTAGACTTTATGGTTCAGTCTTCTTAAGATTGATGTATCCATTTGAGTGATACATGAAAATATTTAAAGGGTATGAGAGGAACCGAAATTGACCCAAAGGTTGCATTGTTGAATGTTACACATATGAAGAGGCAACTGAATTTTGTAATGAATACTTATCAAATGTTGAAGCTATAAGACTTTCTAAGAAGAGTTGTACTAAGGTAACAGATGGCTTTGATAAAATTGGACAAATGTCGTTACTGTTAATAAAGACTTATTGTGTCAAGCATATAGATATGTCTTCAATAATACTGATGAAATACAACCTTACATAAATGATCATATGGACTTTATAAGGCGCACCAATCCAACTAAATCAAGAAAGAAAAAATGGATAATAGATGAACACAATACAATATTCATTAAGTGGTTCTGAAATTGAGTTGTTGATCAGTTGACAACTAAATCAAATTCTATTTCTAAAAATTTGAGATGGTTGGCGCATGAGCCTCGCACAGACGTCTTGTCTTATCGTGGATATCTTACAAATGATTATTATTTTCACACAAAAGCATATGATAACAATTGCACTATACAAAATAGTAGGGTGACCATAGTGGCTCAATCAATGCATATTTCTAGCGTCAAAAATAACAAAACAGTGTTTGCAAACATGTCATACTATGGGCTGATCGAGGACATATGGGAGTTAGATTACATTATATTTTGTATTCTCGTGTTCCGTTGTTAGTGGGTGGAGAATAATAATAGCATGAAGGTCGACAGGTTAGGATTTATTCTAGTGAATCTTAACAAAGAGAATCACAAAGAAGACACATTCATGTTGGCATCACAGGCAAAACAAGTATTTTACCCTACAGATCCTGCTGATAAAAAGTGGTCTATTGTTCTATCGATAAAGCCAAAAATTACACCTGATTGTGATGACATGAACAAAACTGAGAATAATATTGATGATATTCTCTCTTTCTCAGTTGGATTACCAAGAGGGATAATAGTGCGGGTAATGATCGGAATGATAATATCAAGGACGAGTTGTACATACGAGAAGATCATTTTGAAGAAATATTTGTGGAGAAAAGTTATAAAAAATAGAAAAATTAAAGATATAAAGGTATATTCATTTATCTGTGCAATAGTTTGCATAATTTATTTATTTATTTATGAAAATTATTGTTTCTTGCAAATTATGCTTATGGTGAGATTCTAACAAATTGTGTTTATGTTCCTTAACAGGCATATGGATTCAGAGTATGGCAGTGGAAGGGTTAGTGAAAATGAAAGTATGACAAAAAAGAGGACTCGAGGCCTTACTAAGATGGGTGATCTCATCTTAGCAAGAAATCAGAGAAGGAAAATTTTGGTGGAGTTTAATGAGAAGAATCAACTGATTGAAATTTTTGAGAAAAAATTGATGAGTTACCTTGAAAGTGTGGCTCGTCATTATGTCCTTATTGACATCCTCGATTAGCGTGGGGTACTGAAGAGCTTAAGAATAAGATCTGGAAAGATATTTCTGTAAGTAAATTCAGAATAATTTAATTGTCTAGATAAACACACCCCCACCACCGCCACCACACTTAAAGCATATATGACACACACACATCAAGCATGGTACACACACACACACACACACACACACACACACACACACCCCACCACCACCACCACACGTGCACACATTAAGCATATATGGCACATACACATCAAGCATGACAGACAAACACACACACACACACACACACACACACACACACACACACGCACGCACACACTCACTCTTTCACACACATGTACACCACCAACACACACACTCACACATGAAGCATGGCGCTCATGCGCACACACACCCCACCACCATCACCACACACACACACATCAAGTATATATGGCACACACACATCAAGCATGTAGCACATACACACACACACACGCATGTACACCACCAACACACACATTTACACATCAAGCATTGCACACACCCCCCCCCCCCCCCCACCACCACCAACACACGCATCAAGCATATATGGCACACACACATCAAGCATGGCACACACACACACACATGTACACAACCAACACACACACACACACACACATGCCTGATCGGGAGAAAATCGCGCACAAAAAATGTATGTTTTGAAATCAAGATTTAAAGTGTATGTGCTTTGGCTTCCTCGATACTTCTGTTATAGCATAGAGGCTAAAACCAGTCGAATCCACAGGGACGGGAGGTGATAAAAGCTTTACCGGTTGATTCACGTGTGTGTTAAAAGTTATTTACTGTTTGAAAGAATCAAAAGAAAAGAAAACAAAGAATGGTAAGAGAAGAGTACGGTGAAATACGAAGAAGTGAGAAACATATAAGATAAGATATTTGTGATTTTTAATATATTTCTAAAACAAAGTAAAAAGATAAAGAAAAACACATGACTACTAACTACTATTGACTCCACCAACATGCTAAGCTCTTAGTGATAGTTGTCTCACATGTATCATTGGCCATCACTAGTCCTTGGTTCAAGAGCTTTATAAAGCATGGCTCATATGTTTACTTTCACATCCAAATTCAACCAACAAGTGTAAGCTACACTTAAATCATCAAAACCCAATAAGAGCAAGTAAGAAATAAAGTTTAGCTTGTTACAGATTTAGATGTTAGAGTGTTAGATCCATCATCATGAGCCATCAATGACTCTTGCAAGAGCAAGGCCAAGTAGAGGCTATTAGATTCATGTGAATTATCAAATAAAAAGTTAAACTAGTTAGTGGTTAGTAGCTAGTTGCCATGAGAGAAAAATTAGCTACACATGTAAAAGGAATTAGAGAGAAGAAAATAAAGATAAGTTAAGAGAGCACCTTTCATAGATTGTCACCTTCTATTACAAGCACTCTTACTTCCCAACATGTAACACTCTCTCTCCCTATTACAAGATCTACAAGAAATGAAAAATACAAAAGAGGAAGAAGAAGAATAACACTAACCTAAACTACCCTAAACAACAAAATGGAGATGAAACTACCCTAAACTCTGCATATCTTCTGCTCTGAAAACCCCAAGGGGATTTATAGGCACCAGGGGAAAGGGGGGCCAGGGGGAAACCCTGGCCTAAAGTAAGGGCGGCCGCGCCCGTACGGCCGCAAAAACGCCGCCCAGGTCGCGTTTCCGCAGTTCTTCTAGAGCTGCGCGCACGGTGCTTTGGGCCGCGCGCTGTCCCGTCTGTCCCCTGTCAGATGTAGTTCCTGATTTCTGATTTTAGGTCCCTGGTTTTGACGAATCAGCTCTCCAAAGTCAATAGCTAGATTATAGGCCTTTAATCATCTATTAAATGGTGATTTTGGGTCTTCTTCTTCATTGCACACCATAAACCTAGAAACATAGAAGAGATGTATTATTAGCAGAATTTAATATTAAATAAATGTGAAGATGTGTTATGAAATATGCAGTTTTAGAGACTAATCACACCCCCACACTTATCTTTTGCTCGTCCCGAGAAAAATAAAAAACTAACTAAGAAGATTATTCCACCACTTTCGCAGGTGACGCGATTGCACTGAACATGTGCAACAAGCCGTTAAACCTCTAGGTTTCCCTAGAGGAGGAGTTTTGTCTCCTGAGGGTTTTCAGCGGATTACACCCACAAAATCCATCAAGAAAAAAATCAAATGTTAGCATTTTGAAAATGTATTTTTGAAATAGAGAAAAGTGTTGAAGTATTTTTGTGAAAAGATAAGTGATCCAAGGTCAGAGGTTAACTAGAAATTGTTCTTCCTTAAACTAAGTCGAAAATGTAAAATTTGCTATAAATTAAATGTAAGATCTTAAAATTGAATTGACTCTTTGATCTTTCATAAACTTTTAGAAAAATATGCACTTTGTGCGTTGTGAAGATTTTTGGGATATCGACTCTAACTTTCATGCCATTGATTTGTGTGTGTATATATATTTTTATTGTTTTATTTTTTCTTTCCTTAGTTTTCTTAAGCTTTCTTATTTACCCGAATAGTGAGCCTTCAGCCGGTGACTCCCAAATCAGATGATCTTAGGGCACCAGAAGAGAAAACATCCCTCGGACTTAAGAACTTGAGTAAACAAGGTCACAAAACTAAAGGGGATTATTTTGATTTTGTCCATCTTTTTAGGCGTGAATAATCATGCTTCCTGAGGTATAATTACCCAGCTTCAATAAGTGATTTTTATTATCATCATTTTTTTAGTTTATATATATATATATATATATTTATGGCATTATCAGTCTTTGTTTTAATCCCAAAAAATTGTGTAAGTGTGAAATGCATAAATCTAAGACAAAATATTCAAGATCAAATATCTTTTCAATCTTACTTTCTTATCCTAAATTTTAAACAAGATCTATTATTTTGACTCAGTTTAAAATTTCATAATTTTAGATCTTCCTAATTACTAAGATAATCTTAATTTTCTAAAAATAAATCAAAACTATTTATCTTATTTCAAAATGTTTTGTAAAAAGAAAAGAAAAAGTTTTTTATACAAAAGAAAATTTTAAAAAGTTCCTAAAAAGAAGTGTAAAAAAAAATTAAAACTACCTATGTTAGTAAACCCTCCTCCACACTTATCTCATGCATTGTCCTCAATGCATCGTGAATGTGTATATACATGAAACAAATGAGAAGGGAAGAAAAATTACCTCATGGCGGTGGCTCCGGTGGTGGTCTGACTGGGCCAAGCGTTGCTACCCAATCAAGATGATGTGGATCTTGAAGGAACCCACCAATGATCTCTCTAGTGCGGGAGAAAACCGCGCACAAAAAGTGTATGTTTTGAAATTAATGTAGGTTCACCTAGAGGAGGGGTGAATAGGTGATGGCTAATCTAATGGTCACTAAATGCCAAATAATGCGGATAATGCGGAATCTAAAAGCAATTATGACTTAATTAAATATTTTACACTAAACACCACGTATAACCAAAGAGTGTTGCCGAATTTCCCGTGAAGGGCTCTGGACAAACTCCTCTAGATTCCCCTTGAATGGGTTGAGGTGCCGCGTTGGCTCTCTTGGTTGAATACAAGTGTTAGCAACAATCCCACACAAGTATATATATCAATTATGAGCACAAGGAATATATCATGCATATAAAGATGAACACAATAAATAACATGCAAGATATAACAAGAGACAAAGAGAGAGAGAGAGAGAATAGCAATCGCAAACACAAGGGTATGTTTCGAGGTTCGAGCACACTTGCTCTACATCCCCGCCTTCGACACACGAAGGATTTTCACTATGCAAGATCCCAATGGATCTCTCCTCGGTGCCGCAACACCTACAAGCCCTCGGACTCCCTAGTCCCGTACACACCGCAAGCCCACCGGCTCGCCGAGGCCGCACCTCAAACAACCGAGTCCGCACCCGAGCTCAAAACAACGACGAGCACACTTGCCCGTCTCCTCAAAGAACAAAGAAAAGATCTTTGGTGATCACAACACTTTGATCACCTAAAGCACTCTCACTACAACACACCTATAGGATGAATAATCAATGGATGCTCAAGTGTGGTGTGAGAAAAACAAGGATGTGAAAGGTGGAGGAAAACTCAAAGACTTTCTTTTAACACTCTTGATAAAACTTCCCTTTAGATAGGAAATATTTGCTCTCTATTTTATGGAGAAAACCCCTTTAAAAGTCTGGAAAAAACTGGCTCTAAGAGACTCCAAAATCTTGTGGCAAAACAATGACAAGACCCCCAATTTATAGGCTGCCAGAAAACTAGCCGTTGGGATCTGTCAGAACTGCCGGTCGACCGGCCCGGTCGACCGCCAACGGTCGGATTTCTGACCGTTGGAGCCACGGTCGACCGGTGCGGTCGGCCGAACTTTCCAGAGAGCACTGCTCTCTGGAGCGGTCGACCGGCACGGTCGACCGTCCACCAGTATACAAAGGCGTGCACGTTTGTGCACGTCGGTCGACCGGCCCGGTCGGCCGACTTCAGGGTTAGTCGACTTATGAGGGTAGGCAAGTCGACTAGCTGAAGCCTGAAAACAGTTTTCTGGGATTAAAAAGTTTATCTTTTTGGCTTAAATAAATCCCATAAAATACTAAAAAATCTACAAAAATAGTTTTACCAATATACTTTGATATACAAACATGCTTGCACAAAATCAGGGCATGTTATAAAAGATTGGACTATTTTTGTAACTTGGAAATATTTGGCCCATGATAAAAACTGTTTTTCCAAAACAATATTTTTCAAAACATGTTTTTCCAAATCATTATCAAATACAAAAACAAGATATACTTTTAAGGCATAGTGTGTATGGATATGATCCACTACACAATCATAATACAATATCTATGTTTTTGTCATAAAGCTCTAAACTTGGTTTTGGTTTAAAGATATGAATATGAGAAATACCAAAAATCACTTGAAATACTATTTTGGTTTTTGGTTAAAATCTTTATGAAAACAAACTAAATCAAGAGTGTGTGTGCATGGTATACTTGAGCAATCCACCAACTATCTATCGTTTACATTTTTTTTTAACTAAAACAAAAACAAAATCTTATACCTAGACACAAGTCTTCATCTTCTTGAAGTCTTCACTTGAAGGCTTCTCATCTTCTTGACTTGGTCCAAGCTTGATCCAAAAGCTCCTTGGATCACACCGTGCTAGCTCCAAATCTTGATATTTTGTCCTTTGTTGAGCTATGCACCTACTAAGATCTTGATAATGAATCTGCCACTAATTAAACATAAGATCATTAGTAAACATAACTACATGAGTTGATCATCATCAAAACTAGAGTGATGGGCCTTTGGGCCAACAATCTCCCCCTTTTTGATGATGACAAAACTCATGGAGTTATATATGCATGGATTAAAGTAAAGCTTCAAAGAAGCTCCCCCTTAACTCATGCATACCACAAAATAATAAATATATGCAATGAAGCTCATGAACATGTATGCAAATGATGGAGATGAAACAAAGTAAATCTTTTTCTCCTATTTGCAAAACAAAACTTATATGCATAAATAACATGGAAGACAACTACTTCTCCCCTTAAGCAATGAAAACATGCATATAAACTCAAATACTTCTCCCCCTTTTTGTCAATCATCAACAAAGGGTTCAAAGTAAAATCAAATCAAATAAATTTTTCTTCCCCTTTTTTTGTCATAAACAAAGAGATCAATAAGGGGTCAAATTAAACATATCAACAAAATGTTTAAAGGTATCAGAGCTTTTGTAAAAACCAACAAATTTTTAAGATACCAAATCGAAAATATGTTGGCCCAAGAGGTTACACTCTCCATTTGTCTTTTGGTTTTGATGATGACAAACCAAATATGAGCTATTTGGTACTAACAAGTTTGTTAAGATAAGTTTCAGGTTTTGTACCATGTTTTGAGACCATTCGCTTAGCTATTGCAAGAACTTCTAAGTTCCACAAAGTAAGGAAGGCAAATTGCACATCAAGGAAGGATCATAGAAGAGAGGGCACTAGCAAGGCATTGGATGGCTCGAAGACTTGAAGATAGCTCAAGAAGTCTTCATGTAATTTGTTTTTCAGTTTATAGTATGTTAAAGAATAGTGGATAGGTTTGAAGCTCTATCACACACATTTTTGCGCACATGCTCATTCCAAAATAATTTCTTATAAATTATACAAAAATATTTTGCATACAAGTTTTTGCCTACAAATACATCTTTATGTTTAATTCTATTTCCTGTTCAAAAGTATTTTTGTTGAAATCAAAATCCTCTTTATTTTCTTTTCCAAAATGATTTTTGACCTGATCCGGTCGACCGGGACAGTCGACCGAGTCTGTGTCAGTCTGGTCCGGTCGACCGGACCAGTCGACCGCAGTTCTGGCAGATGCACGTATCAGTGTGCATGTCTGCCAGTCGACCCGGGCGGTCGACCGAGATATTGTTTTTGCTCACAGGTTTTCTCAGTCGACCGGGTCGGTCGACCGCTAGCCTATAACGGTCGAATTTTTGAACTACCGGTCGACCGGCCCAGTCGACCGATGTGTCCGTTGAACAGTAACGTGCAGATTTTAAGTGAGCTGTTTATTTTTGTCTTTTGTGTTTAAAAATTCGTTTAAGGATATATTTTGATCTTATTACCTCCTAAACATCAGTAATTATGTTTTATCCCTAAACCCTAGCCCTCTCCTATAAATAGGGGTGTTTGGGGAGAGATTGGTTACAACATTCATTGCTACAAAATTCAAAAGTTTAAGGCTTTCAAAAGTTCTTGATTTTTGTGCTAAATTCTCTCAATTTTCTGAAGGGTTTTCAAAAGTTTTTCTCTGATTTCAATTTCTTTTCCTTACACACAAAAGAGCTTCAATTCTACTCATTATTCTCTAAGGACCTTTGTAAGGGAAGAGATTTTTGAAAGAGAGAGTTTGTGGTCTTGTGACTACTCAGAGATTCTTGTGATTGTAATTGTGGAGTTGGGTACTCCGGTTGTAATTGTTCTTTGTGATAGTGGAAGTAGCTAGAATCCTTCTGGGGAAGGCGGGGAGTAGAGCTGGGTGCTCGAACCTCGATAACATATCCTTGTGTTTGCGATTGGTTTACATTCTTGCAATCCTTACTCTACTTTGCTTGCACTTATTACTTGCTCATCATTTTCATTGTCATACTTACTTGCTTGCATTCATCTTGTGATTCTTGATTGTGATTGTTGTAGCTTTAAATTTTAATTTGCCCTTTGATTAGCATTGTCACCTATTCACCCCCCCTCTAGGTGACTTTTCAATTGGTATCAGAGCTTGGACTCTAGATTTGGCTTAACATCCATAGAGAGATCCTTAAAACTTGCTAATCAATATTTTCATTTCATTCATTCATCACTAGTAAACATGGCCGACAACATTAAATCCCCACCTAAATTTGATGGACTCAATTTCCCAATTTGGAAGGTTAGGATGACTATATTTTTGCAATCTTTGGGTAGCTTAGTAGCCAAGTCCTTGACCAAACCCTATGAAGCACCCGATGGTGATGAGAGCACTTGGACCGACCTTGACTTTAAACTATATGAGGCTAACTCCAAGGCCCAAAACTCCCTATTAACCGCCTTGAATGAGGATGACCTTACACAGGTAATTCATTGCCAATCCGCCTATGAGATTTGGCAACACTTATTGGTCACACACGAGGGGACTTCACAAGTCAAGAGAGCTAAGATAGATCTCTTGAGGTCCCAATATGAGTCATTTAAAATGCTTGATGATGAGTCTATTGATAGTATGGCTACAAGGTTTACTAAAATCACTAATGGTCTTTCTTCCTTAGGTGATGACATCTCCAACGATCAAAAGGTGCGGAAAGTAATTCGGGCTCTTCCTTCATCATGTGAGATCAAGGCCACCACCTTGAAGGAGTTGAACGACAAGGACGAGATGGACCTCATTAGTCTCATTGGGAACCTAAAGACCCATGAGATGGAGAAGAAGGCAAGAGAAGAGGCCACTACTTCAAAGAAGAAATCCATAGCCTTCAAGACTTCATCCACCAATGATGACGATGAAGATGACGAAGAAGAAGATGAGGAGCTTACTCTACTTGTTCGCAACGTCAAGAGGATGTACCGGAAGAACAAGCTCAACTTCCGGAGAAAATTTGAAGGCAAAGAGGAGCGGAAGATCATTTGCTATAATTGCCGCAAACCCGGACATATCATGGCGGATTGTCCGGAGTTCAAGAAGAAGATGACTTCCTCCTTCAAGCCAAAGAAGCCAGAGGAAAAGAAAGCTTACGAAGCTACGTGGGATTCGGAAAGCGAGTCCGAAGAGGAGGTGGATCAAGCTAATATGTGTTTCATGGCAAACACACCCAAGGTAACCCCTCAATCCCTTGATGATGAAGATGATGATGTAAGTAAGGAAGTTCTAGTGCATGCTTTTGTAGAACTTTCTGAAACTTATGATAACAAGAAACTTGAATGCATAAAATTACAAAAAGAAGTTGCTTTTCTTAAGAATCAACTTGCCATTATTTCTAAAGAAAAAGATGATGTCTCTTCTAATTTCATTTCCATGCAAAAAGAATTTTGTGCCTACAAGAGTACTTGTAAGGCAAAATCTCCTATTATTGATGAAAAAGAAATTTCTTCGTTTAAATCCAAAATGAATGATTTTGAAAAAGTTTTAAATGATTGTGCTTTCAATACTAAGAAACTTGAGAACATGTTTTCTAAAAAGCACACTTCACATGCTAACACTTCACAAGCTAAGAATTCTCATGCTCACACCACTCATGCTAAAGTTTCCCATGCTCACAATTCACACACTCACTATGCTTTTAAATATGGTAGAGTGTATAGATGCACATATTGTGGTAAAAATGGACATTTAGCTAAGTTTTGCTATGATCAACTAAATAGAACAAATAATCTTGTTTGGATTCATGACACTAACCCTAGAGGACCCAAGAAAATGTGGGTACCAAAATCAAGTCTTAAATTGTTTGATGTAGGTACACACCAAAGCTCCAAGACGTAGGGAGCGGTGGTACCTTGATAGTGGTTGTTCAAGACACATGACATGGGACATCAACAACTTCACAACCCTATCAAGGTACATGGAAGGTGGCACCGTCACCTTCGGGGATGACTCCAAAGGAACTATCATCGGTATAGGTAACATTCAAATTGGTGCATCTCCTATTATTGAGAATGTTGTTTTAGTAGATGGTTTAAAACATAATTTGCTTAGCATTAGTCAACTTTGTGATCGTGGACTTAAAGTTGTTTTTGATGATACTTCTTGTAAGATTTTTGATGTTAAATCCGATGTTTGTATTCTCACCGGTTTTCGTGATAATAATGTTTATATTATTGACATGCTTAATTTAGATTGTTCTACTAAATGCTTGAATGCTTTTGATGAAATTTTTGGCTTTGGCATAGAAGACTAGGACATGCATCTTTTGACCATATTTCTAGGATTAATTCAAAGGAATTGGTGAAGGGTATACCTTGCTTGAATTTTGAGAAAGACCGCATTTGTGGTGCGTGCCAACTTGGGAAACAAACCAAGTCTTCCTTTAAACCAATCAAGGATATCATATCAACTAGGCCTTTAGAATTAATTCATATGGATCTTTTTGGACCAACTAAAACTAAGAGTTTAAATGGAAGTAGATTTGCATTTGTTTTGGTTGATGATTTCTCCCGTTTTACTTGGGTTTTCTTTTTACAAAATAAAGATCAAACTTTTTCTCATTTTAAGATTTTTCGAAAAAGAGTTGAAAAAGAAAAGGGTTTTCCGATTTTGAGAATAAGGAGTGATAGAGGTGGTGAGTTTGTTAACCAACTCTTCATGACTTATTGTGATGAAAAAGGAATTAAGCATGAAATGTCTTGTCCTAGAACTCCACAACAAAATGGAGTAGTAGAAAGGAAAAATAGAATACTTCAAGAGATGGCTAGGACAATGATAAGTGAATATGACCTCCCTCAATATTTATGGGCCGAGGCCGTAAACACCGCATGCTATATATCGAATCGTATTTATTTATGCAAAATTCTTCAAAAACTTCTTTTGAAATGTATCATTCTAGAAAACCAAATGTTGCATATTTTAAAGTTTTTGGATGCAAGTGTTTTGTTTTGAATACTAAGGATAATTTGGGTAAATTTGATGCTAAGGCTTATGAGGCTATCTTTGTTGGATATTCCTCTACTAGCAAAGCATATAGAGTTTTCATTAGATCTTCTCAAACCATTGAAGAATCCATGCATGTTAAGTTTGAAGAATCTAATGTGTTTGTTGAGAATGTTGTAGAGTTTGAACCATTAGGTGAAAACATGGAGAAACTATCCTTGAAGGACTCACCCGCGCAAGAAGATAAGCAAGAATCTATAGGTGAAGTTCAAGAGGATAAGGAGGAAAGCACTCAACCGCTTCCTAAAACTTGGAGATACGCTACAAATCATCCTAAGGAGCTCATCTTGGGTGATGCATCTAAAGGAGTCACAACGCGCTCCAAACTCCATGACCTATGTGGTAACTTTGCTTTCATTTCTCATTTTGAACCCAAAGGCATTCTCGAAGCCGAGATGGACCCATATTGGTTGCTTACCATGCAAGAGGAACTCAATCAATTTGAGCGCAACTAAGTTTGGCACCTTGTTCCTAAGCCCCACGATAGACCAATAATTGGTACTAAGTGGATCTTTAGAAACAAGATGGATGAGTCCGAAAATGTCATTAGGAATAAAGCTAGGTTAGTGGCCCAAGGTTACACTCAAGTTGAGGGAATTGACTTTGAGGAGACCTTTGCACCCGTAGCACGGCTTGAAGCCATACGGATGACACTAGCTTTTGCATGTTTTAAAAATTTTAAACTTTTTCAAATGGATGTGAAAAGTGCATTTTTGAATGGTTTTATTAATGAAGAAGTTTATGTTTCTCAACCTCCCGGTTTTGTTGATCATGTTCATCCCGATTTTGTTTTTAAACTTGATAAAGCTTTGTATGGATTGAAACAAGCTCCAAGAGCTTGGTATGAAAGGCTTTCTAGTTTTCTCATTTCAAATGATTTTATCAAAGGCAAAGTAGACATAACTCTTTTTACTAAGCATGTTGATAATGATATTTTAATTGTGCAAATTTATGTTGATGATATAATTTTTGGATCTACTAATGAGCTTTTATGCAAGGATTTTGAGAAGGTCATGCAACTTGAATTTGAAATGTCTTCAATGGGTGAGCTAAATTTCTTCCTTGGACTCCAAATCAAGCAATTGCAAGACGGAACCTTCATTAACCAAGCCAAGTACGCAAAGGAGCTAGTAAAGAAGTTTGGGCTTGAAGGATCAAAGGCTTGCAACACTCCAATGGCAACTACAACCAAGCTTGATAAGGACGAACAAGGTAAAAATGTTGATATTAAATTATATAGAAGCATGATAGGAAGTCTTTTATATTTAACGGCAAGTAGGCCGGATATCATGTTTAGTGTGTGTCTTTGTGCTAGATTTCAATCGTGTCCTAAAGAATCTCATCTTATTGCGGTAAAACGCATTATTCGTTATATTAAGGGCACTATTGGAATGGGTCTTTGGTATCCGAAAACTATAGATTTTTCAATGACTAGTTATTCGGATGCCGACTATGCGGGTTGTAGAGTAGATAGAAAGAGTACTAGTGGGACATGTCAATTTCTTGGTAATTGTCTTGTTTCATGGTCCTCTAGGAAACAAAATTCCGTTGCTCTCTCAACCGCCGAGGCGGAGTATGTTGCCGCGGGGCTTGTTGTGCACAAGTCCTTTGGATGAAACATACTCTCCTTGATTTTGATTTGCACTTTGATCATATAAAAATATTTTGTGATAATACTAGTACTATACACATGACCAAAAATGCAAATCAACATAGTAAGACCAAGCACATTGAGATTAGATATCACTTTCTTAGAGATCATTTTGAGAAAGGTGATATAGATATTGATTATGTTTCCACGGATTTACAACTAGCCGATATTTTCACTAAACCTCTTGATTTTCTAGATTTTCATTTATTTGTGGAGAACTTAATGTTTGTATTATTGAATAGACATGTTTTTCATAACCCTTTTTGATGTATGACAAAAAGGGGAGAATAAGTTTACATGACAAAAATAAGTTCATTTGGTCTTGGTTCCATATGAATTTATATGCTTTAATTTTAAAGATTTGTCTTATGAGTTTTATGTTTATGTATGTATGAGTTTTTGAATTCATGTATTTTGAGAATTCTTGTGTTTTGTCTTAATTTCTTTCTATTGGTATCAAGTGCATAAATCTTTTGTTTTCAAATGAATTCTTGTGTTTTAAGCTTAAGTGTCTTTTTATATAGCATAATTTGAGGGGGAGTTTTCTCCTCCCCTATATTTTTGTTTATAGCCTATTTGTTTTGTCATCATCAAAAAGGGGGAGATTGTTGGCCCAAGAGGTTACACTCTCCATTTGTCTTTTGGTTTTGATGATGACAAACCAAATATGAGCTATTTGGTACTAACAAGTTTGTTAAGATAAATTTCAGGTTTTGTACCATGTTTTGAGACCATTCGCTTAGCTATTGCAAGAACTTCTAAGTTCCACAAAGCAAGGAAGGCAAATTGCACATCAAGGAAGGATCATAGAAGAGAGGGCACTAGCAAGGCATTGGATGGCTCGAAGACTTGAAGATAGCTCAAGAAGTCTTCATGTAATTTGTTTTTCAGTTTATAGTATGTTAAAGAATAGTGGATAGGTTTGAAGCTCTATCACACACATTTTTGCGCACATGCTCATTCCAAAATAATTTCTTATAAATTATACAAAAATATTTTGCATACAAGTTTTTGCCTACAAATACATCTTTATGTTTAATTCTATTTCCTGTTCAAAAGTATTTTTGTTGAAATCAAAATCCTCTTTATTTTCTTTTCCAAAAATGATTTTTGACCTGATCCGGTCGACCGGGACAGTCGACCGAGTCTGTGTCAGTCTGGTCCGGTCGACCGGACCATTCGACCGCAGTTCTGGCAGATGCACGTATCAGTGTGCATGTCTGCCAGTCGACCCGGGCGGTCGACCGAGATATTGTTTTTGCTCACAGGTTTTCTCAGTCGACCGGGTCGGTCGACCGCTAGCCTATAACGGTCGAATTTTTGAACTACCGGTCGACCGGCCCTGTCGACCGATGTGTCCGTTGAACAGTAACGTGCAGATTTTAAGTGAGCTGTTTATTTTTGTCTTTTGTGTTTAAAAATTCGTTTAAGGATATATTTTGATCTTATTACCTCCTAAACATCAGTAATTATGTTTTATCCCTAAACCCTAGCCCTCTCCTATAAAAAGGGGTGTTTGGGGAGAGATTAGTTACAACATTCATTGCTACAAAATTCAAAAGTTTAAGGCTTTCAAAAGTTCTTGGTTTTTGTGCTAAATTCTCTCAATTTTCTGAAGGGTTTTCAAAAGTTTTTCTCTGATTTCAATTTCTTTTCCTTACACACAAAAGAGCTTCAATTCTACTCATTATTCTCTAAGGACCTTTGTAAGGGAAGAGATTTTTGAAAGAGAGAGTTTGTGGTCTTGTGACTACTCAGAGATTCTTGTGATTGTAATTGTGGAGTTGGGTACTCCGGTTGTAATTGTTCTTTGTGATAGTGGAAGTAGCTAGAATCCTTCTGGGGAAGGCGGGGAGTAGAGCTGGGTGCTCGAACCTCGATAACATATCCTTGTGTTTGCGATTGGTTTACATTCTTGCAATCCTTACTCTACTTTGCTTGCACTTATTACTTGCTCATCATTTTCATTGTCATACTTACTTGCTTGCATTAACCTTGTGATTCTTGATTGTGATTGTTGTAGCTTTAAATTTTAATTTGCCCTTTGATTAGCATTGTCACCTATTCACCCCCCTCTAGGTGACTTTTCAAAATAATCATTATTGTAAAAACATATTGATACCAATAGTAAACATAATGATCAAAAAAATTTTTATTTTTCATCATAGACTTTGTGCTTTTAAAAATGTGAGCCAATTGTAAGTTAAGCACATGAAAATCATATATATGTATGAAAAATGAGTATACCAAGTGAAATTGATACATACATATATAAGAAACAAAATATGAGTATATACAAAATAAGTTCATATTGATACCAATTGAGACGATTCAATGATACCAATTGACATAACAATAAAATCAAGTGTATATCTCATAACCTACCACCCTTTATATGCACAAGGTAAAAGATTTTCAATGAAGCATACAAGGCATAATCGCCCATCCATCCTCCCATTGATGGTAGGGGTTTTCAAAAATAGATTTGAAAATAAGATTAGTTTGAAAAACTCTACCAAATGAAGAGATTGCACTAGTTAATATGAAAATGTTTTAAAACTAGTACGAAATCCTTCAAGTAAGGAATAAAGCAAAAAGAAATGTCAATAAATCTCAATATTCCTTTAAATCATCACACACATTTTTTTAAAAAAAATATATATTTCAAGATATATGTATGTTTTGACAACACAATAAGTATACATACATATCTCTTAAACACAATTGAGTCCATATAAATAGATTTGCATTAAAGGCAAATGACTCAAGAGGTATACATGTATATCTTAAAGTTTGGCAAAATATACATATACATGAAATGAAAACACATGATCATAAATCAAATCCAAAAAGTGGGAATACAAGTTTAAGAATGTATGTATCATCAAAACTAAGCAATACAAGCACATTTCATGGGTTCAAATAAGCGTTTAAGCACAAATATAAATAGATTTATTTGTGGCCCATGATATATACAAGTATAAATCCTAGTGTTGACAAAAACTAACATATAAACTAATATTCAAATCATGAAGCATCAAATTTTGAGAAAAATAGAATCATGTGTCAATCTCAAAAATTATTTGAAGAATAAACAACTAGTATAAATTGTTTTTGAAAAACTAGTTAAAAATCCTTCGAATATATCAAATCTTATGTTTTTCATAAACATAACTAGACACACAAAAATTTAAGCACTCATGGTCTATAAAGCTCAAAAATGATTTTAACAAAAGTGTGAGTGTTAAACGATTATGTAAATAGCATTTTTATGAAAATAGTCAATGAAGCTCATAAGTCACATTTTTAACAAAAACACGAAAAATCATTTTTAATCAAAACACTAATCTTCATGGTATATGTATGATTAATCCAATCCTAACAATACACATACATATCCCAAATCTAAAAGAGTCTATTAATGATGTTTGCATGAAGGCAAGAGACTCACGGGCATACATGTATATTTATTAGATTTGAATTAAAAATACATATACATGAAGTAAAGCATAAAAATAGGCATAACAAGTATAAATGAAAGAATCATCAAAACTAGACTATGCATATGCAAATAGTGGGTACAAATGAGCATGAAGTTCAATCATATATGAATCAATTGTAATTCACTATTTGTATATGTATACATGCACGTTTTGATAAAATCTTCATTTAAACATGTAAATACCACATGAAGCACACAACAATATGAACATGCTATATGATATATGAAATTAAAAGCATGTGCATAAAAGTAGGAGTTTAGAAATTGTTACCAACTCCAAAGCTCCAAATATGGTGGTCTTTCCACCAAAGCTCCTTGATAGCGATGCATCCAAAAGTATGTCCATTAAGTCTATTGCATCCACTACCAAGGCACCAATCCTCTCACGTCTTGTGAGAGCCCTCACCTACATCAAAAACAAATGGTGGGAGTTTTGGTACCCATATTTTCTTGGGTCCACGGGGGTTAGTCTTATGTTGAGGAACCCAAAAATTTTTATAATTAGCAAAATTTAGAGAATTAATATTATCATAACAAAACTTTGCTAAATGGCCTTTGCGGCCACAATGTGTACATATGTACACCTTAGTATGCTTATGTGTAGGTGTGTGATCATGTTGTGCAACATAAGCATGATGATGTGCATGAATGTGTGGAGTTTGTTTCTTTGAAAACATTGACTCCAACTTAGAATGATTAAAAGCACAAGAGTTCAAAGTTGAACTCAAACCATCCATTTTATTTTTCAAATTCTTATTCTCATTAGTTGTGGCATGTAAAGCATGGTGAGATATAGAATCATTTTTCTTTTTCTTTTTAGAAACAAATTCTTTTTCCTTTTCAACAAATTTTCTTTTCAAAGTAATGTTTTCTTGAAAAACAACTTTTTGTTTTTCCACCAAATCAATTTTATTTTTTAAAGACATATTTCCTTCACATAAATCATTCAATTTTGACATGAGGGAAATATTTTCATTTTTCAAAAACTCATTTTCTTTTTCTAAGCATGCCATTTTATTTTCTAATGAATCCTTTTCATTAAGCATGGCATCAAAATTCTTTTTCAAATTTTTGTTCTCTTTTTCTAAACATGCAATGCTAGATTTAAATGAATCTTGTTCTATATGCATGCAAGCAATGTTTTTTTCAAATTTTTATTTTCTTTCTTAAGCATGTCATATTTTTCAAGAATAGTTTGACAAAATGAAGTGAGCTCATCATATGACATGTCCTCATCATCGGATTCGGAGTTTACCTCAAGGGGGTTATCCCCTTGGACCATGTAGCACACGTTGGAGGTGTTGCTTCCAACGTCCGAATCGCTCCCCGCATAGTATTGTTCATTTTCACCGAGGGAGATGAGGGTATTCCACACTACAAAAGCCGAATCAAAGTTAGAAACTCTAGATAAATAAACATCATCTAGGGTAGACTTTAAAGCATTAAGGGCTTTTGAGTTAGCCTCAAAATTCTTACCATCTAAACAGTATGCATTATTAGTAGTGGTAAGATATACATGGAAACCTAAGGCTTTGAGGTACAAGGACATCTTCACCTTCCATATATGGATGTTAATAATGTCAAACATGAGTGGTGACATGAAGTCCATGGTGTGTGTACAAAAATATGTGATTAGCCTAAAAATAAGGATCTTTAACTCTAGGTTGTTAGACCTAAATCAGAGTACCAAGCTCTGATACCAATTATAGGTTCACCTAGAGGGGGGGTGAATAGGTGATGGCTAATCTAATGGTCACTAAATGCCAAATAATGCGGATAATGCGGAAGCTAAAAGCAATTATGACTTAATTAAATCTTTTACACTAAACACCACGTATAACCAAAGAGTGTTGCCGAATTCCCCGTGAAGGGCTCTGGACAAACTCCTCTAGATTCCCCTTGAATGGGTTGAGGTGCCGCGTTGGCTCTCTTGGTTGAATACAAGTGTTAGCAACAATCCCACGCAAGTATATATATCAATTATGAGCACAAGGAATATATCATGCATATAAAGATGAACACAATAAATAACATGCAAGATATAACAAGAGACAAAGGGAGAGAGAGAGAGAATAGCAATCGCAAACACAAGGGTATGTTTCGAGGTTCGAGCACACTTGCTCTACATCCCCGCCTTCGACACACGAAGGATTTCCACTATGCAAGATCCCAATGGATCTCTCCTCGGTGCCGCAATACCTACAAGCCCTCGGACTCCCTAGTCCCGTACACACCGCAAGCCCACCGGCTCGCCGAGGCCGCACCTCAAACAACCGAGTCCGCACCCGAACTCAAAACAACGACGAGCACACTTGCCCGTCTCCTCAAAGAACAAAGAAAAGATATTTGGTGATCACAACACTTTGATCACCTAAAGCACTCTCACTACAACACACCTATAGGATGAATAATCAATGGATGCTCAAGTGTGGTGTGAGAAAAACAAGGATGTGAAAGGTGGAGGAAAACTCAAAGACTTTCTTTTAACACTCTTGATAAAACTTCCCTTTAGATAGGAAATATTTGCTCTCTATTTTGTGGAGAAAACCCTTTTAAAAGTCTGGGAAAAACTGGCTCGAAGAGACTCCAAAATCTTGTGGCAAAACAATGACAAGACCTCCAATTTATAGGCTGCCAGAAAACTAGCCGTTGGGATCTGTCAGAACTGCCGGTCGACCGGCCCGGTCGACCGCCAACGGTCGGATTTCTGACCGTTGGAGCCACGGTCGACCGGTGCGGTCGGCCAAACTTTCCAGAGAGCACTGCTTTCTGGAGCGGTCGACCGGCACGGTCGACCGTCCACCAGTATACAAAGGCGTGCACGTTTGTGCACGTCGGTCGACCGGCCCGGTCGGCCGACTTCAGGGTTAGTCGACTTATGAGGGTAGGCAAGTCGACTAGCTGAAGCCTGAAAACAGTTTTCTGGGATTAAAAAGTTTGTCTTTTTGGCTTAAATAAAATCCCATAAAATACTAAAAAATCTACAAAAATAGTTTTACCAATATACTTTGATATACAAACATGTTTGCACAAAATCAAGGCATGTTATAAAAGATTGGACTATTTTTGTAACTTGGAAATATTTGGCCCATGATAAAAACTGTTTTTCAAAACAATATTTTTCAAAACATGTTTTTCCAAATTTTTATCAAATACAAAAACAAGATATACTTTTAAGGCATAGTGTGTATGGATATGATCCACTACACAATCATAATACAATATTTATGTTTTTGTCATAAAGCTCTAAACTTGGTTTTGGTTTAAAGATATGAATATGAGAAATACCAAAAATCACTTGAAATACTATTTTGGTTTTTGGTTAAAATCTTTTATGAAAACAAACTAAATCAAGAGTGTGTGTGCATGGTATACTTGAGCAATCCACCAACTATCTATCCTTTACATTTTTTTTAACTAAAACAAAAACAAAATCTTATACCTAGACACAAGTCTTCATCTTCTTGAAGTCTTCACTTGAAGGCTTCTCATCTTCTTGACTTGGTCCAAGCTTGATCCAAAAGCTCCTTGGATCACACCGTGCTAGCTCTAAATCTTGATATTTTGTCCTTTGTTGAGCTATGCACCTACTAAGATCTTGATAATGAATCTGTCACTAATTAAACATAAGATATTAGTAAACATAACTACATGAGTTGATCATCATCAAAACTAGAGTGATGGGCCTTTGGGCCAACAATTAAGATTTAAAGTGTGTGTGCTTTGGCTTCCTCGATACTTCCGTTATAGTATAGAGACTAAAACGAGTCGAATCCACAGGGACGGGAGACGATAGAAGCTTTACCGGTTGATTCACGTGTGTGTTAAAAGTTCTTTAATGTTTGAAAGAATCAAAAGAAAAGAAAACAAAGAATGGTAAGAGAAGAGTACGGTGGAATACGAAGAAGTGGGAACATAGAAGATAAGATATTTGTGGTTTTTGATATATTTCTAAAACAAAGTAAAAAGATAAAGAAAAACTCATGGCTACTAACTACTAATGAATGCACCAACATGCTAACCTCTTAGTGATAGTTGCTTCACATGTATCATTTGCCATCACTAGTCCTTGGTTCAAGAGCTTTACAAAGCATGGCTCATATGTTAACTTTCACATCCAAATTCAACCAACAAGTGCAAGCTACACTTAAATCATCAAAACCCAATAAGAGCAAGTATAAAATAAAGTAGTGTTAGCTTGTTAGAGATTTAGATGTTAGAGTGTTAGATCCATCATCATGAGCCATCAATGGCTCTTGCAAGAGCAAGGCCAAGTAGAGGCTATTAGATTCATGTGGATTATCAAATAGAAATTAGACTAGTTAGTGGGTAGTTACCATGAAAGAAAAATTAGCTACACATGTAAAAGGGATTAGAGAGAAGAAAATAAAGATAAGTTAAGAGAGCACTTTTCATAAATTGTCACCTTTTATTACAAGCACTCTTGCTTCCAAACATGTACCACTCTCTCTCTCTCTCTCTCCCCCTATTACAAGATCTACAAGAAATGAAAAATACGAAAGAGGAAGAAGAAGAACACTAACCTAAACTATCCTAAACTACAAAATGGAGATGAAAACTACGCTAAACTCTTGATATCTTCTGCTCTGGAAACCCCACGGTGTAATTATAGCTATCAGGGGAAAGGGGGGCCAAGGAGCAAACCCTAGCCCACAGTACGGGCGCGACCGAGCCCGTACGGCCTCAAAAACGCGGCCTGGGCCGTGCTTTCGCGACTCTTCTAGAGCCGCGCGCGTGGCGCTTTGGGCCGCGCGCTGTCTCGTCTGTCCTCTCTCAGATGCAGTTCTCGATTTCTAGTTTTGGGCCCCTGGTTTTGACGAATCAGCTCTCCAAAGTCAATGGCTAGATTATAGGCCTTTAATCACCAATTAAATGGTGATTTTGAGTCTTCTTCTTCATTGCACACCATAGACCTAGAAACATATAAGAGAGGTATTATTAGCAGAATTTAATATTAAATAAATGTGAAGTGTGGTATGAAATATGCAGTTTTAGAGACTAATCAATGCCCACGACCACCACCACCACACACAACACACATCTGAAATCACCTAGAGGGGGGGTGAATAGGTGATATGGCTAATCTATGAACTAAATGCGGAATTTAAAAAACTAATTGCAATTACAACAATTGATGCACACAACCAAGCAAGTATATGATATAGCAATATGCACAAAGTAAAGAGAGAGAGAGATAGAGTGAGAGTCAAGGGATCAAGTGCAAACAACTAGATATGTTTCGAGGTTCGAGCACCCAGCTCTACATCCCCGCCTTCACCCAGAAGGATTTTAAGTCCACTAGCTTGTCCACAAAGGACTCCCACAAAGGGAACCTCCACCGAGGATTTGGGGCAATCACAATTACAAGGAGTACCCAACTCCTCTCCTTACAAACACAACCTCCTCCTTGAGGCACAACTCCAAGCCAATAAACAATCACCTCACAACTTGAGGGATTAGCAATAAGCAACACAAGGATCACCTCACAACTTGAGGGATACAACCCAAAGGCACAAAGCCAAGCAAAGATTGGGTTTACAACTTGGTGGTCTAAGAAAACAACCACAAACAATTCTTTCTCCCACACAAAGATCCTATAGAATGAGATAGTAGATTTTAGCTCAAGTGTGGAGAAAACCAATGAAATGGAAATCAAAATCACAAAGAAAAATCCTTGGGAAAAACTAGAAACCAAGATGAAGAAGTTCAATCAAAATCTTTTCCTAAAAACCCTTTTCTTTTGATTGTCCAAACCCTAGCAAAACACCAAATGGATTGTTCAATTTAAGTCCAAAAACTTTTGATTGCTGTGAAAACACCAGAGAGTAAGGAAAAATTCGCACTAAAAATCTTAGAGAAAACCTCTTTCCAATGGGGTATTTATAGCCCATTAACAAAACTAGCCGTTGGCAGCAGATCCTGCCAAAAACGGCCTACCGGTCGACCGGTCGGTCGACCGGCCAACGGTCGGATTTGACCGCAGGCACCATCCGGTCGACCGCCCGGTTGACCGAAAAGAACAGAGAGTACTGCTCTCAGTTCCGGTCGACCGTCCGGTCGACCGGCCCACTGGGCTGCCAGACGTGCACAGTTCTGTGCACGTCGGTCGACCGCACGGTCGACCGGCCCTTGGTTCGGTCGCCCGAGCGGTCGACCGACCTGGCCTGTCAGCCAATTATGGGTCTGATAAACAGGTTAAAATATTGATAAAAATTCTTTTATTTAAACTAAAAACTCCAATAAACTTGTTTTGACATTGTATATTGAAATGTAAACTTGTGAAAAACATTTCAAGATAATTACTAAACATTTGAACTCTTTTTGATGTCTAGGAAATTTTACCAAAAATCAAAAACCGTATTTTCTAAAACTTGAATTTTTGAATAGAAAATACGTTTTGTCCAAAACTCTTCCAAATACAAAAACATGATATTTAAACACTTTGAAGCATGATGCATATGGATAGAAATCCAATATACATGAAACATATATATATCATAGTTTTTGACTTTAATTCCAAAAATATGTTTTGTTAGAAGTACCAAAACATAAAACACATGAAATAGACTATCAAGCTAAGTTTGTTTAAATAGTTGAAGCATGCATGTATATTGAACAAATCTAATATACATTAAATCATGTAAACTTGTTTTGATATATCTATTCATGAAACCAAGATCGGTTAAACTAAAAACCGAAAACAAAACATGAAACATGTGTGTTGTGAACTTGAGCATATCATACTATTCTAATCTTTACAATTTGGATCTAAACACAAACTCTAAACTATGGTACCGATGTCTTCTTGTAGAGCGCCGTCTCCAAGCCGACTCGATCCAAAACTCTGTGATTCACTGAGCTTGACTCCAATGAGTGCTATATATGATCTTGTCGCTCGGGCTCTTGAATCACCATGTGAATAGCTTCCAAATCATCTTGTGGAAGCTAATCACCAACTAATATCTTGATTAATGATCTGAAACTAAAATCACAAGATTATTAGTACTCATAACTACATGAGTTAATCATCATCAAAACTAGAGTGGAAGGCCTTTGGGCCAACAATCTCCCCCTTTTTGATGATGACAAAACTCATGGAGTTATATATGCATGGATTAAAGTTAAGCTTCAAAGAAGCTCCCCCTTAACTCATGCATAGGGATAAACAACAAATATATGCAATGAATACTAAACATGAAACATGCATAGATATGCATAAAACAATAAATGGTTCTAGATACCAATGAAAGGTACCAATAAAATTTTCAAAAACAAATAAACATGCTCTAGATACCAATTAAACTTAATATATGCTAAACAAAACTAATGATCTCTTTTACAAGCTCTTAATACCAAAAATAAACATGTTTTATAAGTGATGCTTTGATACCAAATGAACTTAATAAAAACATAAAACTTGCATACAAACATGCATATAAACTCAAATTCTTCTCCCCCTTTTTGTCAATCATCAACAAAGGGGTTAAAAAATAAAACAAATAAAAACATATTCTTCTCTCCTTTTTGTTCAAAACAAAGAATCAATAAAGGGATGTTCTCCCCCTTTTGGTCTAAAAACAAATATGATACCAATTAAAAATGTGTTAATGAAGTGCATATAGATACCAATTAAAAAGTGAAACTATACCAATTGAAAAACAAAAATCTTGATACCAATTGATAAGTAAACAAACAACATACCAATTGTAAATAAACAATCTTGATATCAATTGAAATTAAACATAACAAATTTTGAATTTCTAAACATAAATGTTGATACCAATTGAAATTAAACATAGATCTTAATACCAATTGAAATTATTATTTTCTATCATAAAGTAAGGGAGTGGAATACTAAATACCAATTGAAAGATGAAATACAAGATTTTCTCCCCTTTATGAAATACCAATAAAAACTATGATAAGGCTCGAATTAAGATACCAATTGAAAACTAAATCAATTGAAACAAAGTTGAAGCTCAAGCTTATCATCATAAACAAGATTTGTGCTTAAAGATATAGGGATATAGTAAGCACAAATAAAACATATATATGTATGAAAATTTAGATACCAATCGAAATTGATACTATTTGAAATGTAAGCATACATACACAAAAATATATGAGTATACAAGAAATGTTAAGATTGATACCAATTGAAAGAATTCAATGATACCAATTGAAACAACAATAAGATCAAGTGTATATCTCATATTACCTATCCTCCCATTCATGTTCAAGTTTAAAAAGATTTTCACTATAAAGCATACATGAGCATGATCGCCCATCCATCCGCCCGTAGTAGGTAGGGGTTTTCAAAAATAGGTTTGAAAATGTAGTGTGTTTGAAAATCTCTACCAAAGTGAAGAATACGAACTAGTTATAGGAAAAGCTTTTTAAACTAGTATGAAATCCTTCAAGCAAGGAATAAAACAAAATTGTTTTTCATGAAACACATGTAAATCACATGATCACTAAACACTCAAAATCCATAAAGTCCATATCATAGTCTCATGAAAACAAATCATGAGTAAACTAATAGAGTGAGTGTACAAGTGTTGTGTGACACATATCAACATGAAAATATTCAATTAAGCTCATGTGAAATTCCTTAAAAACATTAACACATGAAAAACTAAATTTTCATTTCCAATTGAAATTACCTAAAAATATGAAAATCATCAAAATCACCAATTGAAATCATCAAAACGATTTAAACTTCAAGGCATATGTATGTCATGTATAAACTAAAGTATACATACATATCCTAAACATAATGAGTCCACAAAAGTATATGCATGAAGGCACGTGGCTCAAGGATGTATATGTATAATCAATAGTTTAGACAAGATGGACATATACATGAAATTAAAAACACATGATCATAGAAACATCTCCAAAATGAGGAATACAAGTTAGAATGCATGAATCATCAAAACTAGACTATATTAGCACATATAATGGGTACAAATAGGCATTCAAGCACAAACATAAAAAGATTTACTTGTGGCCCATTCTATGTACAAGTATAAATCTTAGTTTTCATGAAAACTAACATCTAAACATATATTCAAGACATGAAGCATAAAACGATACATAAATCAACATGATAGACATAAAAATGATCATAAACATCCATATGAACATTATGTATATGCATGTGCATTAGATCTAGGGCATACATGATAGTACTAAACAATGTGAGAACACAAAGATAAGTTCATGTTAAACATGGGTGTCTCAAATAACTAAACATGTACATCACTAATCTAATAAGCATAGCATAGGCATAATGAACAATAAACATGACAGGCTATAAATGGATAAACATGAAAAGCATGCAAATAAAAATGGGAGTTAGAGATTGATACCAAAACCGATGAAGGCACCTCTCTAGTTCTCCAAACCAATGGTGGTCTTCTCCACCAAACTCCCCTTGAAAGTGATGCATCCAAAGTGTTTCTTTTATGCACGGAACGCATCCACTTCAAGGCACCAATACTCTCACGTTATGCGAGAGCCCACTCCTACATCAAAAATTAAAGGGGTGGTCTTTGGTACCCATTTTCTCTTGGGTACATGGGGGTTAGTATCTTTCCTAACCCAAACAAGATTACATGCTAAATTTTCATTATGTAAACGATCATAGCAAAATCTAGCAAGATGGCCTTTTCGACCACAATGTGTACATGTGTACACATGAGCATACGTGTGATGGTGGTGACCGTGGAAAGCATGTGTATGCCGTGATGGGTGTACATGTAAGGATGGAACTTGTTTCTTACGAACCAAGGTTTCCAAGCGTGTATGATTCAATGTACATTGGCTCAAAGTGGAGCCCAAACAATCTACACTTTTCTTCAAAATATTTATGTCATTTTCAATAGTAGAAGATAAAGTGGAGCTGGCAATAGGTGTGCAAGAAGAAGAAGCTATACTAGCATGGCACACATGAGAATCAATATCAATTTTTAAAGATTCATTTTTCTTTAAAACTAAATCCAATTCTTTTGTAATGGAATCAATTTTATTTTTTCAAAACAAGGTTATCTTTTAAGACAAAATCCAATTTAGAAGATAAAACCTCATTATTTTTCACAACATCATCACAATCATTTTTGTTTTTCAAAACATCAATCTCTTTTAGGGAAAGGTCTAGTTGAGATCGTAGTGAGTCACGTTCACAAGTAATCTCTTCCTTCTCTTGCAAAACTACTTCAAAAGATGAGCACAAATCCTTCATTTCTTCTTTTAATTCAAAATGTTTCTTTTTCAAAGAATCATGTTTTCCAAAAAATTTTCAAGCTTTGTGGCAAGTTCTACATTTAAATTTTGAACTTCTAAGCATCCATAGCAATAGGTGCTAGAGCTATCATCTATATGAGAATCCGATTGTACCTCAAGAGCGTTCTTCCCTTGGACCATGAGGCAATGATCGTCGGACTTTTCTCTCATAGATCTTCTCAACTTGTTGATAATCCTTGGTAGCTCGGGAGAAGTCAATAAGCTCCAAACTGCAAAAGCCGAATCATAATAATTAAACACCAGTAAAAGATTTTCATTAAGAGATGCTCTAAGTGCACTAAGGCTAATGCATTTGCCTTTTTATGTTTGCTACTATTAGAGAATGATTCTTGAGTAGTGGCTTGATAAACTAGATGTCCTAGGCTGCTTCCAAACATCAAGTCTAAATGGTCAAACATAGGAGGGCTATCCATGATTGCAACCTAAATGTGTGCAAATGAAGATTAGCAAACCAAGATCTCACTCCTAGGTGGCTAAACCTAAATATCAGGAGCGTAGGCTCTGATACCAATTGAAATCACCTAGAGAGGGGGTGAATAGGTGATATGGCTAATCTATGAACTAAATGCGGAATTTAAAAAACTAATTGCAATTACAACAATTGATGCACACAACCAAGCAAGTATATGATATAGCAATATGCACAAAGTAAAGAGAGAGAGAGAGATAGAGTAAGAGTCAAGGGATCAAGCGCAAACAACTAGATATGTTTCGAGGTTCGAGCACCCAGCTCTACATCCCCGCCTTCACCCAGAAGGATTTTAAGTCCACTAGCTTGTCCACAAAGGACTCCCACAAAGGGAACCTCCACCGAGGATTTGGGGCAATCACAATTACAAGGAGTACCCAACTTCCTCCTTACAAACACAACCTCCTCCTTGAGGCACAACTCCAAGCCAACAAACAATCACTTCACAACTTGAGGGATTAGCACAAAGCAACACAAGGATCACCTCACAACTTGAGGGATACAACCCAAAGGCACAAAGCCAAGCAAAGATTGAGTTTACAACTTGGTGGTCTAAGAAAACAACCACAAACAATTCTTTCTCCCACACAAAGATCCTATAGAATGAGATAGTAGATTTTAGCTCAAGTGTGGAGAAAACCAATGGAATGGAAATCAAAATCACAAAGAAAAATCCTTGAGAAAAACTAGAAACCAAGATGAAGAAGTTCAATCAAAATCTTTTCCCAAAAACCCTTTTCTTTTGATTGTCCAAACCCTAGCAAAAACACCAAATGGATTGTTCAATTTAAGTCCAAAAACTTCTTTTGATTGCTGTGAAAACACCAGAGAGTAAGGAAAAATTCGCACTAAAAATCTTAGAGAAAACCTCTTTCCAATGGGGTATTTATAGCCCATTAACAAAACTAGCCGTTGGCAGCAGATCCTGCCAAAAACGGCCTACCGGTCGACCGGTCGGTCGACCGGCCAACGGTCGGATTTGACCGCAGGCACCATCCAGTCAACGTCCGGTCGACCGAAAAGAACAGAGAGCACTGTTCTCAGTTCCGGTCAACCGCCCGGTCGACCGGCCCACTGGGCTGCCAGACGTGCACAGTTCTGTGCATGTCGGTCAACCGCACGGTCGACCGGCCCTTGGTTCGGTTGACCGAGCGGTCGACCGACCTGGCCTGTCAGCCAATTATGGGTCTGATAAACAGGTTAAAATATTGATAAAAATTCTTTTATTTAAACTAAAAACTCCAATAAACTTGTTTTGACATTGTATATTGAAATGTAAACTTGTGAAAAACATTTCAATATAATTACTAAACATTTGAACTCTTTTTGATGTCTAGGAAATTTTACCAAAAACCAAAAACCGTATTTTCTAAAACTTGAATTTTTGAGTAGAAAATACGTTTTGTCTAAAACTCTTCCAAATACAAAACATGATATTTAAACACTTTGAAGCATGATGCATATGGATAGAAATCCAATATACATGAAACATATATATATATCATAGTTTTTGACTTAATTCCAAAAATATGTTTTGTTAGAAGTACCAAAACATAAAACACATGAAATAGACTATCAAGCTAAGTTTGTTTAAATAGTTGAAGCATGCATGTATATAGAACAAATCTAATATACATTAAACCATGTAAACTTGTTTTGATATATCTATTCATGAAACCAAGATCGGTTAAACCAAAAACCAAAAACCAAACATGAAACGTGTGTGTTGTGAACTTGAGCATATCATACTATTCTAATCTTTACAATTTGGATCTAAACACAAACTCTAAACTATGGTACCGATGTCTTCTTGTAGAGCGCCGTCTCCAAGCCGACTCGATCCAAAACTCTGTGATTCACCGAGCTTGACTCCAATGAGTGCTATATATGATCTTGTCGCTCGGGCTCTTGAATCACCATGTGAATAGCTTCCAAATCATCTTGTTGAAGCTAATCACCAACTAATATCTTGATTAATGATCTGAAACTAAAATCACAAGATTATTAGTACTCATAACTACATGAGTTAATCATCATCAAAACTAGAGTGGAAGGCCTTTGGGCCAACAACATCAAGCATAGAAGGCGCGCGCACACATGTACACCACCAACACACACAAACTCACACATCAAGCATGGCACACACACCACCCACTACACATTAATATTTTTGGTGATATACTGCAGACTATATTCGAATTAGATGAGGGGTACTGTCATACTTTACTAATTTCTGTCAGAAAAATGTGGAGGCAATTTAAAAATAAGTTTGCAAGGGAGTACATAAATAAACCCCCTTCAGAATATGATTGCATTGATGATGAAGTGTGGGATCGGTTCGTATTTCAGCGTAGTACTACAGGATTTCAGGTTAATACAATGTAACTAAAAAATATTTTATAATTAAATGTCTTATTTGAAATCTTAATGCTTACTTAATAATTGTTTTTAATAAGCTTTATGTCAGAAGAATAAAAATATTTAGGATTTAAATATCTATCCCTACACACTATCTCATAAAGGATATGCCTAATTTGAACAAGAACTGGTAAGATAAATTTTTATGTGTTGATTTTAAATGTTTAAATATTCTTTTGTGTATTATTATTTATATATTTTCTATATGTTTTATACAATAGATATCCCAGAGATCAGTTGAGGATGATTCATTTGTATCCTCAATTTTCCGACATGAGTTGTGAGTTAAAGCTAGGTCAGAAAAGACGGTTCATACATAAATGTTGAAAGTCAAGCTGTTGCAAGTGAAATTGTAAGTGTTTAATTTATAACGAAATTGTTATAACCGTTTTCTCTTATTTGAAATTAATACAAGTGTTTCTCTTTAATTTTTTTGAGAAGTGACATGCTACATCATTGATCCGGACACGTCCTACAACCTCTTGCTTGGACGACCTTGGATCCATGCTAAATGGATTGTGCCTTTCACACTCCATCAATGCTTTAAATATGTGGATGACAAGGTGATGGTCAGAACGGTGTTCGCTGAAATGCAGCCGTTCAAAGGAGTGGAGAACTACTTCACTGATTCTCTACTTTATAAAGAGAACGGTAAAGTGGTGAAAAATCATTGCCTAACAATATCGATAGTGGTAACAAAGCAAACTCAGAATCATGAGAAGATACAGAGGTTTCTTTTGATGAGGAACCAATTGCAGCAATCTAAATGATCTTAATTGTAATAATTCCGCCGACAATGGCGATGAATGGGTCCTTAATGAAAATGTCAATTTTGATTATTCCTTGTGCTGCGATTATGTAAATAGTCCTGTTAACATGAGTCCTTTACATATGCCCCTGCCTTTGTCAACGACGTGCGTGCATATAGAGCAGAATGATGGGTCTGTATTTGTAGTTCCATCTTCTAAGAAGGACTAATTGCCAATCATATTTGGCAAAATCTGACATTGGATTGCTACATCCAACGATTTGGGCAAAGGTTTGGAGCTCCCACAATTCTCTCACTATACACGATCGGGACACCTTATGATGAAAGAAATGGGATACGACTTACATCATGGTGAAGACCTGAATTTTGAAAAAGGACGATGCATCCCACTACAACCTTTCGTAACAAAGGAAAAGCCTGCCAATCACTATGATCAAACTCGCAGGGGGTTGTCGTACATTACTCCATCTGTTCGATCTGATTCAGAGTCTGAAAAGTCTCTATCATCACATTCTTCAGACTCATCGGATTGGGAATCTGACGTAAGTGTGAAAATTGCCTTCAAGAAAATCTTCGTCAACATGACATCAACCAGTCAGGTGGAACCAGTAGAGGACATTGAGCCATTCGACACCGATCCATAGGTTCAACAACTTGATCTTCAATGGGAGAAGCATTTTGAACAATGCGACCCTTCCATAAAAGATAAAGTAATCTGAATTAATGTTGGTGATCAAACGCACCCGAAGCTCACCTCTATAAGAGAAAATTTGTCGCCGACAGAGAAGCAAGACCTTATATTCTTGATAAAAGAATATATAGATGTCTTTGCTTGGAGCTATAAAGACATGCCTGGTCTTGATCCTCATGTGTCTATGCATTGTCTCAACATCAAATCAGATGCTAAGCTGGTCAAACAATATCAACGACGCTTCTGACCTGACGTCATGGAGGCAATCGAACCTGAGATCCAAAAACTCATCGAATGTGGCTTCATTCGAGAGGAACAATACCCAGACGGGTTGCTAACATTGTGTCCGTCCTTAAAAATTGAAAGATCCGAGTTTGTATTAACTTTCACAATCTTAATATAGCATATCCTAAAGACGAATTTTTGTTACCCATCACTGACGTCATGATTGATAACACATGTGATTTCGAAAGGATGTCTTTTTTGGATGGCTTTTCAGGGTACAACCAAATCAAGATGTACCCAGATGATGAAAATCATACATCATTCCGAATACCATTGGGTGTGTTTTGCTATAGGGTTATACCATTTGGCTTAAAAAATGCAGGTGCCACCTACCAACGTACGATGAGTACAATCTTTCGTGATCACTTACGAAAGGTAGTGGAGTGTTATGTTGACGACATTGCAATCAAAAATCGTAACAAGAATAACCATCTTCATGATTTGAGAACGAGGTTCGATGATTGATGTTAAACCTGCACACAGATACAGAATTTCAGAACTTTAAAATAGAGATGTGCAAGTGCTCAATTCTACCGCGATAACAAGTGGCTATGCGGGTTGTGATCCACAAGGAGGGACTAGCTATGGAAGTTTTTTTAGTAAGTTTTCTTTTAAGATACAAAGGATGGTTAAAATTCTTGTTTTAGTTCTTGTAAAGAAAAGAGAAAAATTAGGTTAAAGTGAGTTAGGAAGAAGATGGTAGATTAAGAAGATGAAAAAACTAGAAATGATATGTACAAAGAAATGGAAAAGGAATGATAAAAGAAGTGGTGCATTGTGGTGTTCTAAACTAAAGAATTAAAAGAAAAGAAAGAAACTAAAAGTTACTTACCCTTTTGTGCTCATATACCTTGGATTCGTAGCTACGACTTACCTTGTCTTTGAAGGAGATCAAGCATGGCGTGTAGAATCTTCCCCATTCCCGATCTACACTAAGAAAAAAAGGGTAAGCTATACTAGCAAGAGAATGGTTGTTCATCACCATAGGCCATCAAGGGCACTTGCAATGGTGAAGCAGTCTCGAGGCTAACAGATTCACTTGGATTGCAACACATTAGAGGAGAGTAAACGAAAACAAGAGTAAAGAAGAAAAAGTAACTTTGATTCAATTCAAATAACAATGGAAGAAGAGATCACTTACACTGGTGTCACCTGCAGTACAAGCTTGCTCTCATTCCTCCATAAAAGTATCATCTCCTCTCAGTTACATAAAGAAAAAAAAATTACATGAAAGAAAATAAAAACCTAAGTTACAAACTACAAATTAGCCTAAGTTCTACTCTCTGCTTGGTCCTTCCCTTTTGCCTTTGAGATTGCAGGTATTTATAGAAGAAATGCAGAGGTTAGAGGAGTATGAAGATAGAAAAAGCTGGCTATTTCTGAATTTGAATCCTCCCCTTATCTTCAAACTTGATTTGATGTGAATATTCAGTTCTGATCTGCAGTGTGTTGGCGTGTTGATTGCTAAATATCACTTATCAAATGATAGAATTAGAAATAGTGATCAACATAAGAGTTGTATCCCTGTACGTCTGCTTTCTGGATCATCTTGAATTATCAGATTTGAGATTCGGTAGCGAAAGTTATGCTTCAAATACGAAAATGTATCCAGTCAGAATCTGAGTCAAATTTGCTTCATCTCATCCGTTGATCTTCTCTCTATCCATTTATCTCTCTGTATTTGATATTATTCTCCATTGATCTTTATCTAATCAAAATGGATTTATAGAAATCTGAATTTTACCGGTTTCCATTTGGTGCTATCTTTCTGATTTGCTCTGATCTTCAGCTGAATATTTGCCCCAATCCTTGATTTGTTCTAACTTGATCTGGGATCATCCTCAGTTAACCAAATAGATCCAGTTAAATTCGATTTTAAATGGTATTTATTTGGTTTAATCCTCTTTCTCTTTATTATTATCTTCTGCAAAATAGATATTTAAGACAAGAAAATTAGCAGATTTATTACACGATAAATGTAGGAGTGTAATGAAAAGAGTACAAAATATATGTACGATTACACCCCCACACCTATCTTTTGCTCGTCCTCGCGCAAATCAACAAAACTAAATCAAAGATTATTAGACCACTTTCGCAGGTTACGCGATTGCACTGAGTATGTGCAACAAGCCGTTAAACCTCTAGGTTTCCCCTAGAGGACGAGTTTTGTCCCGTGAGGGTTTTCAGTGGATTGCACCCACAAATCCATAAAGAAAGAGTAATAAAGAGTTAGTATTTTTGAAAAGCATTTTGAAAGAGAAAATTATTTGAAATATTATTGTAAGATTTAAGTAATCTATAAGTTATAGGAAAACCAAAATTTTCATTCTTAAACTTAGTCTCTATTCAAAAATTTGTTATCAATCAAAGTAAGGAGTCAAATTGTACTTCTCATCTAGTCTATTACTTTACCCTAAGTCATATGTGATCGAGATTTTACTTGCACACAAAAATAAAGATGTTAGATTTAGAAGTAGTTGTGCAAGGTTCTCAATTCTAATCCGCGGTAGCAGTGGCTATGCGGGTCGTGATCCTCTGGGAGGGACTAGTGATGGAAGCTTTGTCAATAAGTTATCTCTAATGTTTTTTATTAGTTATGATGATATTTACAATGAAGTGTGAAAGAAATTGAGAATATGGTAGTGTGAGATCTAAACTAAAGAAATAAAAAGAAAGAAACTTTAACACGTACAAACCTCTTCTACCTTGCTTACCTTTGATCTGTTCGCGACGACTTACCCTGTCTTGGAAGGCGTGCAAGTATGGCGTATAGGATCGTCCACCTTCGCTACCTACACTATGAAAAGAAAAGACAATCTAAAGAAGGATTGTTCATCTCCATAAGCTATCAAGTGCTCTTCTTTGGCTAGGCAGTTTCGAAGCAATCAGATCTCACGGTTCACAAAACATTAGAGAGAAATAACAATAGAAGAAAACAAAAACTGAGATACACAAGAATCAAAAAGAACATAACATAATAAAAAAGAACGAACCTCGATTCGATTTATTTAACAATGGCGGAAAAGCAAAACTTACACCGATTGTCACCCTCAGTACAAGTAGATCTCCTTCCTCCATGAGAACATCATCTCCTCTCAGTTTACAAAAAGGAAAAATAGAAATTACAAAAGAGAAAAGAAAATCTAAACTAGAAGAAGAAAACTTAAAACCCTAGATTTGGCCCTCTGGCTCTGCTTCTGGACGCCCTTTACGGTTGCTCTGCAGGGGTATTTATAGGTGCAGAAGGTAGTAGAGTCCAACACAGTTCTCCCACGAAACATGGTCCTGGGATAAGACTGAAATGCCGCGGAAATGCGGCTTGGGCCGCGTTTCCGCGGCCAGGTGGTGGCGGCTGGTCACGCGCTGTCGCGCGTGGCCTCCCCTGGTCCGTCCATCTGGGCTATTGCTTCTGGAAGTTTGATCCTGGCTCTTTATCTTGGGATTTAGATATAACTTGGGAAGCAAGTTACCTATATCCCAAATCTTTTCCACGAATTTCCTTCTATTCTTTTAGCTTTTATCCTCATCCCGCAAGTGTTTAGGGTTGAATAGAAGTCTATTCCTCTCTTCTTTGTATTTGCAACTTTGGCCCTTGTGTATTTGCAATTTTTAATATTTGCACTTTTGCACTTGGGCTTGAATATGGGCTTTGGGCTTCTTTTAGGATTTATTTATTATTAAAATAACACTAGATTGCCGCGGAAACGCAGCTTGGGCCGCGTTTTCGCGGCCTGGTAATGGCGGCTGGCCACGCGCTTTGGCGCATGGCTTCTTCTGGTCCGTCCATCTGGTCGTTTCTTTCTGGAAGCTTGATCCTTGCTCTTTATCTTGGGATTTCGAGATAACTTAGAAATCAAGTTACCTAGATCTCAAATATCCCAATATCTTTTATCCACGAATTTCCTTATCTTTGCACTCTCTTCTTTGGCTTTTATCCTCATCCTGCAAGTGTTTAGGGTTGAATAGAAGTCTATCCTTCCCTCTTCTTTTAATATTTGCAACTTTGGCCCTTATGTATTTGCACTTTTGACAATTGATAATTTGCAACTTTTACATTGGGCTTGAATATGGGCATTTGGGCTTCTTTTAAGGCTTTATTCTTTTATTTTTATTTACTCAAGGCCTGCACACAATAAATAATAAAATATTAATAAATGTGCAGAATTATATGAATAAATATGAAAATGTGATGGTAAATGTGATGATAAAAATGCACTTTTCACTACTAATCACACCCCCACACTTATCTTTTTGCTTGTCCTCGAGTAAAAATCAAAGAAAAAGAAAAAGAAAAGAAAAATTAATCTAACCTAACTTACTTTCGTAGGAATCACGGTTGCACTTAGCATGTGCAACAAGCCGTTAAACCCCTAGGTTACCCTAGAGGATGAGTGTTGTCTCGTGAGGGTTTTGTTTGGTACGGAGTAGAAGAATTCGATGTAAAGTTTCCTTGAATCAGTTGAAAGATGACAACGGACTAATGCTCCAACTAGAAGGGAGGGAAGATGTTGAGTCTTGAATCTCCCCTTTGTTTAAAGCTGGGTTCTTCAAGTGGCGGTGGAGAGTGAATCTTGTTCTCCGTTGACCGGATGACCGTCGGGATCGTCAGGGATCTTCTCTTTGGCTGGTAGAAGGAGTAGCACAGCTCTGTCTACCAAAACTCTCAAAGAGAAGGTAGGCAAAGAGCAACTTGTACGCAGCAAGCTTGTTGAAGAGTTGAGCTCTCTCTTGCTTCTCCGACGTTCTTGTTCTCCTCCTCCAAAAATCCGACCCCTTTTTCATAGTGACGGGGCTATTTATAGAGGCTCCAGGGGTGAACGTGCCCCCTAAAAGTGCTCCACAATGAGGGGCTGACCTCCCCGCTATGTGGGCGGCGACTGGCCCCATAACCAGGGCGGTTATAACCGAGGCGCGGGTTTCAACCCACACGCCTTGATACTGTGACGCGGGCTTTGGGCCTCGCGCCTTGATGCTGAGACGTGGGTGTCGAGCCCACGCGCCTTGATGTTAAGACGCGGGTGTCGAGCCCACGCGCCTTGATGTTGAGACGCGGGTGTCAAGCCCACGCGCCTTGATGTTGAGACGCGGGTGTCAAGCCTACGCGCCTTGATGTTGAGACGCGGGTGTCGAGCCCACGCGTCTAGAACTTGAGGCTCTGCTTTTTAATGGCTTGTCTTTTAGTGATTTTTAGACGGCCTACAGAACTCCCTCCAAGTTTTCGATATTCCGCAGTTAGCTGGGACGGATTTCGAAATACTTTGAACTCTAGCTGAATTCACCTCTATGACTGGACTGTTAATGCTCCGGGTTGATCTTATCTGGAGTTGGTCTTCGTGAGTGTACTGTTGAACTCTTTGAGGCCACCAGAGTTGATCGTGTTGAGTGTCTAGATACACAGTCTAAACCTCCCCGATTGCTTTTAGTCCGTCATGGACGCGTTTTAAGCCAGGAGTGGACGATCGTCTGCTTGTGCCAGTGTACTGTTGAAACTGATTTGCAAAAGTAAGGACTGAACGCCAGTTCTTTTGAAGAGCAGAGATGGTACTGCTTTACAGACGCGACTTTCATGGGGTGCGCCTTTTGGAAATGGAAAACGCGACTGATATTCCATTGGGCAGACGCGATGCTAGGCCAGATTCGAAGGACGCGAACTTCAGAGAGACGCGCCTGTTGGGTGCGAATCCGTGCCATGTCATGAGTGCACTGCCAGTTATCCTGGGGAACCGTCGGGACATCACCTTTTGGCGCGCGGACTTCCCGGTTCGTTAAATGATCTGTTCCACGCGTCAAGTGATGACTCGCTGTAGAGCTAATCGAGCCACGCGCCGCGTATCTTTGCAAATCTTTGTGCCTATAAATGGCAACAGTCGGAGAGATATCCTCTTCTTCTCCGAGCGCATCTGTTAGGGTTTTTTGAGAAAAAGGAGTCTTCTCTTTCTCTTTCTATTTCTTCATCGTTCATCATCGGATTTTTGATTAACGATGGCACCCAAAGCCAAGCCAACCGCATCATCCTCAAAGGCGGCCGTCGCCGAGGCCCAGAGGGGCGGTTCCTCCGCGCAGGAAGTCCTTTTCCCAGGTATAATGCCATTTAGGCGTAACCTTCACCATTAATGGAAGTTCATGGAACCCCTAAAAAAATCTTTTTTTTTTGAGGAGAACCGTCAACACAGAATATAAACCGTGTTTGATTCTCAGACGCGGTCTCAGACGCGGTCTTTGAGTTGATAACCAAGGCGCCGGTTTGATGACCCGGTGCCAGTGAGCCCTGCAGTTCGGATTCTTCACTTAGAATATTTCTAATTGTGAAGGGTTCTGACGCGGACTTGATCCTTGCGTTCTATGACATCAGGTGCTGATTTTTTATGAATCTGGCACCTGAGCCCAAGTACTTAAGAGATTTTTCATAAGTCTTGGTTTTCAAAACGCGGGCTTGATCCTGCGGGCCTCACATCTGGACGCGGATTGCAGGTCTGGATGCGGATTTTGATAATTCCTGCGTCCAGTGTCTCTTCTGCGCGGATTCTCAAGTCTAGACGCGAATTTTGATAATTTCTGCGTCCAGTATCTTTTCTGCGTCTGGAATATAGACACTTAACATTTTTTTTGATAAGATGTCTGATTAAGTATCCTTTTCTTTTGCAGTGCCACACTCTTCTGCTCCACTCTCCAAGAAGCGCCACTTTGGGCACGTAGGTGGTGCTGACCGTGATTTAACCTTTGCGCTGCAAAGGACTGTACCTGTGACTGCTGACAGATCGCAGGAGCGCAAGAAAAGGCTCTCTAATGTTTACATGACAACTTTTTGGGAGCTTATGACTGACGCAGCATTCACAACAGATGCTCGTGTTCCGCTGGAGAAGCCTGCCTTCTTCTTTGGAGACCATATCGGCGATGGCGGCTATTCCATGTATGACGGAGATTATAAATGGCTCCGCCAGATAAGGGATAGAAGATTTTTTCTTCCGGACATGGAGAGGATGTACCGCTGTCTTATCTCCAGCACATGTCCGTCCCTCGGAAGATGAAATGGGACCTTTCCCGATATGTCCCTGAGATTACTCTCGGTGACTTAGGCTCCAAAAGGGTATACCGTCATGATAGTCATGATAGGGCGGTTCTCGGCCTGCTCCCCGGGTCGCTCAGGACTGAGCCCCCGGTTGGAGAAACACCAAAACTTGGCACCACTTTCCTCAACGCATTCATGAAAGTGGAGGGTGATTTTCCGGTTGAGTTCCGTTTGCCCGGGTGGGTTCATTCCACCGAGAAGTATTGGTGGGGCAGGATGGTAAGCTTCGTCCTTGCCGACCTTAGGGACTTGTTGGAGCAAACGGATTTGTACCAAGCAGTCAGGGCCGTCCAGTATGGTATCCCGCCGAGTTCTCAGAACTTCTTCGGGATCCTGGAACGTTACAATTCTTTGACGGGGACATTCTTCACTCCGGTTGGAGAGATGGGCCTTGCCCTGCACGAGTTGCATGAGGTCTCGGGGCTGGCAACAGGGGACTCTCCCTATGAGGAATATGTCCCAACCACTGAGGAGCTCAACCTTATGAAGAAAGGGTCTCCTCAAGTGTACGAGACTTATTAGGAGGTGTTATGTCACTTCCACATTTGCGGTCAGGTAACCTCTTGGAGGTCGGGAGGAGTCAAACAACTGTCTTGGGCCAGCTACTTGTTTAACGACATCAATAAGAAAGACCATCCGGTAACCCGACTGGCTCCCAGCTCCGACGAGGAGATTGACGACAGGATTAAGGCTTCTGAAGGCTTCTACACTACGGTTTCGAATGAGGATGTTTTCGAACCTGACATGGTTTTTGAAAGCTTTCATCATCAAGCCCGGGTTCCTATCTCCGATCGAGCATTGTTGGCGGGCTTCTTGATGCTGTGGTTGAAGCGCTGTGTGGTGCCCACGCTGCCACATGAAGTCATTATTGCCGATGTGGTGTACCCGGCGGTGCTCCTGGCCTATGGCAGTCCCATAGCCCATCTCTCGGCCATGGCGGCTGGCATTCAAAGCGGGTTGCGGGCATTAACCCAGACTTTTTGCGAGGCAGGAAGGCTGTCGACTCCCATGGCAAGCCGATTGTTGACTCAGAGGGGAAGCCGATGGTGAAGCGCCCCAACCCTCGGGTCGAGCTGCCCTACACGTACTTAATGGCTTGGTACGTGATGCACTGCCCCTCTCTGATGACTCCGGTGCCTTGGAGTGAGGGTTTTGTCCCTTTTGTACAGCGGTTGGAGGGTTCTGACTGGTGTAATACTTACATGTATTACGTTCGAAAGTGCATTTTGTCTGCTTCGAACTACCAGCTTAACCGCTGCTTCCCCGAGATTCCTGGTGCATCTTTCGGGAAACTATTTACCGACTCCGCAGGCCAAGATGATTTCACTAGGCTGTCAACGGGGATTTTCTGGTGGTTGGTTAACATCCGGCCTGGGTATGTGCTTTTCCGGCAAGGTACTTCATGCACAATCGAGCCATATATGCCGAATCGCTTCGCCCGACAGTTCGGCTATGATCAACTCTACGTCGGCAACCCCAATGCTCGACTCGCCTTCAGTGGGAACTTGTTCGAAGGTGCTCGGGCTTGGTACTATAGCGTGGCCGGAGGGACGGAAGCAACTTTCCGTCTACCTATCAAGGAGCCAAAGGGCCGCACAAGCTTTAGCTTCTGTACCTGGTACTTCCAGGTCAACCAGACACCATACTTTGTTCCGGAGTATTCATGCATTGAGAGTATCAATGCAAATTTCGAAGCAAGGTCGGGGTCCGGTAAACGCTCGCGAGGCGTCGAGCAGTATCTGAAGGCTCTGAGGGAAGTCGGGAGAGGGTCGAGGGAGGAGTCTCGAGCAACAAAGGCTCGACAAGCAGTGAGTAAGCGTGCTCGAGGCTCTACTTCCACTGCTGACCCTGCCCCAAAGAAGGTCCGGAGAGACTTGACGGCCGAAGTTTCTCTATCCGAAGACATCCCTGCTGGTGTTGAGGAACCGAGGGAAGAAGAGGCAGATGAAGAGGCTGTCCCCTTAGTCCGTGCCCATAGGTTGCGCAGCAGGGGCTGCAGGAGTCCAGAGGAAGGAGAGCCTGCTGACGAACCGACCGCCGCTGACGAGGCCGAGCAGTTCGAAGTCGACATCATGAGCGGAGGTGATGTTGAGATTCCGGGGGTCTCAGCTCAGCCCGGGTTTTCCTCGGCTCGCGAAAGGAGAGATGAGGCACAGCAACCGGAGTTCGACATCATCAGTGATGTTGAGATTGCAGGAGTCTCAACTCAGCCCGGGTCTTCCCCTGCTCATGAAAGGAGAGATGAGGCACAGCAACCTGGGTCTCCAAGTGTGTTCATCTCCAGTTCTCGGACAGTTGACCCAGCCCTACCACTGGGGTAATTGGTGGCAAGGCTCCTGCTACCGAGGCCTCTCGCGTTGAACTGTCGTCTTCCTTATCCGCAGAGGGAAGTGATTTTGAGGATGAGGTCGACTATGGTGACGAACCCGCTCCTCCTGATCCGAGTAAATTCTCACATCTCGGAGGAGGAAATACATGGGTGCGGGCCGTTGACGGCATCACCACTGGCGGCAGTTATTCCCGCTGAAGGTACTCTTTTCACCTTCTGACTTGATTTCTCTTTTCATTTTGAAGAGGAGTTTTAACATTCTCCTTTTATGCTGCAGGGTTGGCCGAGGATATTGAGGCCGCAACCTCCTCGCATATCGAGGAGATGGTGCAAGAGTTGACCCAGCCGGAAGGAGTTGAGACTCCAGCCGCCGAGATGCCTCCAGAGAAGGCAACTACTGAAATCGGGAGACTTCTACTCTGCAGGATCCGCCCAAGAATTCGTCATCTCTGGACCTCCAACTTGGTAAGGAAGTTTTGATGTCTTGGATGTTTCTCTTTTCACCATTGTAGCTAATGTTGAGATAATTTGCAGAGAGAACTGGGGGGCTCAGGTGGAGAGTCTGACGGTCAGTGCCCTCCGGAAGGCCACACAGCTCAAGCCTCGACCGAGGTTTCTGAGGAGGTCGAGCTCACTACTCTGTCATCAGCTGTGGAGGTTCCTGCAGAGGTAGCACCCCAGAAGCGCTAGTGGCTACTCTTGCTCCTGCCGTACCGGTGGTTAGCCCGACTTTTTCGCGAGAAGAGCTGGCTTACATCCCTCACCCCGTGATAGAAAGGGGGTCGGGGAGCACCTCGGGCGATGATACTATGGAGTTCCTGACACGCAAGACGGTGCAGCAGTTCTTTGACTCGATACGATCATGCATCGATTTCATCCTGTCTGGGGTAGCTCCTTTGAATTCGCCCGGATGTTTCTCGGAAACTTGGCCGAGAACATCAAGTTGGCCGGAGGCCCTTCGCTAGCCCAGGCGTGTCTGCTGGTGGTGGAGCAGCTGGGACAAGACCTGAGTGAGCTTCGATCCCTGGAGGATGCCGGCTCATTCCATGAAGCCTAGGAAACTCTGAATAGGCTCCTTGCTACTCAAGAGCAGGAGCGAAGGGAGGTGGAGGAGAAGATAAACGATAACACCCGTCTTCTTGAAGGTTTCCAGGCTGATCATCAACGGCTAGCGGTCGAGTCCAAGGAATCTGTCATGATCATACAGGCTACAAAGCAGGCTATCCTTGACTCTTGGGCTGCTATAGCCAGGGCTGAGGCCATGATTGATTTTAACGAACAGAGGCTTGCTACCTCTGAAAAGAGGCTAGCGGAGTTAGAGGCTGCCAAGGCGCAAGTTGAAGCAAACTCTCTGTTCGTTCATCCGAGTTGGAATCCCTCCGAGTACAAGTGCAGGGATTTTTATCTGAGGCGGATCTGCGGGCCCAAGCTCTCATGGAGGCTGAGAAGGCGCGTCAACATAAGATACATCGCCTTAGAGAGCAAATCCGTTCCTTGGCGAACCTGGACTTGTAGCCTTCTTCTTTTGTTTTTTTGTAAAGAAAAAGGACACTCTATTCACCAAGAGTGTTTGTACTTGCTTTTACCATTTTTTTTTTGAATAGTAAAAGTCTTTGAAGCTCTTGTTCCATCTTTATTGCCTTGCTGTAGATGAATTCAACTTCTTTTTAATGAAACGCGGCGTTGACTCAAGTCTTCTTGATGACGCGGCATTGATTCATAGAGAGAGACGCGGTCATCATTTCATAGGAACTTAGGCAGAACTAAGTCCTTTTGCTGAGATGCGGCATCAATTCACAGAGAGAAACGCGAATCTGTCCTGCTAATGAAGACGCGGTTCAAGTGGACGTGAAGGACGCAGTTTTTTTTTGAGTGTGACTCACTGGTCGCAGTCCTTAAGGATGCAGCGCTGGGTCTTTTGACTAGGTGCAAAAACCCATCACTACCCATGCAGACGCAGCTCCTCTGATGAAGACGCGAGGGACGCAGCCTTGCGTATTTTCTGACTAATCCCACAATGGCCTAAGTCTTTCGCTGAATTAAGTGCTTTCCCTTAAAATGGGCCCCGTTTGCTGAAGGGACGCAACTTTGGGTCACGCGGACATTCCTCTGGAATGCAGGTGGACGTCATTCAGTTTGAAAAGGGGACGCGGATTCCTGGACGCGGCTTTCTCATCTGCGTCTTGATGTAACTTCCCAGGCGTTAAGTGCGGCCTGATTTAAAGATTTCATGAGATCTTTCAAGTCTTCACTGACGATTGGGAAACCGGGTCGTTCGTTGTTTCCCGAAGTAGTTGTCCACGCGTTGGTTCCTCATTGGACTCAGCGTTAATGCCTTTTAATGCAAAACGGCGCTGGCGGTTTGAGACCAGCGTCCGCGACGCTTCCCGAAGCAACGTTCCACGCGTCAGACTCCTATTGGACTTTGACGGTCGTGCGGTCATTAAGGCCGATGGGAACCATTAATGGCAGTTATCAGGGGCTGCCTATAAATAGGGCTCACCCTTTCCCTTTAGCAGTCCATACTTGGACTATTTTCTTTTGACAGCGAGTGCACTGAGAGACTCCATCTTCTCCCTTCAAGGGCTATACGAGAGGCTTGCCTCCATGGATGAAGATGACCCAGAGCTTTCATGCTTCTGTTTGGTCTCTTCAGGAGAAAGCATCTCTTTGATCATCTTTCATGTCCACGTTTTAATGCAGAGAGTTCAACTCTTGATAGAGGCCTCTGCGGGTATGCCGTCCCGACTTGCCATGATATTTTTAGTCCACCCAGGCTTGCACCTTGGCATCTCTTAAAGAGATATCACCATCTGGATGAAGTCTTAGTTGGTGCATTCCTTTTTTTTTGAAATTTGCGCCATCGACTTGAACTTCTCTGGACGCGAGTACAGAAGTCTTTGGCACTTGACGCTGGCTTTGCTCATGAAGCTCGCGTTTTAAGGCCACTGACTTGGATGAATTCCAACTCGGGTTGAAGGTTTCAGACCCGAATCTTGCAACTCCTGTTCATTCAACAGGGAGATGGCAATTTTTTCGGCGTCTGAGTCTTTTCGCGCCTGGTGTGTTAGACGCAGATGCAGAAAATTGGACTGCGTTTGAACCCTGCGTGTATCACAGTTTTACTCGCGTCTGTTTCTGTCACCGCAGAAGTTTGGCTCACTACATGGGTCATTCCCGCGTCTGCAGTTTTCAGCAATAACCGCGTTTGTGACTTAGTTTTCTTCTGTCGAAGTGTACTAAGTTCTGAATTGTCTAATTCCTTTGTTTATTCCTTGCAGGTAGGCTTGATCATCCTATTTCACGTTCGCTGGGCCCGTGGGAGAATATATCGGCCGGTGAACTTGTTCGATGTTCGTCCACAAGGGAAGAAATCATAGTCTCCGTCGTCCACAAGGGAAGAAATCACGATCCCTGACGGGGACTTAACCCTCGTCAAGATCTCTTTGAACGTGACGCACCTATCATGCTTGTGGGCTGGTCACGGTCACAGTGGGTATGGCAGCGAGGGGGGTTACGGTGGATATAGTGGCAGATAGCATCCCCTTCCTCTCTCACCCAGAAGTGACATCGAGGACACTCCATGTTTGTTGGATGGCCTTATGGCGAGAGAGATGCTCATGAATGAAGGGTTGCAGGGCTTTCTGCTGCCACCGGACCTCAAGAACACCATTGCTCTTAGCTTAGTCAGCTAGGGCTCTTTCGATGTTTACGTCATGCACCATAGTGCGATCGGCTCCAATTGTCGCCACAGTTTGGCGCTTTTCCAAACATCGTGCACTTGGAATCAGACGCGGCTTCAAGGAGTGAGTACGGCCTCTGAGAGAGAGAGGGTACTTCTTTGTACTCCTTAATTGTAACACTCAATCTTATTGTATAAGAGAGTGTTTTTGTATCACTTTCATGTGTCTGGATATAAATAAAGTGACATTTTTCTTTCTGCCTCTTTCTATTGTCTTGAACCTTTTGTCTTCAGTCAGACGCATAGAAGCAGAAGATCTCTGACTTCGTCAAAATTATGATGATAATCTTAATAAGTCAAATTTTGTAGGGAAAGATCCTATTTCAGGAACTTTCACAATACTGTCAGAGGTGTAATATTAACTTGACAGAGATGAAATAATGTTTGGTGGACCTGTCAATCTATAAAGGAGAATGACCAGTGAAACTCGTACACCCAGGGAAAATGGGCCTTTATCAAGGTTTAGGATTCACTTGATTAAGCTCAGCTGGGGATTTGAAGGAAAACACTGTTAATGGTGTAGTATTAACCTAACAATGTGTTTAGGTAGACTTGTTATTCGGTTGAAGAGAATAACAAGTGAGACTAGACTCGCAGGGAATCTAGGAAATCTTTACCGTTAGAGGTGTGATATTAACTTAACGGGTTGAAAGTTGTCTTGCCAGAAGTGTGATGTTAACTCGACAAGAATGTGAATCAGAGGTGTGATATTAACTTGACTCAGAAGCATTTCAGCTTTCGTTTAGGAAAACTGAGAGTGTCACTGACATAAGTGTGATGTTTAACTTGACAGTGAGGGTAATGCTAGAGGTGTAATGTGGAACTTAGCATTGGTCATCTCGGCTTGGATAAGGAAGTCGAGGAAAAGTCATGGCCATAGGTGTATTGTTGAACTTAGCAATGACTTAGATGCTAGAGGTGTAATGTTAACTTAGCATCATTCGTTTCAGCTTCAACACGGAAGTCTGAAGGAAAGTGACTGTCAGAGGTGTGG
>JAVJIF010030050.1:0-128542 GCA_038442645.1 Agave tequilana
TTTATTTTTCATCATAGACTTTGTGCTTTTAAAAATGTGAACCAATTGTAAGTTAAGCACATGAAAATCCATATATATGTATAAAAAATGAGTATACCAAGTGAAATGATACATACATATATAAGAACAAATATAGTATATACAAAATAGTTCATATTGATACCAATTGAAACGATTCAATGATACCAATTGACATAACAATAAAATCAAGTGTATATCTCATAACCTACCACCCTTTATATGCACAAGGTAAAAGATTTTCAATGAAGCATACAAGGCATAATCGCCCATCCATCCTCCCATTGATGGTAGGGGTTTTCAAAAATAGATTTGAAAATAAGCTTAGTTTGAAAAACTCTACCAAATGAAGAGATTGCACTAGTTAATATGAAAATGTTTTAAAACTAGTACGAAATCCTTCAAGTAAGGAATAAAGCAAAAAGAAATGTCAATAAATCTCAATATTCCTTTAAATCATCACACACATTTTTTTAAAATATATATATTTTCAAGATATTGTATGTTTTGACAACACAATAAGTATACATACATATCTCTTAAACACAATTGAGTCCATATAAATAGATTTGCATTAAGGGCAAATGACTCAAGAGGTATACATGTATATCTTAAAGTTTGACAAATATACATATACATGAAATGAAAACACATGATCATAAATCAAATCCAAAAGTGGGAATACAAGTTTAAGAATGTATGTATCATCAAAACTAAGCAATACAAGCACATTTCATGGGTTCAAATAAGCGTTTAAGCACAAATATAAATAGATTTATTTGTGGCCCATGATATGTACAAGTATAAATCCTAGTGTTGACAAAAACTAACATATAAACTAATATTCAAATCATGAAGCATCAAATTTTGAGAAAAATAGAATCATGTGTCAATCTCAAAAATTATTTGAAGAATAAAACAACTAGTATAAATTGTTTTTGAAAAACTAGTTAAAAATCCTTCGAATATATCAAATCTTATGTTTTTCATAAACATAACTAGACACACAAAAATTTAAGCACTCATAGTCTATAAAGCTCAAAATGATTTTAACAAAAGTGTGAGTGTTAAACGATCATGTAAATAGCATTTTTATGAAAATAGTCAATGAAGCTCATAAGTCACAATTTTAACAAAAACACGAAAATCATTTTTAATCAAAACACTAATCTTCATGGTATATGTATGATTAATCCAATCCTAACAATACACATACATATCCCAAATCTAAAAGAGTCTATTAATGATGTTTGCATGAAGGCAAGAGACTCACGGGCATACATGTATATTTATTAGATTTGAATTAAAAATACATATACATGAAGTAAAGCATAAAAATAGGCATAACAAGTATAAATGAAAGAATCATCAAACTAGACTATGCATATGCAAATAGTGGGTACAAATGACATGAAGTTCAATCATATATGAATCAATTGTAATTCACTATTTGTATATGTATACATACACGTTTTGATAAAATCTTCATTTAAACATGTAAATACCACATGAAGCACACAACAATATGAACATGCTATATGATATATGAAATTAAAAGCATGTGCATAAAAGTAGGAGTTTAGAAATTGTTACCAACTCCAAAGCTCCAAATATGGTGGTCTTTCCACCAAAGCTCCTTGATAGCGATGCATCCAAAAGTATGTCCATCAAGTCTATTGCATCCACTATCAAGGCACCAATCCTCTCACGTCTTGTGAGAGCCCTCACCTACATGAAAAGCAAATGGTGGGGTTTTGGTACCCATATTTTCTTGGGTCCACGGGGTTTAGTCTTATGTTGAGGAACCCAAAAATTTTTATAATTAGCAAAATTTAGAGAATTAATATTATCATACAAAAAACTTTGCTAAATGGCCTTTGCGGCCACAATGTGTACATATGTACACCTTAGTATGCTTATGTGTAGGTGTTGATCATGTTGTGCAACATAAGCATGATGATGTGCATGAATGTGTGGAGTTTGTTTCTTTGAAAACATTGACTCCAACTTAGAATGATTAAAAGCACAAGAGTTCAAAGTTAACTCAAACCATCCATTTTATTTTTCAAATTCTTAATTCTCATTAGTTGTGGCATGTAAAGCATGGTGAGATATAGAATCATTTTTCTTTTTCTTTGTGAAACAAATCTTTTTCTTTTTCACAATTTTTCTTTTCAAAGATTTATTTTCTTGAAAAACAACTTCTCTTTGTTTTTCCACCAATCAATCTTATTTTTCAAGTAGTGTTCCCTTCACATAAATCATTCAATTTTGACATGAGGGAATATTTTCATTTTTCAAAAACTCATTTTCTTTTTCTAAGCATGCCATTTTATTTTCTAATGAATCCTTTTCATTAAGCATGGCATCAAAATTCTTTTTCAAATTTTTGTTATCTTTTTCTAAACATGCAATGCTAGATTTAAATGAATCTTGTTCTATATGCATGCAAGCAATGTTCTTTTTCAAATTTTTATTTTCTTTCTTAAGCATGTCATATTTTCAAGAATAGTTTGACAAAATGAAGTGAGCTCATCATATGATATGTCCTCATCATCGATTCGGAGTTTACCTCAAGGGGTTATCCCCTTGGACCATGTAGCACACGTTGGAGGTGTTGCTTCCAACGTCCGAATCGCTCCCCGCATAGTATTATTCATTTTCACCGAGGGAGATGAGGGTATTCCACACTACAAAAGCCGAATCAAAGTTAGAAACTCTAGATAAATAAACATCATTTAGGGTAGACTTTAAAGCATTAAGGGCTTTTGAGTTAGCCTCAAAATTCTTACCATCTAAACAATATGCATTATTAGTAGTGGCAAGATATACATGGAAACCTAAGGCTTTGAGGTACAAGGACATCTTCACCTTCCATATATGGATGTTAACAATGTCAAACATATGGTGGTGACATGAAGTCCATGGTGTGTGTACAAAAATATGTGATTAGCCTAAAAATAAGGATCTTTAACTCTAGGTTGTTAGACCCAAATCAGAGTACCAAGCTCTGATACCAATTATAGGTTCACCTAGAAGAGGGGGTGAATAGGTGATGGCTAATCTAATGGTCACTAAATGCCAAATAATGCGGATAATGCGGAAGCTAAAAGTAATTATGACTTAATTAAATCTTTTACATTAAACACCACGTATAACCAAGAGTGTTGCCGATTTCCCGTGAAGGGCTCTGGACAAACTCCTCTAGATTCCCCTTGAATGGGTTGAGGTGCCGCGTTGGCTCTCTTGGTTGAATACAAGTGTTAGAAACAATCCCACGCAAGTATATATATCAATTATGAGCACAAAGAATATATCATGCATATAAAGATGAACACAATAAATAACATGCAAGATATAACAAGAGACAAAGAGAGAGAGAGAGAATAGCAATCGCAAACACAAGGGTATGTTTCGAGGTTCGAGCACACTTGCTCTACATCCCCGCCTTCGACACACGAAGGATTTTCACTATGCAAGATCCCAATGGATCTCTCCTCAGTGCCGCAACACCTACAAGCCCTCGGACTCCTAGTCCCGTACACACCGCAAGCCCACCGGCTCGCCGAGGCCGCACCTCAAACAACCGATTCCGCACCCGAACTCAAAACAACGACGAGCACACTTGCCCGTCTCCTCAAAGAACAAAGAAAAGATCTTTGGTGATCACAACACTTTGATCACCTAAAGCACTCTCACTACAACACACCTATAGGATGAATAATCAATGGATGCTCAAGTGTGGTGTGAGAAAAACAAGGATGTGAAAGGTGGAGGAAAACTCAAAGACTTTCTTTTAACACTCTTGATAAAACTTCCCTTTAGATAGGAAATATTTGCTCTCTATTTTGTGGAGAAACCCTTTTAAAAGTCTGGGAAAAACTGGCTCTAAGAGACTCCAAAATCTTGTGGCAAAACAATGACAAGACCCCCAATTTATAGGCTGCCAGAAAACTAGCCGTTGGGATCTGTCAGAACTGCCGGTCGACCGGCCCGGTCGACCGCCAACGGTCGGATTTCTAACCGTTGGAGCCACGGTCGACCGGTGCGGTCAGCCGAACTTTCCAGAGAGCACTGCTCTCTCTGGAGCGGTCGACCGGCACGGTCAACCGTCCACCAGTATACAAAGGCGTGCACGTTTGTGCACGTCGGTCGACCGGCCCGGTCGGCCGACTTCAGGGTTAGTCGACTTATGAGGGTAGGCAAGTCGACTAGCTGAAGCCTGAAAACAGTTTTCTGGGATTAAAAAGTTTGTCTTTTTGTCTTAAATAAAATCCCATAAAATACTAAAAAATCTACAAAAATAGTTTTACCAATATACTTTGATATACAAACATGCTTGCACAAAATCAAGGCATGTTATAAAAGATTGGACTATTTTTGTAACTTGGAAATATTTGGCCCATGATAAAAACTGTTTTTCCAAAACAATATTTTTCAAAACATGTTTTTTCAAATCTTTATCAAATACAAAAACAAGATATACTTTTAAGGCATAGTGTGTATGGATATGATCCACTACACAATCATAATACAATATTATGTTTTTTTGTCATAAAGCTCTAAACTTGGTTTTGGTTTAAAGATATGAATATGAGAAATACCAAAAATCACTTGAAATACTATTTTGTTTTTGGTTAAAATCTTTTATGAAAACAAACTAAATCAAGAGTGTGTGTGCATGGTATACTTGAGCAATCTACCAACTATCTATCCTTTACATTTTTTTTAACTAAACAAAAAACAAAACCTTATACCTAGACACAAGTCTTCATCTTCTTGAAGTCTTCACTTGAAGGCTTCTCATCTTCTTGACTTGGTCCAAGCTTGATCCAAAAGCTCCTTGGATCACACCGTGCTAGCTCCAAATCTTGATATTTTGTCCTTTGTTGAGCTATGCACCTACTAAGATCTTGATAATGAATCTGTCACTAATTAAACATAAGATATTAGTAAACATAACTACATGAGTTGATCATCATCAAAACTAGAGTGATGGGCCTTTGGGCCAACAATTAAGATTTAAAGTGTGTGTGCTTTGGCTTCCTCGATACTTCCGTTATAGCATAGAGACTAAAACGAGTCGAATCCACAGGGACGGGAGACGATAGAAGCTTTACTTACCGGTTGATTCACGTGTGTGTTTAAAGTTCTTTAATGTTTGAAAGAATCAAAAAAAAGAAAACAAAGAATGGTAAGAGAAGAGTACGGTGGAATACGAAGAAGTGGGAACATAGAAGATAAGATATTTGTGGTTTTTGATATATTTCTAAAACAAAGTAAAAAGATAAAGAAAAACTCATGGCTAATAAATATTGTGTTTTTGATATTTTCTTAAACAAAGTAAAAAGATAAAGAAAAACTCATGGCTAATAAGATATTTGTGGTTTTTGATATATTTCTAAAACAAAGTAAAAAGATAAAGAAAAACTCATGGCTACTAACTACTAATGACTCCACCAACATGCTAACCTCTTAGTGATAGTTGCTTCACATGTATCATTGGCCATCACTAGTCCTTGGTTCAAGAGCTTTACAAAGCATGGCTCATATGTTAACTTTCACATCCAAATTCAACCAACAAGTGCAAGCTACACTTAAATCATCAAAACCCAATAAGAGCAAGTATAAAATAAAGTAGTGTTAGCTTGTTAGAGATTTATATGTTAGAGTGTTAGATCCATCATCATGAGCCATCAATGGCTCTTGCAAGAGCAAGGCAAAGTAGAGGCTATTAGATTCATGTGGATTATCAAATAGAAATTAGACTAGTTAGTGGGTAGTTACCATGAAAGAAAAATTAGCTACACATGTAAAAGGGATTAGAGAGAAGAAAACAAAGATAAGTTAAGAGAGTACTTTTCATAAATTGTCACCTTTTATTACAAGCACTCTTGCTTCCCAACATGTACCACTCTCTCTCTCCCCCTATTACAAGATCTACAAGAAATGAAAAATACGAAAGAGGAAGAAGAAGAACACTAACCTAAACTATCCTAAACTACAAAATGGAGATGAAAACTACGCTAAACTCTTGATATCTTCTGCTCTGGAAACCCACGGTGTAATTATAGCCATCAGGGAAATGGGGGCCAAGGAGCAAACCCTAGCCCACAGTACGGGCGCGACCGAGCCCGTACGGCCTCAAAAACGCGGCCTGGGCTGTGCTTTCGTGACTCTTCTAGAGCCGCGCGCGTGGCGCTTTGGCCGCGCGCTGTCTCGTCTGTCCCTGTCAGATGCAGTTCTCAATTTCTAGTTTGGGCCCCTGGTTTTGACGAATCAGCTCTCCAAGTCAATGGCTAGATTATAGGCCTTTAATCACCAATTAAATGGTGATTTTGGTCTTCTTCTTCATTGCACACCATAGACCTAGAAACATATAAGAGAGGTATTATTAGCAGAATTTAATATAAATAAATGTGAAGTGTGGTATGAAATATGCAGTTTTAGAGACTAATCAATGCCCACCACCACCACCACCACACACAACACACATCTGAAATCACCTAGAGGGGGGTGAATAGGTGATATGGCTAATCTATGAACTAAATGCAGAATTTAAAAACTAATTGCAATTACAACAATTGATGCACACAACCAAGCAAGTATATGATATAGCAATATGCACAAAGTAAAGAGAGAGAGAGATAGAGTGAGAGTCAAGGGATCAAGCGCAAACAACTAGATATGTTTCGAGGTTCGAGCACCCAGCTCTACATCCCCGCCTTCACCTTCACAGAGGATTTTAAGTCCACTAGCTTGTCCACAAAGGACTCCCATAAAGGGAACCTCCACCGAGGATTTGGGCAATCACAATTACAAGGAGTACCCAACTCCTCTCCTTACAAACAACCTCCTCCTTGAGGCACAACTCCAAGCCAACAAACAATCACCTCACAACTTGAGGGATTAGCAATAAGCAACACAAGGATCACCTCACAACTTGAGGGATACAACCCAAAGGCACAAAGCCAAGCAAAAATTGGGTTTACAACTTGGTGGTCTAAGAAAACAACCACAAACAATTCTTTCTCCCACACAAAGATCCTATAGAATGAGATAGTAGATTTTAGCTCAAGTGTGGAGAAAACCAATGAAATGGAAATCAAAATCATAAAGAAAAATCCTTGGGAAAAACTAGAAACCAAGATGAAGAAGTTCAATCAAAATCTTTTCCTAAAAACCCTTTTCTTTTGATTGTCCAAACCCTAGCAAAACACCAAATGGATTGTTCAATTTAAGTCCAAAAACTTCTTTTGATTGCTGTGAAAACACCAGAGAGTAAGGAAAAATTCGCACTAAAAATCTTAGAGAAAACCTCTTTCCAATGGGGTATTTATAGCCCATTAACAAAACTAGCCGTTGGCAGCAGATCCTGCCAAAAACGGCCTACCGGTCGACCGGTCGGTCGACCGGCCAACGGTCGGATTTGACCGCAGGCACCATCCGGTCGACCGCCCGGTCGACCGAAAAGAACAGAGAGTACTGCTCTCAGTTCCGGTCGACCGTCCGGTCGACCGGCCCACTGGGCTGCCAGACGTGCACAGTTCTGTGCACGTCGGTCGACCGCACGATCGACCGGCCCTTGGTTCGGTCGCCCGAGCGGTCGACCGACCTGGCCTGTCAGCCAATTATGGGTCTGATAAACAGGTTAAAATATTGATAAAAATTCTTTTATTTAAACTAAAAACTCCAATAAACTTGTTTTGACATTGTATATTGAAATGTAAACTGTGAAAAACATTTCAAGATAATTACTAAACATTTGAACTCTTTTTGATGTCTAGGAAATTTTACCAAAACCAAAAACCGTATTTTCTAAAACTTGAATTTTTGAATAGAAAATACGTTTTGTTCAAAACTCTTCCAAATACAAAAACATGATATTTAAACACTTTGAAGCATGATGCATATGGATAGAAATCCAATATACATGAAACATATATATATATTATCATAGTTTTTGACTTTAATTCCAAAAATATGTTTTGTTAGAAGTACCAAACATAAAACACATGAAATAGACTATCAAGCTAAGTTTGTTTAAATAGTTGAAGCATGCATGTATATTGAACAAATCTAATATACATTAAACCATGTAAACTTGTTTTGATATATCTATTCATGAAACCAAGATCGGTTAAACCAAAAACCGAAAACCAAAACATGAAACGTGTGTTTGTGAACTTGAGCATATCATACTATTCTAATCTTTACAATTTGGATCTAAACACAAACTCTAAACTATGGTACCGATGTCTTCTTGTAGAGCGCCGTCTCCAAGCCGACTCGATCCAAAACTCTGTGATTCACCGAGCTTGACTCCAATGAGTGCTATATATGATCTTGTCGCTCGGGCTCTTGAATCACCATGTGAATAGCTTCCAAATCATCTTGTTGAAGCTAATCACCAACTAATATCTTGATTAATGATCTGAAACTAAAATCACAAGATTATTAGTACTCATAACTACATGAGTTAATCATCATCAAAACTAGAGTGAAAGGCCTTTGGGCCAACAATCTCCCCCTTTTTGATGATGACAAAACTCATGGAGTTATATATGCATGGATCAAAGTTAAGCTTCAAAAAGCTCCCCCTTAACTCATGCATAGGGATAAACAACAAATATATGCAATGAATACTAAACATGAAATGCATAGATATGCATAAAATAATAAATGGTTCTAGATACCAATGAAAGATACCAATGAAATTTTCAAAAACAAATAAACATGCTCTAGATACCAATTAAACTTAATATATGCTAAACAAAACTAATGATCTCTTTTACAAGCTCTTGATACCAAAAATAAACATGTTTTATAAGTGATGCTTTGATACCAAATGAACTTAATAAAAACATAAAACTTGCATACAAACATGCATATAAACTCAAATTCTTCTCCCCTTTTTGTCAATTATCAACAAAGGGGTTAAAAAATAAAACAAATAAAAACATATTCTTCTCTCCTTTTTGTTCAAAACAAAGAATCAATAAAGGGATGTTCTCCCCCTTTTGGTCTAAAAACAAATATGATACCAATTAAAAAATGTGTTAATGAAGTGCATATAGATACCATTAAAAAGTGAAACTATACCAATTGAAAAACAAAAATCTTGATACCAATTGATAAGTAAACAAACAACATACCAATTGTAAATAAACAATCTTGATATCAATTGAAATTAAACATAACAAATTTTGAATTTCTAAACATAAATGTTGATACCAATTGAAATTAAACATAGATCTTAATACCAATTGAAATTATTATTTTCTATCATAAAGTAAGGGAGTGGAATACTAAATACCAATTGAAAGATGAAATATAAGATTTTCTCTCCCCTTTATGAAATACCAATAAAAACTATGATAAGGCTCGAATTAAGATACCAATTGAAAACTAAATCAATTGAAACAAAGTTGAAGCTCAAGCTTATCATCATAAACAAGATTTGCGCTTAAAGATATAGGGATATAGTAAGCACAAATAAAACATATATATGTATGAAAATTTAGATACCAATCGAAATTGATACTATTTGAAATGTAAGCATACATACACAAAAATATATGAGTATACAAGAAATGTTAAGATTGATACCAATTGAAAGAATTCAATGATACCAATTGAAACAACAATAAGATCAAGTGTATATCTCATATTACCTATCCTCCCATTCATGTTCAAGTTTAAAAAGATTTTCACTATAAAGCATACATGAGCATGATCGCCCATCCATCCGCCGTAGTAGGTAGGGGTTTTCAAAATAGGTTTGAAAATGTAGTGTGTTTGAAAATCTCTACCAAAGTGAAGAATACGAACTAGTTATAGGAAAGCTTTTTAAACTAGTATGAAATCCTTCAAGTAAGGAATAAAACAAAATTATTTTTCATGAAACACATGTAAATCACATGATCACTAAACACTCAAAATCCATAAAGTCCATATCATAGTCTCATGAAAACAAATCATGAGTAAACTAATAGAGTGAGTGTACAAGTGTTGTGTGACACATATCAACATGAAATATTCAATTAAGCTCTTGTGAAATTCCTTAAAAACATTAACACATGAAAAACTAAATTTTCATTTCCAATTGAAATTACCTAAAAATATGAAAATCATGAAAATCACCAATTGAAATCATCAAAACGATTTAAACTTCAAGGCATATGTATGTCATGTATAAACTAAAGTATACATACATATCCTAAACATAATGAGTCCACAAAAGTATATGCATGAAGGCACGTGGCTCAAGGATGTATATGTATAATCAATAGTTTAGACAAGATGGACATATACATGAAATTAAAAACACATGATCATAGAAACATCTCCAAAATAAGGAATACAAGTTAGAATGCATGAATCATCAAAACTAGACTATACTAGCACATCTAATGGGTACAAATAGGCATTCAAGCACAAACATAAAAAGATTTACTTGTGGCCCATTCTATGTACAAGTATAAATCCTAGTTTTCATGAAAACTAACATCTAAACATATATTCAAGACATGAAGCATAAAACGATACATAAATCAACATGATAGACATAAAATGATCATAAACATCCATATGAACATTATGTATATGCATGTGCATTAGATCTAGGGCATACATGATAGTACTAAATAAGGTGAGAACACAAAGATAAGTTCATGTTAAATATGGGTGTCTCAAATAACTAAACATGTACATCACTAATCTAATAAGTATGCATAGGCATAATGAACAATAAACATGACATGCTATAAATGGATAAACATGAAAAGCATGCAAATAAAAATGAGAGTTAGAGAATGATACCAAAACCGATGAAGGCACCTCTCTAGTTCTCCAAACCAATGGTGGTCTTCTCCACCAAACTCCCTTGAAAGTGACGCATCCAAAGTGTTTCCTTTATGCACGGAACGCATCCACTTCAAGGCACCAATACTCTCACGTTATGCGAGAGCCCACTCCTACATCAAAAATTAAAGGGGTGGTCTTTGGTACCCATTTTCTCTTGGGTATATGGGGGTTAGTATCTTTCCTAACCCAAACAAGATTACATGCTAAATTTTCATTATGTAAACGATCATAGCAAAATCTAGCAAGATGGCCTTTTCGACCACAATGTGTACATGTGTACACATGAGCATACGTGTGATGGTGGTGACCGTGGAAGCATGTGTATGCCGTGATGGGTGTACATGTAAGGATGGAACTTGTTTCTTGCGAACCAAGGTTTCCAAGCGTGTATGATTCAATGTACATTGGCTCAAAGTGGAGCCCAAACAATCTACACTTTTCTTCAAAACATTTATGTCATTTTCAATAGTAGAAGATAAAGTGGAGCATGCAATAGGTGTGCAAGAAGAAGAAGTTATACTAGCATGGCACACATGAGAATCAATATCAATTTTTAAAGATTCATTTTTCTTTAAACTAAATCCAATTCTTTTGTAATGAAATCAATTTTATTTTTTCAAAACAAGGTTATCTTTTAAGACAAAATCCAATTTAGAAGATAAAACCTCATTATTTTTCACAACATCATCACAATCATTTTTGTTTTTCAAAACATCAATCTCTTTTAGGGTAAGGTCTAGTTGAGATCTTAGTGAGTCACGTTCACAAGTAATCTCTTCCTTCTCTTGCAAAACTACTTCAAAAGATGAGCACAAATCCTTCATTTCTTCTTTTAATTCAAAATGTTTCTTTTTCAAAGAATCATGTTTTTCCAAAAAATTTTCAAGCTTGTGGCAAGTTCTACATTTAAATTTTGAACTTCTAAGCATCCATAGCAATAGGTACTAGAGCTATCATCTATATGAGAATCCGATTGTACCTCAAGGGAGTTCTTCCCTTGGACCATGAGGCAATGATCGTCGGACTTTTCTCTCATAGATCTTCTCAACTTGTTGATAATCCTTGGTAGCTCGGGAGAAGTCAATAAGCTCCAAACTGCAAAAGCCGAATCATAATGATTAAACACCGGTAAAAGATTTTCATTAAGAGATGCTCTAAGTGCTCTAAAGGCTAATGCATTTGCCTTTTTATGTTTGCTACTATTAGGGAATGATTCTTGAGTAGTGGCTTGATAAACTAGATGTCCTAGGCTGCTTCCAAACATCAAGTCTAAAATGGTCAAACATAGGAGGACTATCCATGAGTGCAACCAAAATGTGTGCAAATGAAGATTAGCAAACCAAGATCTCACTCCTAGGTGGCTAAACCTAAATATCAGGAGCGTAGGCTCTGATACCAATTGAAATCACCTAGAGAGGGGGTGAATAGGTGATATGGCTAATCTATGAACTAAATGCGGAATTTAAAAAACTAATTGCAATTACAACAATTGATGCACACAACCAAGCAAGTATATGATATAGCAATATGCACAAAGTAAAGAGAGAGAGAGAGAGATAGAGTAAGAGTCAAGGGATCAAGCGCAAACAACTAGATATGTTTCGAGGTTCGAGCACCCAGCTCTACATCCCCGCCTTCACCCAGAAGGATTTTAAGTCCACTAGCTTGTCCACAAAGGACTCCCACAAAGGAACCTCCACCGAGGATTTGGGGCAATCACAATTACAAGGAGTACCCAACTTCCTCCTTACAAACACAACCTCCTCCTTGAGGCACAACTCCAAGCCAACAAACAATCACCTCACAACTTGAGGGATTAGCACAAAGCAACACAAGGATCACCTCACAACTTGAGGGATACAACCCAAAGGCACAAAGCCAAGCAAAGATTGAGTTTACAACTTGGTGGTCTAAGAAAACAACCACAAACAATTCTTTCTCCCACACAAAGATCCTATAGAATGAGATAGTAGATTTTAGCTTAAGTGTGAGAAAACCAATGGAATGGAAATCAAAATCACAAAGAAAAATCCTTGAGAAAAACTAGAAACCAAGATGAAGAAGTTCAATCAAAATCTTTTCCCAAAACCTTTTCTTTTGATTGTCCAAACCCTAGCAAAAACACCAAATGGATTGTTCAATTTAAGTCCAAAAACTTCTTTTAATTGCTGTGAAAACACCAGAGAGTAAGGAAAAATTCGCACTAAAATCTTAGAGAAAACCTCTTTCCAATGGAGTATTTATAGCCCATTAACAAAACTAGCCGTTGGCAGTAGATCCTCGCCAAAACGGCCTACCGGTCGACCGGTCGGTCGACCGGCCAACGGTCGGATTTGACCGCAGGCACCATCCGGTCGACCGAAAAGAACAGAGAGCACTGCTCTCAGTTCCGGTCAACCGCCCGGTCGACCGGCCCACTGGGCTGCCAGACGTGCACAATTCTGTGCACGTCGGTCAACCGCACGGTCGACCGGCCCTTGGTTCGGTTGACCGAGCGGTCGACCGACCTGGCCTGTCAGCCAATTATGGGTCTGATAAACAGGTTAAAATATTGATAAAAATTCTTTTATTTAAACTAAAAACTCCAATAAACTTGTTTTGACATTGTATATTGAAATGTAAACTTGTGAAAAACATTTCAAGATAATTACAAAACATTTGAACTCTTTTTGATGTCTAGGAAATTTTACCAAAAACCAAAAACCGTATTTTCTAAAACTTGAATTTTTGAGTAGAAAATACGTTTTGTCCAAAACTCTTCCAAATACAAAAACATGATATTTAAACACTTTGAAGCATGATGCATATGGATAGAAATCCAATATACATGAAACATATATATATATATATATATATATATATATATATATATATATTTATATATATATATATATATATATATATTATCATAGTTTTTACTTTAATTCCAAAAATATGTTTGTTAGAAGTACCAAAACATAAACACATGAAATAGACTATCAAGCTAAGTTTGTTTAAATAGTTGAAGCATGCATGTATATAGAACAAATCTAATATACATTAAACCATGTAAACTTGTTTTGGTATATCTATTCATGAAACCAAGATCGGTTAAACCAAAAACCGAAAACCAAAATATGAAACGTGTGTGTTGTGAACTTGAGCATATCATACTATTCTAATCTTTTGCATTTGGATCTAAACCAAACTCTAAACTATGGTACCGATGTCTTCTTGTAGAGCGCCGTCTCCAAGCTGACTCGATCCAAAACTCTGTGATTCACCGAGCTTGACTCCAATGAGTGCTATATATGATCTTGTCGCTCGGGCTCTTGAATCACCATGTGAATAGCTTCCAAATCATCTTGTTGAAGCTAATCACAAACTAATATCTTGATTAATGATCTGAAACTAAATCACAAGCTTATAGTACTCATAACTACATGAGTTAATCATCATCAAAACTAGAGTGGAAGGCCTTTGGGCCAACAACATCAAGCATAGAAGGCGCGCGCACACATGTACACCACCACACACACAAACTCACACATCAAGCATGGCACACACACCACCCACTACACATTAATATTTTTGGTGATATACTGCAGACTATATTCGAATTAGATGAGGGTACTGTCATACTTTACTAATTTCTGTCAGAAAAATGTGGTGGCAATTTAAAATAAGTTTGCAAGGGAGTACATAAATAAACCCCCTTCAGAATATGATTGCATTGATGATGAAGTGTGGGATCGGTTCGTATTTCAGCGTAGTACTACAGGATTTCAGGTTAATACAATGTAACTAAAAAATATTTTATAATTAAATGTCTTATTTGAAATCTTAATGCTTACTTAATAATTGTTTTTAATAAGCTTTATGTCAGAAGAATAAAATATTTAGGATTTAAATATCTATCCCTACACACTATCTCATAAAGGATATGCCTAATTTGAACAAGAACTGGTAAGATAAATTTTTATGTGTTGATTTTAAATGTTTAAATATTCTTTTGTGTATTATTATTTATATATTTTCTATATGTTTTATACAATAGATATCCCAGAGATCAGTTGAGGATGATTCATTTGTATCCTCAATTTTCCGACATGAGTTGTGAGTTAAAGCTAGGTCAGAAAAGACGGTTCATACATAAATGTTGAAAGTCAAGCTGTTGTAAGTGAAATTGTAAGTGTTTAATTTATAACGAAATTGTTATAACCGTTTTCTCTTATTTGAAATTAATACAAGTGTTTCTCTTTAATTTTTTTGAGAAGTGACATGCTACATCATTGATCCGGACACGTCCTACAACCTCTTGCTTGGACGACCTTGGATCCATGCTAAATGGATTGTGCCTTTCACACTCCATCAATGCTTTAAATATGTGGATGACAAGGTGATGGTCAGAATGGTGTTCGCTGAAATGCAGCCGTTCAAAGGAGTGGAGAACTACTTCACTGATTCTCTACTTTATAAAGAGAACGGTAAAGTGGTGAAAAAATCATTGCCTAACAATATCGATAGTGGTAACAAAGCAAACTCAGAATCATGAGAAGATACAGAGGTTTCTTCTGATGAGGAACCAATTGCAGCAATCTAAATGATCTTAATTGTAATAATTCCGCCGACAATGGCGATGAATGGGTCCTTAATGAAAATGTCAATTTTGATTATTCCTTGTGCTGCGATTATGTAAATAGTCCTGTTAACATGAGTCCTTTACATATGCCCCTGCCTTTGTCAACGACGTGCGTGCATATAGAGCAGAATGATGGGTCTGTATTTGTAGTTCCATCTTCTAAGAAGGACTAATTGCCAATCATATTTGGCAAAATCTGACATTGGATTGCTACATCCAACGATTTGGGCAAAGATTTGGAGCTCCCACAATTCTCTCACTATACACGATCGGGACACCTTATGATGAAAGAAATGGGATACGACTTACATCATGGTGAAGACCTGAATTTTGAAAAAGGACGATGCATCCCACTACAACCTTTCGTAACAAAGGAAAAGCCTGCCAATCACTATGATCAAACTCGCAGGGGGTTGTCGTACATTACTCCATCTGTTCGATCTGATTCAGAGTCTGAAAAGTCTCTATCATCACATTCTTCAGACTCATCGGATTGGGAATCTGACGTAAGTGTGAAATTGCCTTCAAGAAAATCTTCGTCAACATGACATCAACCAGTCAGGTGGAACTAGTAGAGGACATTGAGCCATTCGACACCGATCCATAGGTTCAACAACTTGATCTTCAATGGGAGAAGCATTTTGAACAATGCGACCCTTCCATAAAAGATAAAGTAATCCGAATTAATGTTGGTGATCAAACGCACCCGAAGCTCACCTCTATAAGAGAAAATTTGTCGCCGACAGAGAAGCAAGACCTTATATTCTTGATAAAAGAATATATAGATATCTTTGCTTGGAGCTATAAAGACATGCTTGGTCTTGATCCTCATGTGTCTATGCATTGTCTCAACATCAAATCAGATGCTAAGCTGGTCAAACAATATCAACGACGCTTCTGACCTGACGTCATGGAGGCAATCGAACCTGAGATCCAAAAACTCATCGAATGTGGCTTCATTCGAGAGGAACAATACCCAGACGGGTTGCTAACATTGTGTCCGTCCTTAAAAATTGAAAGATCCGAGTTTGTATTAACTTTCACAATCTTAATATAGCATATCCTAAAGACGAATTTTTGTTACCCATCACTGACGTCATGATTGATAACACATGTGATTTCGAAAGGATGTCTTTTTTGGATGGCTTTTCAGGGTACAACCAAATCAAGATGTACCCAGATGAAGAAAATCATACATCATTCTGAATACCATTGGGTGTGTTTTGCTATAGGGTTATACCATTTGGCTTAAAAAATGCAGGTGCCACCTACCACGTATGATGAGTACAATCTTTCGTGATCACTTACGAAAGGTAGTGGAGTGTTATGTTGACGACATTGCAATCAAAAATCGTAACAAGAATAACCATCTTCATGATTTGAGAACGAGGTTCGATGATTGATGTTGAACCTGCACACAGATACAAAATTTCAGAACTTTAAAATAGAGATGTGCAAGTGCTCAATTCTACCGCGATAACAAGTGGCTATGCGGGTCGTGATCCACAAGGAGGGACTAGCTATGGAAGCTTTTTTTAGTAAGTTTTCTTTTAAGATACAAAGGATGGTTAAAATTCTTGTTTTAGTTCTTGTAAAGAAAAAGAGAAAAATTAGGTTAAAGTGAGTTAGGAAGAAGATGGTAGATTAAGAAGATGAAAAAACTAGAAATGATATGTACAAAGAAATGGAAAAGGAATGATAAAAGAAGTGGTGCATTGTGGTGTTCTAAACTAAAGAATTAAAAGAAAAGAAAGAAACTAAAAGTTACTTACCCCTTTTGTGCTCATATACCTTGGATTCGTAGCTACGACTTACCTTGTCTTTGAAGGAGATCAAGCATGGCGTGTAGGATCTTCCCCATTCCCGATCTACACTAAGAAAAAAAGGGTAAGCTATACTAGCAAGAGAATGGTTGTTCATCACCATAGGCCATCAAGGGCACTTGCAATGGTGAAGCAGTCTCGAGGCTAACAGATTCACTTGGATTGCAACACATTAGAGGAGAGTAAACGAAAACAAGAGTAAAGAAGAAAAAGTAACTTTGATTCAATTCAAATAACAATGGAAGAAGAGATCACTTACACTGGTGTCACCTGCAGTACAAGCTTGCTCTCATTCCTCCATAAAAGTATCATCTCCTCTCAGTTACATAAAGAAAAAAAATTACATGAAAGAAAATAAAAACCTAAGTTACAAACTACAAATTAGCCTAAGTTCTACTCTCTGCTTGGTCCTTCCCTTTTGCCTTTGAGATTGCAGGTATTTATAGAAGAAATGCAGAGGTTGGAGGAGTATGAAGATAGGAAAAGCTGGCTATTTCTGAATTTGAATCCTCCCCTTATCTTCAAACTTGATTTGATGTGAATATTCAGTTCTGATCTGCAGTGTGTTGGCGTGTTGATTGCTAAATATCACTTATCAAATGATAGAATTAGAAATAGTGATTAACATAAGAGTTGTATCCCTGTACGTCTTCTTTCTGGATCATCTTGAATTATCAGATTTGAGATTCGGTAGCAAAAGTTATGCTTCAAATACGAAAATGTATCCAGTCAGAATCTGAGTCAAATTTGCTTCATCTCATCCGTTGATCTTCTCTCTATCCATTTATCTCTCTGTATTTGATATTATCCTCCATTGATCTTTATCTAACCAAAATGGATTTATAGAAATCTGAATTTTACCGGTTTTCATTTGGTGCTATCTTTCTGATTTGCTCTGATCTTCAGCTGAACATTTTCCCCAATCCTTGATTTGTTCTAACTAGATCTGGGATCATCCTCAGTTAACCAAATAGATCCAGTTAAATTCGATTTTAACTGGTATTTATTTGGTTTAATCCTCTTTCTCTTCATTATTATCTTCTGCAAAATAGATATTTAAGACAAGAAAATTAGCAGATTTATTACACGATAAATGTAGGAGTGTAATGAAAAGAGTACAAAATATATGTACGATTACACCCCCACACCTATCTTTTGCTCGTCCTCGAGCAAATCAACAAAACTAAATCAAAGATTATTAGACCACTTTCGCAGGTTACGCGATTGCACTGAGTATGTGCAACAAGCCGTTAAACCTCTAGGTTTCCCCTAGAGGACGAGTTTTGTCCCGTGAGGGTTTTCAGTGGATTGCACCCACAAAATCCATAAAGAAAGAGTAATAAAGAGTTAGTATTTTTGAAAAGCATTTTGAAAGAGAAAATTATTTGAAATATTATTGTAAGATTTAAGTAATCTATAAGTTATAGGAAAACCAAATTTTTCATTCTTAAACTTAGTCTCTATTCAAAAATTTGTTATCAATCAAAGTAAGGAGTCAAATTGTACTTCTCATCTAGTCTATTACTTTACCCTAAGTCATATGTGATCGAGATTTTACCTGCACACAAAATAAAGATGTTAGATTTAGAAGTAGTTGTGCAAGGTTCTCAATTCTAATCCGCGGTAGCAGTGGCTATGCGGGTCGTGATCCTCTGGGAGGGACTAGCGATGGAAGCTTTGTCAATAAGTTATCTCTAATGTTTTTTATTAGTTATGATGATATTTACAATGAAGTGTGAAAGAAATTGAGAATATGGTAGTGTGAGATCTAAACTAAAGAAATAAAAAGAAAGAAACTTTAACACGTACAAACCTCTTCTACCTTGCTTACCTTTGATCTGTTCGCGACGACTTACCCTGTCTTGGAAGGCGTGCAAGTATGGCGTATAGGATCGTCCACCTTCGCTACCTACACTATGAAAAGAAAAGACAATCTAAAGAAGGATTGTTCATCTCCATAAGCTATCAAGTGCTCTTCTTTGGTTAGGCAGTCTCGAAGCAATCAGATCTCATGGTTCACAAAACATTAGAGAGAAATCAATAGAAGAAAAAAAAAAACTGAGATACACAAGAATAAAAAGAACATAACATAATAAAAAAGAACGAACCTCGATTCGATTTATTTAACAATGGCGGAAAAGCAAAACTTACACCGATTGTCACCCTCAGTACAAGTAGATCTCCTTCCTCCATGAGAACATCATCTCCTCTCAGTTTACAAAAAGGAAAATAGAAATTACAAAAGAGAAAAGAAAATCTAAACTAGAAGAAGAAAATCTAAAACCCTAGATTTGGCCCTCTGGCTCTGCTTCTGGACGCCCTTTACGGTTGCTCTGCAGGGGTATTTATAGGTGCAGAAGGTAGTAGAGTCCCAACACAGTTCTCCCACGAAATATGGTCCCGGGATAAGACTGAAATGCCGCGGAAATGCGGCTTGGGCCGCGTTTCCGCGGCCTGGTGGTGGCGGCTGGTCACGCGCTGTCGCGCGTGGCCTCCCCTGGTCCATCCATCTGGGCTATTGCTTCTGGAAGTTTGATCCTGGCTCTTTATCTTGGGATTTAGATATAACTTGGGAAGCAAGTTACCTATATCCCAAATCTTTTCCACGAATTTCCTTCTATTCTTTTAGCTTTTATCCTCATCCCGCAAGTGTTTAGGGTTGAATAGAAATCTATCCTTCCCTCTTCTTTGTATTTGCAACTTTGGCCCTTGTGTATTTGCAATTTTTAATATTTGCACTTTTGAACTTGGGCTTGAATATGGGCTTTTGGGCTTCTTTTAAGCTTTATTTATTATTAAAATAACACTAGATTGCCGCAAAACGCAGCTTGGGCCGCGTTTTCGCGGCCTGGTAATGGCGGCTGGCCACGCGCTTTGGCGCATGGCTTCTTCTGGTCCGTCCATCTGGTCGTTTCTTTCTAGAAGCTTGATCCTGGCTCTTTATCTTGGGATTTCGAGATAACTTAGAAATCAAGTTACCTAGATCTCAAATATCCCAATATCTTTTATCCACGAATTTCCTTATCTTTGCACTCTCTTCTTTGGCTTTTATCCTCATCCTGCAAGTGTTTAGGGTTGAATAGAAGTCTATCCTTCCCTCTTCTTTTAATATTTGCAACTTTGGCCCTTGTGTATTTGCACTTTTGACAATTGATAATTTGCAACTTTTACATTGGGTTTGAATATGGGCATTTGGGCTTCTTTTAAGGCTTTGTTCTTTTATTTTTATTTACTCAAGGCCTGCACACAATAAATAATAAAATATTAATAAATGTGCAGAATTATATGAATAATATGAAAATGTGATGGTAAATGTGATGATAAAAATGCACTTTTCACTACTAATCACACCCCCACACTTATCTTTTTGCTTGTCCTCGAGTAAAAATCAAGAAAAGAAAAAGAAAAAGAAAAGAAAAATTAATCTAACCTAACTTACTTTCGTAGGAATCACGGTTGCACTTAGCATGTGCAACAAGCCGTTAAACCCCTAGGTTACCCTAGAGGATGAGTGTTGTCTCGTGAGGGTTTTGTTTGGTACGGAGTAGAAGAATTCGATGTAAAGTTTCCTTGAATCAGTTGAAAGATGACAACGACTAATGCTCCAACTAGAAGGGAGGGAAGATGTTGAGTCTTGAATCTCCCCTTTGTTTAAAGCTGGGTTCTTCAAGTGGCGGTGGAGATGAATCTTGTTCTCCGTTGACCGGATGACCGTCGGGATCGTCAGGGATCTTCTCTTTGGCTGGTAGAAGGAGTAGCATAGCTCTGTCTACCAAAACTCTCAAAGAGAAGGTAGGCAAAGAGCAACTTGTACGCAGCAAGCTTGTTGAAGAGTTGAGCTCTCTCTTGCTTCTCCGACATTCTTGTTCTCCTCCTCCAAAAATCCGACCCCTTTTTCATAGCGACGGGGCTATTTATAGAGGCTCCAGGGGTGAACGTGCCCCCTAAAAGTGCTCCACAATGAGGGGCTGACCTCCCCGCTATGTGGGCGGCGACTGGCCCCATAACCAGGGCGGTTATAACCGAGGCGCGGGTTTCAACCCACGCGCCTTGATACTGTGACGCGGGCTTTGGGCCTCGCGCCTTGATGCTGAGACGCGGGTGTCGAGCCCACGCGCCTTGATGTTGAGACGCGGGTGTCGAGCCCACGCGCCTTGATGTTTGAGACGCGGGTGTCGAGCCCACGCGTCTAGAACTTGAGGCTCTGCTTTTTAATGGCTTGTCTTTTAGTGATTTTTAGACGGCCTACAGAACCCCCTCCAAAGTTTTCGATATTCCGCAGTTAGCTGGGACGGATTTCGAAATACTTTGGACTCTAGCTGAATTCACCTCTATGACTGGACTGTTAATGCTCCGGGTTTGATCTTATCTGGAGTTGGTCTTCGTGAGTGTACTGTTGAACTCTTTGAGGCCACCAGAGTTGATCGTGTTGAGTGTCTAGATACACAGTCTAAACCTCCCCGATTGCTTTTAGTCCGTCATGGACGCGTTTTAAGCCAGGAGTGGACGATCGTCTGCTTGTGCCAGTGTACTGTTGAAACTGATTTGCAGAAGTAAGGACTGAACGCCAGTTCTTTTTGAAGAGCAGAGATGGTACTGCTTTACAGACGCGACTTTCATGGGGTGCGCCTTTTGGAAATGGAAAACGCGACTGATATTCCATTGGGCAGACGCGATGCTAGGCCGATTGGAAGGACGCGAACTTCGGAGAGACGCGCCTGTTGGGTGCGAATCCGTGCCATGTCATGAGTGCACTGCCAGTTATCCTGGGGAACCGTCGGGACATCACCTTTTGGCGCGCGGACTTCCCGGTTCATTAAATGATCTGTTCCACGCGTCAAGCGATGACTCGCTGTAGAGCTAATCGAGCCACGCGCCGCGTATCTTTGCAAATCTTTGTGCCTATAAATGGCAACAGTCGGAGAGATATCCTCTTCTTCTCCGAGCGCATCTGTTAGGGTTTTTTGAGAAAAGGAGTCTTCTCTTTCTCTTTCTATTTCTTCATCGTTCATCATCGATTTTTGATTAACGATGGCACCCAAAGCCAAGCCAACCGCATCATCCTCAAAGGCGGCCGTCGCCGAGGCCCAGAGGGGCGGTTCCTCCGCGCAGGAAGTCCTTTTCCCAGGTATAATGCCATTTAGGCTTAACCTTCACCATTAATGGAAGTTCATGGAACCCCTAAAAAAAAATCTTTTTTTTTTGAGGAGAACCGTCAACACAGAATATAAACCGTGTTTGATTCTCAGACGCGGTCTCAGACGCGGTCTTTGAGTTGATAACCAAGGCGCGGGTTTGATGACCCGGTGCCAGTGAGCCCTGCAGTTCGGATTCTTCACTTAGAATATTTCTAATTGTGAAGGGTTCTGACGCGGACTTGATCCTTGCGTTCTATGACATCAGGTGCTGATTTTTTATGAATCTGGCACCTGAGCCCAAGTACTTAAGAGATTTTTCATAAGTCTTGGTTTTCAAAACGCGGGCTTGATCCTGCGGGCCTCACATCTGGACGCGGATTTGCAGGTCTGGACGCGGATTTTGATAATTCCTGCGTCCAGTGTCTCTTCTGCGCGGATTCTCAAGTCTAGACGCGAATTTTGATAATTTCTGCGTCCAGTATCTTTTCTGCGTCTGGAATATAGACACTTAACATTTTTTTTGATAAGATGTCTGATCAAGTGTCCTTTTCTTTTGCAGTGCCACACTCTTCTGCTCCACTCTCCAAGAAGCGCCACTTTGGGCACGTAGGTGGTGCTGACCGTGATTTAACCTTTGCGCTGCAAAGGACTGTACCTGTGACTGCTGACAGGTCGCAGGAGCGCAAGAAAAGGCTCTCTAATGTTGACATGACAACTTTTCGGGAGCTTATGACTGACGCAGCATTCACAACAGATGCTCGCGTTCCGCTGGAGAAGCCTGCCTTCTTCTTTGGAGACCATATCGGCGATGGCGGCTATTCCATGTATGACGGAGATTATAAATGGCTCCGCCAGATAGGGGATAGAAGATTTTTTCTTCCGGACATGGAGAGGATGTACCCGCTGTCTTATCTCCAGCACATGTCCGTCCCTCGGAAGATGAAATGGGACCTTTCCCGATATGTCCCTGAGATTACTCTCGGTGACTTAGGCTCCAAAAGGGTATACCGTCATGATAGTCATGATAGGGCGGTTCTCGGCCTGCTCCCCGGGTCGCTCAGGACTGAGCCCCCGGTTGGAGAAACACCAAAACTTGGCACCACTTTCCTCAACGCATTCATGAAAGTGGAGGGTGATTTTCCGGTTGAGTTCCGTTCGCCCGGGTGGGTTCATTCCACCGAGAAGTATTGGTGGGGCAGGATGGTAAGCTTCGTCCTTGCCGACCTTAGGGACTTGTTGGAGCAAACGGATTTGTACCAAGCAGTCAGGGCCGTCCAGTATGGTATCCCGCCGAGTTCTCAGAACTTCTTCGGGATCCTGGAACGTTACAATCCTTTGACGGGGACATTCTTCACTCCGGTTGGAGAGATGGGCCTTGCCCTGCACGAGTTGCATGAGGTCTCGGGGCTGGCAACAGGGGACTCTCCCTATGAGGAATATGTCCCAACCACTGAGGAGCTCAACCTTATGAAGAAAGGGTCTCCTCAAGTGTACGAGACTTATTAGGAGGTGTTATGTCACTTCCACATTTGCGGTCAGGTAACCTCTTGGAGGTCGGGAGGAGTCAAGCAGCTGTCTTGGGCCAGCTACTTGTTTAACGGCATCAATAAGAAAGACCATCCGGTAACCCGACTGGCTCCCAGCTCCGACGAGGAGATTGACGACAGGATTAAGGCTTCTGAAGGCTTCTACACCACGGTTTCGAATGAGGATGTTTTCGAACCTGACATGGTTTTTGAAAGCTTTCATCATCAAGCCCGGGTTCCTATCTCCGATCGAGCATTGTTGGCGGGCTTCTTGATGCTGTGGTTGAAGCGCTGTGTGGTGCCCACGCTGCCACATGAAGTCATTATTGCCGATGTAGTGTACCCGGCGGTGCTCCTGGCCTATGGCAGTCCCATAGCCCTTCTCCCGGCCATGGCGGCTGGCATTCAAAGCGGGTTGCGGGCATTAACCCAGACTTTCTGCGAGGCAGGGAAGGCTGTCGACTCCCATGGCAAGCCGATTGTTGACTCAGAGGGGAAGCCGACGGTGAAGCGCCCCAACCCTCGGGTCGAGCTGCCCTACACGTACTTAATGGCTTGGTACGTGATGCACTGCCCCTCTCTGATGACGCCGGTGCCTTGGAGTGAGGGTTTTGTCCCTTTTGTACAGCGGTTGGAGGGTTCTGACTGGTGTAATACTTACATGTATTACGTTCGAAAGTGCATTCTGTCTGCTTCGAACTACCAGCTTAACCGCTGCTTCCCCGAGATTCCTGGTGCATCTTTCGGGAACTATTTACCGACTCCGCAGGCCAAGATGATTTCACTAGGCTGTCAACGGGGATTTTCTGGTGGTTGGTTAACATCCGGCCTGGGTATGTGCTTTTCCGGCAAGGTACTTCATGCACAATCGAGCCATATATGCCGAATCGCTTCGCCCGACAGTTCGGCTATGATCAACTCTACGTCGGCAACCCCAATGCTCGACTCGCCTTCAGTGGGAACTTGTTCGAAGGTGCTCGGGCTTGGTACTATAGCGTGGCCGGAGGGACGGAAGCAACTTTCCGTCTACCTATCAAGGAGCCAAAGGGCCGCACAAGCTTTAGCTTCTGTACCTGGTACTTCCAGGTCAACCAGACACCATACTTTGTTCCGGAGTATTCATGCATTGAGAGTATCAATGCAAATTTCGAAGCAAGGTCGGGGTCCGGTAAACGCTCGCGAGGCGTCGAGCAGTATCTGAAGGCTCTGAGGGAAGTCGGGAGAGGGTCGAGGGAGGAGTCTCGAGCAACAAAGGCTCGACAAGCAGTGAGTAAGCGTGCTCGAGGCTCTACTTCCACTGCTGACCCTGCCCCAAAGAAGGTCCGGAGAGACTTGACGGCCGAAGTTTCTCTATCCGAAGACATCCCTGCTGGTGTTGAGGAACCGAGGGAAGAAGAGGCAGATGAAGAGGCTGTCCCCTTAGTCCGTGCCCATAGGTTGCGCAGCAGGGGCTGCAGGAGTCCAGAGGAAGGAGAGCCTGCTGACGAACCGACCGCCGCTGACGAGGCCGAGCAGTTCGAAGTCGACATCATGAGCGGAGGTGATGTTGAGATTCCGGGGGTCTCAGCTCAGCCCGGGTTTTCCTCGGCTCGCGAAAGGAGAGATGAGGCACAGCAACCGGAGTTCGACATCATCAGTGATGTTGAGATTGCAGGAGTCTCAACTCAGCCCGGGTCTTCCCCTGCTCATGAAAGGAGAGATGAGGCACAGCAACCTGGGTCTCCAAGTGTGTTCATCTCCAGTTCTCGGACAGTTGACCCCAGCCCTACCACTGGGGTAATTGGTGGCAAGGCTCCTGCTACCGAGGCCTCTCGCGTTGAACTGTCGTCTTCCTTATCCGCAGAGGGAAGCGATTTTGAGGATGAGGTCGACTATGGTGACGAACCCGCTCCTCCTGATCCGAGTAAATTCTCACACATCTCGGAGGAGGAAATACATGGGTGCGGGCCGTTGACGGCATCACCACTGGCGGCAGTTATTCCCGCTGAAGGTACTCTTTTCACCTTCTGACTTGATTTCTCTTTTCATTTTGAAGAGGAGGTTTTAACATTCTCCTTTTATGCTGCAGGGTTGGCCGAGGATATTGAGGCCGCAACCTCCTCGCATATCGAGGAGATGGTGCAAGAGTTGACCCAGCCGGAAGGAGTTGAGACTCCAGCCGCCGAGATGCCTCCAGAGAAGGCAACTACTGAAATCGGGGAGACTTCTACTCTGCAGGATCCGCCCAAGAATTCGTCATCTCTGGACCTCCAACTTGGTAAGGAAGTTTTGATGTCTTGGATGTTTCTCTTTTCACCATTGTAGCTAATGTTGAGATAATTTGCAGAGAGAACTGGGGGGCTCAGGTGGAGAGTCTGACGGTCAGTGCCCCTCCGGAAGGCCACACAGCTCAAGCCTCGACCGAGGTTTCTGAGGAGGTCGAGCTCACTACTCTGTCATCAGCTGTGGAGGTTCCTGCAGAGGTAGCACCCCCAGAAGCGCTAGTGGCTACTCTTGCTCCTGCCGTACCGGTGGTCAGCCCGACTCTTGCGCGAGAAGAGCCGGCTTACATCCCTCACCCCGTGATAGAAAGGGGGTCGGGGAGCACCTCGGGCGATGATACTATGGAGTTCCTGACACGCAAGACGGTGCAGCAGTTCTTTGACTCGATGCGATCATGCATCGATTTCATCCTGTCTGGGGGTAGCTCCTTTGAATTCGCCCGGATGTTTCTCGGAAACTTGGCCGAGAACATCAAGTTGGCCGGAGGCCCTTCGCTAGCCCAGGCGTGTCTGCTGGTGGTGGAGCAGCTGGGACAAGACCTGAGTGAGCTTCGATCCCTGGAGGATGCCGGCTCATTCCACGAAGCCCAGGAAACTCTGAATAGGCTCCTTGCTGCTCAAGAGCAGGAGCGAAGGGAGGTGGAGGAGAAGATAAACGATAACACCCGTCTTCTTGAAGGTTTCCAGGCTGATCATCAACGGCTAGCGGTCGAGTCCAAGGAATCTGTCATGATCATACAGGCTGCAAAGCAGGCTATCCTTGACTCTCGGGCTGCTATAGCCAGGGCTGAGGCCATGATTGCTTTTAACGAACAGAGGCTTGCTACCTCTGAAAAGAGGCTAGCGGAGTTAGAGGCTGCCAAGGCGCAAGTTGAAGCAAACCTCTCTGTTCGTTCATCCGAGTTGGAATCCCTCCGAGTACAAGCGCAGGGATTTTTATCTGAGGCGGATCTGCGGGCCCAAGCTCTCATGGAGGCTGAGAAGGCGCGTCAACATAAGATACATCGCCTTAGAGAGCAAATCCGTTCCTTGGCGAACCAGGACTTGTAGCCTTCTTCTTTTGTTTTTTTGTAAAGAAAAAGGACACTCTATTCACCAAGAGTGTTTGTACTTGCTTTTACCATTTTTTTTTTGAATAGTAAAAGTCTTTGAAGCTCTTGTTCCATCTTTATTGCCTTGCTGTAGATGAATTCAACTTCTTTTAATGAAACGCGGCGTTGACTCAAGTCTTCTTGATGAGACGCGGCATTGATTCATAGAGAGAGACGCGGTCATCATTTCATAGGAACTTAGGCAGAACTAAGTCCTTTTGCTGAGACGCGGCGTCAATTCACAGAGAGAAACGCGAATCCGTCCTGCTAATGAAGACGCGGTTCAAGTGGACGTGAAGGACGCAGTTTTTTTTGAGTGTGACTCACTGGTCGCAGTCCTTAAGGATGCAGCGCTGGGTCTTTTGACTAGGTGCAAAAACCCATCACTACCCATGCAGACGCAGCTCCTCTGATGAAGACGCGAGGGACGCAGCCTTGCGTATTTTCCGACTAATCCCACAATGGCCTAAGTCTTTCGCTGAATTAAGTGCTTTCCCTTAAAATGGGCCCCGTTTGCTGAAGGGACGCAACTTTGGGTCACGCGGACATTCCTCTGGAATGCAGGTGGACGTCATTCAGTTTGAAAAGGGGACGCGGATTCCTGGACGCGGCTTTCTCATCTGCGTCTTGATGTAACTTCCCAGGCGTTAAATGCGGCCTGATTTAAAGATTTCATGAGATCTTTCAAGTCTTCACTGACGATTGGGAAACCGGGTCGTCCGTTGTTTCCCGAAGCAGTTGTCCACGCGTTGGTTCCTCATTGGACTCAGGCGTTAATGCCTTTTAATGCAAAACCGGCGCTGGCGGTTTGAGACCAGCGTCCGCGACGCTTCCCGAAGCAACGTTCCACGCGTCAGACTCCTATTGGACTTTGACGGTCGTGCGGTCATTAAGGCCGACGGGAACCATTAATGGCAGTTATCAGGGGCTGCCTATAAATAGGGCTCACCCTTTCCCTTTAGCAGTCCATACTTGGACTATTTTCTTTTGACAGCGAGTGCACTGAGAGACTCCATCTTCTCCCTTCAAGGGCTATACGAGAGGCTTGCCTCCATGGATGAAGATGACCCAGAGCTTTCATGCTTCTGTTTGGTCTCTTCAGGAGAAAGCATCTCTTTGATCATCTTTCATGTCCACGTTTTAATGCAGAGAGTTCAACTCTTGATAGAGGCCTCTGCGGGTATGCCGTCCCGACTTGCCATGATATTTTTAGTCCACCCAGGCTTGCACCTTGGCATCTCTTAAAGAGATATCACCATCTGGATGAAGTCTTAGTTGGTGCATTCCTTTTTTTTGAATTTGCGCCATCGACTTGAACTTCTCTGGACGCGAGTACAGAAGTCTTTGGCACTTGACGCTGGCTTTGCTCATGAAGCTCGCGTTTTAAGGCCACTGACTTGGATGAATTCCAACTCGGGTTGAAGGTTTCAGACCCGAATCTTGCAACTCCTGTTCATTCAACAGGGAGATGGCAATTTTTTCGGCGTCTGAGTCTTTTCGCGCCTGGTGTGTTAGACGCAGATGCAGAAAATTGGACTGCGTTTGAACCCTGCGTGTATCACAGTTTTAACTCGCGTCTGTTTCTGCCACCGCAGAAGTTTGGCTCACTACATGGGTCATTCCCGCGTCTGCAGTTTTCAGCAATAACCGCGTTTGTGACTTAGTTTTCTTCTGTCGAAGTGTACTAAGTTCTGAATTGTCTAATTCCTTTGTTTATTCCTTGCAGGTAGGCTTGATCATCCTATTTCACGTTCGCTGGGCCCGTGGGAGAATATATCGGCCGGTGAACTTGTTCGATGTTCGTCCACAAGGGAAGAAATCATAGTCTCCGTCGTCCACAAGGGAAGAAATCACGATCCCTGACGGGGACTTAACCCTCGTCAAGATCTCTTTGAACGTGACGCACCGTCATGCTTGCGGGCTGGTCACGGTCACAGTGGGTATGGCGGCGAGGGGGGTTACGGTGGATATAGTGGCAGATAGCATCCCCTTCCTCTCTCACCCCAGAAGTGACATCGAGGACACTCCATGTTTGTTGGATGGCCTTATGGCGAGAGAGATGCTCATGAATGAAGGGTTGCAGGGCTTTCTGCTGCCACCGGACCTCAAGAACACCATTGCTCTTAGCTTAGTCAGCTAGGGCTCTTTCGATGTTTACGTCATGCACCATAGTGCGATCGGCTCCAATTGTCGCCACAGTTTGGCGCTTTTCCAAACATCGTGCACTTGGAATCAGACGCGGCTTCAAGGAGTGAGTACGGCCTCTGAGAGAGAGAGGTACTTCTTTGTACTCCTTAATTGTAACACTCAATCTTATTGTATAAGAGAGTGTTTTTGTATCACTTTCATGTGTCTGGATATAAATAAAAGTGACATTTTTCTTTCTGCCTCTTTCTATTGTCTTGAACCTTTTGTCTTCAGTCAGACGCATAGAAGCAGAAGATCTTTGACTTCGTCAAAATTATGATGATAATCTTAATAAGTCAAATTTTGTAGGGAAAGATCCTATTTTCAGGAACTTTCACAATACTGTCAGAGGTGTAATATTAACTTGACAGAGATGAAATAATGTTTGGTGGACCTGTCAATCTATAAAGGAGAATGACCAGTGAAACTCGTACCCCCAGGAAAAATGGGCCTTTATCAAGGTTTAGGATTCACTTGATTAAGCTCAGCTGGGGATTTGAAGGAAAACACTGTTAATGGTGTAGTATTAACCTAACAATGTGTTTAGGTAGACTTGTTATTCGGTTGAAGAGAATAACAAGTGAGACTAGACTCGCAGGGAATCTAGGAAAATCTTTACCGTTAGAGGTGTGATATTAACTTAACGGGTTGAAAGTTGTCTTGCCAGAAGTGTGATGTTAACTCGACAAGAATGTGAATCAGAGGTGTGATATTAACTTGACTCAGAAGCATTTCAGCTTTCGTTTAGGAAAACTGAGAGTGTCACTGACATAAGTGTGATGTTTAACTTGACAGTGAGGGTAATGCTAGAGGTGTAATGTGGAACTTAGCATTGGTCATCTCGGCTTGGATAAGGAAGTCGAGGAAAAGTCATGGCCATAGGTGTATTGTTGAACTTAGCAATGACTTAGATGCTAGAGGTGTAATGTTAACTTAGCATCATTCGTTTCAGCTTCAACACGGAAGTCTGAAGGAAAGTGACTGTCAGAGGTGTGGTATTAAACTTGGCAGAAACTTGATGTACCGTTTAGAAGTATAATGTTAACTTAAACAGTAATTTTGTCAGAGGTGTGATATTAACTTGACAGAAACTTGATTTGCGATATGAGCAATTTGAGGACCTGTCATTCTATTGATAAGAATGGACAGGTGGAGTTTGAAGTGCTAGAGGTATAGTGTTAACTTGGCAACAACTGTATCTTGTAGGCCTACCATTCTGTGGATGAGAATTGGTAAGGGATTTTGGAGGGGAGAGTGGAGTTGAGTCCACTTAGGATTTTTAGCAAACCCTCAGCTATCAACGGGTTTGATATGCCTTTACCAACTACCGTTTGAGTTGGGCTAGCCATGCTATTCCCCTCAGCATGATGAGTTGTCGAAGACTTATGTTGGGCTTAGAAGCCAACATTTTCCTCTATCCTTAGCCGTCGGAGGCGTTGGATATTAATGAAGAAACTCTTCTTGTTTTGATTAGAGGTGTAATTTTGAACTTGATCAGCGGAAGAATACCTTTTAAGGATAGTATTTCTTCAAGAACCTGCCATTGATAGGCATCATGAGTGTATCGCCATTCGAGGTTATGAGGCGATATGATCCATTCGAGTAGACTGACTCTACCACAAACGGTCCTTCCCATTTGGGTTGGAATTTTCCTTTTGTCTTGTGCGTCATTACCATAGGTCTTCTGACGGCTAAGACAAGATCGCCTTTCTTGAAAGTTCGCATTTTAACTTTCTTGTTGAAGGCTCTGGTAATTCGAGCCTGGTAGAGCTCGATTTGTTGTTGGGCCTGCAAACGCTTATCGTCTAAGGCCTCCAATTCTTGGAGTCGCTGTCGATGCTTCTCCTCTGTTGTCATCTCCGCTGTCAAGGCGACGCGTAGAGATGGAATTTGGATCTCTAGTGGAAGCACGGCTTCACACCCATATACCAAAGAAAATGGCGTGGCTTTAGTTGGGGTTCGCACAGTTATGCGGTAGGCCCATAAGCATTCACCTAGCTTATCGTCCCAGTCTCGTTGACTTTTCGAGACGAACTTCTTGAGAAGCTTGCCAATGGTCTTATTGAAAGCTTCTGCGAGGCCATTAGCGGCAGGATAGTATGCCGTTGAGGACACACTCTGGATTTTGAACTTGGCACAGAATCTCTGGAAAGCCTGGCTGATGAACTGGGGTCCATTGTCATGGACAATTCGCCGAGGTACACCGAAACGGTAAATAACGTGATGTTTCACGAACTTGATCACGTTAGACGATTTTACCTCCTTCAGAGGAATAGCTTCGGCCCATTTAGAGAAATAATCGGTTATTGCCAAAATAAACCGATGTCCCTTTGATGATGGTGGGCTGATAGGACCAACCACATCCATCCCCCACATTTCAAATGGCCAGGTAGAGGTCGTGGAGTGGAGGTACCCTGGTGCTTGATGGATGAAATCGCCGTGCACTTGGCAGGCGTGACATCTTTTGGCATAAGTGATGGCATCGGCAATCATCTTGGGCCAGTAGTAACCCAATCTTTGGAGTCGATGTGCCAGTTTTGGGCCAGGTTGATGGGCTCCACACATACCATCGTGGGCTTCTTTCAATACCTCTTGGGCCTCCTTTGGTGAGAGGCACCGGAGCAAGACCCCGTCATGCGATCGACGATACAATGTTCGTGCAATCGCATTGTAGTAAAATTTAGGGGCTTTCCTTCGAATGGCAGCCGCTTCCTTGGCGTCCTCAGGCAGGATGCCATACAAGACATAGTCGATATAGGGGAATCGCCAGTCTTTAAGCTCTGGCCCGGTTGACAATTCCAGCGCTTCTTTGCCTTGATACTCTCCCTTTGACTCCTGATAGTCTTCGAGGGCAGTTCTCGGGCAATACAGGTCGTGGCTGTAGACGAATACTTTCTCCATTGCTCCAGCTGGAAGAGCTAAGGAGGCCGCGAGGGACGCCAGTGCATCTGCATGCGCATTTTGCCTGCGCGGTACATGATCGATGTAGAAGTTTGTGAACCTCTCGGCCATGTGGATAGTTGCGTTGTAGTAGGGTACTAGGTCCTCATGTCTGACTTCGTACTCCCCGCGAACTTGGCTAACAATGAGTTTGGAGTCACCGTATGCCTCGAGATTTTTAACGCCAATCTCATCGGCGAGCTGCATCCCAATCAAAAGAGCGTTGTATTCTGCTACATTGTTGGAGCAAGGCTCAGTTAGCGAGACAGCTCGAGGAATCACATAGTTCTGTGGCGAGACGAGTACTACTCCTACTCCCGCTACAATGTGTCCTTTTGGGCTTGTTCTGGATGCACCGTCAAAGAAGAGTTGCCACACTTGACTTTCGAACGATGTCTGAGTTAGGCAGGCTTCAGCGACCTCATCTGGGAGATCGTCATAAAGTTTGGTTGCCCTCGGATCTGGATGCTCAGCCAGGAAATCCGCCACCGCTTGTCCTTAATGGCCTTCTGTGGTAAAAAGTGCATTTCATATTGAGATAACAATATGGCCCATTTTGCCAGTCGGCCATTTAGCGATGAAGGTTTTGTCATGAGTAACCTCAAGGGGTTGACTTTTGATATGACATTTATGGTTTGGCCCGCCAGGTAGTGTCGCATTTTCTGAATGGCGAACACCAGTGCCAAACATTCCTTCTCGATCGGGTTGTACCGATGTTCGGCTCCGATCATTGTTCTACTCAGATAGTAGATCGCTTGCTCTCGTCCTTGGTCATCATGCTGAGCTAGTAGAGCTCCCAAGGAATGATCCATTGCCCGGACGTATACCAGGAAAGGTTTTCCGGATATCGGAGCTGCAAGGACTGGTGGTTGGGTGAGGTATTGCTTGATTTCCTCAAATGCTTGTTGACAAGCGTCGTCCCAAATGAACGAGACACCCTTCTTCATTAGCTTAGTGAAGGGTTGGCATCTTCCGGAGAGGTTTGAGATGAACCTACGGATGTACGCCAATCGTCCTTGCAATCCCCTGAGTTCCTTGAGATTTCTCGGAGGTTGCATCTCTTGGATAGCGCGAACTTTTTCTGGGTCCAAATGGATTCCTGTGGAAGTTACAACAAATCCTAAGAATTTGCCACTGGCCACCCCCAGGAAGGACTTGGTGGGATTCATCTTCAACTGATGAGCTCGCATGATGTCAAAAACCACCTTCAGGTCAGCTATGTGATCATCTTTAGTGCGGCTTTTCACCGCGATGTCGTCAACATAACACTCCACCGTTTTGCGTATTTGCTGATGGAAAATGGCATTCATGGCCCTTTGATATGTTGCCCCTGCATTCTTCAGTCCGAAGGGCATGACGATGTAGCAATATACCCCTAGAGGTGTCCTGAAGGAGGTATGCTTTTCGTCATCAGGATACATATTAATTTGATTGTATCCTGAGAATCCATCCATGAAGGACATTCGTTCGAATCCACAAGTATTGTCAATCATGACATCTGTGATTGGCAGTGGGAATTCGTCTTTGGGGCAAGCCTCGTTTAGATCACGGAAGTCGATGCAGATCCGGATCTTCCCGTTCTTCTTGGCAACTGGGACAATGTTGGCTACCCAGTCGGGATGTTGTTCTTCCCTGATGAAGCCAGAATCAATAAGTTTTCTGACTTCTGATTGAATTGCCTCCATTATCTCTGGACGGAACCGTCGCTGCTGTTGTTTGACAGGTTTTGCGTCCGGATTGATGTTGAGGCGGTGCATAGCCACTTGAGGATCAAGTCCAGGCATGTCCTCGTAATTCCAGGCGAAGACGTCTATATACTCTTGTACAAGAGATATTAGATCCTTCTTCTCCGAAGGTGACAGGCCGTCACTTATGAAGATGGGCTTAGGATTGGCCTCATCTCCTAGATTGACTTGAACAACCTTGTCTTCTGTGGGTGGCTCGCGCTGTTCAAAGCGGGTATCCCAAAGAGTATTTAAATGTTTGATCCAAGGATCTGTATCAGATTGGATCATTTCTTCATCTCCGTCTTCCAGGTGGCTTGTTGAAACCATGTTCACTGAAAGTTCTCTGAAGATGTTGCCGACACTGACATCCGACTCCCACGATGACGTGCCTGAAGAGTAATTATGACCTGATGGCCCTCCAGAATCAGAGGCTGATGGGATCGGAGTCGATACATAGCCCAACCCCCGGCGCGTCCGATGATAATAATCGGGGGCTTTCCCTTTCGGCACAAAGGATCGAAGTAGCGTTCTCCTTCCTTTGCCGAAGTTCAACCCGGGTCGGTTGGTTAGATCGTACCCCATGCACTTCATCATTTTGAGCGCTTTTGGTTCATAATGACCGAACTGAGGGGATTCCTCCTCGCCTTCCGATTCTTCGCGGGGCGTTGGTTCAGACGAGATTCGCCCAAAAAGAATTGGTTTTTGGCCTTTCCGTCTGGCTGGAACCATAAATATAGATTCTTGCGCATTACCATTATCTTGGTATGTCCCGAAGGATGATTTTACTGGTACATGCAACGATGTCAAAGCATCCATTGCCGACCAGAGGTCATCATCTACATCAGTGCTAGTATCTGACGGTATTGAATCAGAAGCAAACACAGAAAATACGCTAAATCTAATTCTTCATTAATGTACCAACCGCCTGCATCGTCGGTGGTATTATCAACATCGAGCTTATCAATGCTCTTTACAGGTGGATCTAGCTCCCACTCCAGCTCAGTATCGGCTTCATTGCCAGAGTCTGGCTCCTCTGGTTGCGGGGTTTCATTTGTCTCCACAGGATCCTGATATAGGAGGGAATCCGTGAAATAATTTTCGACCCCTTTTAAACGGATACCTTTCGGCGATCAACGTTTGAATCTTTCCACTCCCGTCAATGTATTTCATGACTTGGTGGAGAGTGGAGGGAACGATGGAGTTGCGGTGAATCCATGGTCGTCCCAACAGTAGGTTGTAGGAAGTGTCAGCATCGATGACGTAGCATGTCACTTCCGACTTGAGGCTTCCAATCTGGCATTTGAGCTTAATCTTCCCCATCGGACGGGTGCCATTGGCATTAAACCCGTAAATGGTCGTCTGGGTAGGGCTCAGACGATAGGTGGGGATGCCCAGATGTTGCATGACCCGGCGAGGCATGATGCTCAACGCGGACCCTGGATCTACCTGAATGCGGTTCACCTCAGACGATCCAATATACCCTGTGAAGTACAGGGGTCGATCATGCTTCCCTTTAACCTGCATATCCTCTGCCGTGAAGGTGATGCAGGGGGCATTCTGGGAGGTGTGGAGACAATTCTCTACATCTTCCTCCTTTGGCACCTGGGTCATGAAGACCTCAGCGTTTGCCAGAGCCTCTTGTAGAGCTTCTCTGGTTGACTTTGACAGCCTAAGAAGCTCATACAAGGTAATCCGCGCCGGGATGTTAGCCAATTGAGCCAGGACATCAAAGCGGTAAGGCGCCGTAGATCCTTCCGCGATGCCCTTTTGAAGGGCTCGAGAAAATCGAGTCTCCTTCTGTTTCTCCACTGGTTGTTTTGTGGAGGGCTTGGTTGGCTCTGCAGCTGGTTGTGGAGGGGTTGCCGCCGTTTCGCCATACTGCTTCAAGTAGGGCTGTCCTGAGCGGGTTTCTGCCACTAGCCGACCGGGTTCTGCGGCCAGAACTATTGTCTCCTCTTCCGAGTCGGTTAGCGAAGGAATATCGGTATCCGTTTCTCGAGAAGAGGCACACACCACATTGCAGGATGACGCCTTTGCCTTGCCCTTGGACTTCTTATTAGTTACAGTAGTCCATTGCTGGGCGTCAACAAGGTCAGGGTGGACCCACATGATTTCCCCTCGAGGCGTAGGAACGGGTACTAGGCCCTTCTCTTGTTGCTGGTGAGGATCCGTGTTGACCACTCTTAGCTCTCCTTTCGGAACAGGGACCACCCCCGAAGGCGTTGGGGGTTGTCTTCCGAACTGGAGAACTGACGTCATGTTAGCCGTCACCTTCTTCTGCTCTGGTCGGAGTTTTAATACCTCCGCGTCAATCAGGGCCTGAAGGATGTCCTTGAAGACGTAGCAGCTTTTGGTGGGGTGTCCCAACATTCTGTGGTATAAGCAGTAATTGGGATTGTCGGTTTTACCGACTTCTCCAGGGCGCCTGGCTTCAGGGAGCTTCAGTCTATTGCTCTTGTTGAGTAGCTTAAAGAGCGAATCGACATGTTCCTCCTTGAAGGAATATTGCTTGTTGGCGCGTGGCTGGCTTGAAGAGCCACTTCCCTTGACCGGTTGAGTTTTAGCAGGAGGTTTGGTCTCTGCTGCCAAGTTATCCTTCCTTTTGGCTTGGAGGGATGTGTCTGGCGCACGCCTTGTTGACCTTTCAGGCCTGGGCTTACCTTCCTCCGCTCTGACGCGGGCGACAATCTCCTCAGCCTGTTCACCTTGTTGGACTAGCTGCTTCCAGGTGCGGCTTTCAGCAAGTCCTATTTGAGCAAGGAGTGAGGTTTGGAGATTGTGGCGGCATGTTTCCACCAGGGTAGCCTGGGTCATGCCGCTTGGACACCGGAGTGCCACGTTCCGAAATCTTTCCACGAAAGACTTGACGGACTCTCCCTTTCGCTGCTTAGTGGCTAAAAGGGTAGGCATGTTGACCTCCGAGTCATCCTCGAAGAAGCGCGTTAAGAAAAGCTTCTCCAAATCGCCCCAGTTCTTGATAGAACCTTCTGGGAGCTTCATAAACCATTCAAAGGCCAGCCCCTTTAGGGTGCCGATGAATACGTGCCAGGATAGCATCGTTATCTACTACATTCCCGGTTTGGGATTTAAAGTAGTAGATGTGTTGGTTGGGTGACCCTTTCCCATCGAATGCTTGAAGGGTTGGAGCCTTGAACTTGGACGGGTATGGAACCAAGTCCCATTCAGCAGGATAGGGCCGGACCACTCCAGCCTCTTGGAGGCCTTTACGGTTGGTAAGGGCCTCGAGGCGTTGCTCCAGTTGACTCATTCTTTTAGCATGAGCCTTTCCCTGGTCTTGGTCGCCCTTTACTTGCGACGAGGATTTGGACGAACTGGAAGTAGATCGCGGTCTCTCCTCAGAAGGTTCGGAAGATGAGCTTTCTCCCCTTTTCCCTTTGCCTTTCGTCTTTTTAGGAGGAGATTTCCTCCTGTCTTCGAGCAACTGTGCAAGCATCTGCTTGAGGGAGTCGATAGATTCCTGCTGAGAAAGAATCATATCCATTTGGGCCTTCTGGATTTGCTCTAAACGTCTAGCCGTTTCCTCAGGAGTGCCTATCATGTAGGCGGAGGCCTCCTTCTCAACGGAAGAGTTTGAAGCCCGTGATTCCGCTACGGCGGAGTGAGAATCATTCACTTTAATGCCATGGGCTAAGGCATTATAATCAATCGGGGGAATGGCCCCAGTCCGGGTGCGAGTGTGTTGATACACCCCTTCCGGTTCAGAGTCAGACTCATCCGAGCTGACTGCAGGTTGTTTTTCCCTTGCTCCTGCTTGTCATATTCGCAGTGAGCTCCGGGTACTCAATGTCAGAGAAGGTTCTCCTTCTGTGGGAGCGCCTTCTTTTGGCTGACGGGGGAATCAAGGTCAGCTGTCTAACTAAAGACTGCTGGTGCACACCTGAACCACAACGGCACTCGGAGAGCATAGAGATGAGCCGTTGGCAGCAACATGATGAAGTGACCTGATTGGCACTTCTTTTCTTCGTCAAGTAATCCCTCAGATCCACGGGAGGGGGATCGAAGAGATTAACCTCGCAACGTCGAAGACAGGAGGCATCCATGTGCTGTACAGCCTGGACGCGGGTTTCAGGGACGCGATTTTCGCGCCACGGCTGTAAGACGCGCGTCTGGCGTCTCTGTTGGGACGAGACGCGATTGCCGCGCTGCCGCTCGGTGCGTCGGGGCAGAGACGTTTGAGAGAGGATGGGCTGCTGGGCCCCACGCCTATGGGCGCGTGCCTCTCGCGCTTGATGAGGCGCAGAGGCTTCACCTTGGCGTTTGGTGAGTTGGTCTTCAGAGGACCTAGCTTGAGGAGTCTCGCATTTGGGCCGCCAAACGCGGACTTCACATGCTGGACGTGGCGCGGGCAAGGCGCCAGATTGTACGTCGCGTCCAGCCTCAGTCGGACAACCAGAGGTTCCAACTTGTAGCTGACGCGCACGTCTCCTCTGTCGACGCTCAGCGTTTCGGTTGCGTCGTGGAGGTGGAGAGTGACCAACGACGACCTGATGCTGGACACCAGAGATTTTGACCACGCGGGTCTCCTGAGAGACGCTGACGCGTGTGTTCCGTGCTGCGCGGTTGATCGCAGCGGCAGTTGTGCCTGAGATCACGCGGGCCTTCTGAGAGGCGTTGGCGCGTGTATCTTGCTTGGCACAGTTGGCAGCAGCAGTGCCCGAGAGAACCTCGGATCGGGCTTCGGGGCCATTCCCCGTCGAGACCCTGCGGCAGACGCGGGTCTTTGGGCTCTTGGAGCCAGCAGAGAGAAACTCTTCGTATTTCGCCTGGTCGAACTCGACAACAAGCGATTCGACCATCTTTCCCTTACGAAGGACGTCATCTTGCGCCACGATTTGCTCATCAGTGACAAATGTAGTCCCCAGCGGAGTCGCCATCTCTTGTTTGGTACGAGTAGAAGAATTCGATGTAAAGTTTCCTTGAATCAGTTGAAAGATTACAACGGACTAATGCTCCAACTACAAGGGAGGGAAGATGTTGAGTCTTGAATCTCCCCTTTGTTTAAAGCTGGGTTCTTCAAGTGGCGGTGGAGAGTGAATCTTGTTCTCCGTTGACCGGATGACCGTCAGGATCGTCAGGGATCTTCTCTTTGGCTGGTAGAAGGAGTAGCACAGCTCTGTCTACCAAAACTCTCAAAGAGAAGGTAGGCAAAGAGCAACTTGTACGCAGCAAGCTTGTTGAAGAGTTGAGCTCTCTCTTGCTTCTCCGACGTTCTTGTTCTCCTCCTCCGAAAATCTGACCCCTTCTTCATAGCGACGGGGCTATTTATAGAGGCTCCAGGGGTGAACGTGCCCCCTAAAAGTGCTCCACAATGAGGGGCTGACCTCCCCGCTATGTGGGCGGCGACTGGCCCCATAACCAGGGCGGTTATAACCGAGGCGCGGGTTTCAACCCACGCGCCTTGATACTGTGACGCGGGCTTTGGGCCCTCGCGCCTTGATGCTGAGACGCGGGTGTCGAGCCCACGCGCCTTGATGTTGAGACGCGGGTGTCGAGCCCACGCGCCTTGATGTTGAGACGCGGGTGTCGAGCCCATGCGTCTAGAACTTGAGGCTCTGCTTTTTAATGGCTTGTCTTTTAGTGATTTTTAGACGGCCTACAGGTTTTCAGCGGATTACACCCACAAAATCCATAAAAAAGAGAATATTCGAATTATATTTGAATAGACTAAGTAGTCTATAAGTTTTAAGATTATCATTTTTATTCATTCTTCAAACTTAGTCTTTATAAAGTAAATTGTTATCCATTTTTAAGTAAGGATCAAAATTGAATTTTGTGTATAGTCTTTTTCGTTACCAAAAATCATATGCATCCTTATGAATTTTTACTAGGAATTCTTCAACTTGGACTTTCATGCCTCTCTCTGTTTTTTTTTAAATTTTTTTAATATGTATAACGCATCTAATTTTCTTTCGTATAAGCATTAAGGCTTTTTGAGGCCCTCATACCTAACTAATTGACTATTAGATGTGTTAATACATATATAAGTAATTTTTCTTAATTTTCTTAGGCTTTCTAATTCACCCATGTAACGAACTTAAAGTCGATGACTCCCAAACCGGTTGGCTTTAGGGCACCAGGTGAGAAAACACCCCGCGGACTCAAATTCGAGTGAACTAGGCCCCAAAACTAAGGACTTTATTTTATTTACTCACCTTTAGGCATGAATACTTATGCTTCTTGAGGCACATGTATCCAGCTTAATTAGTGATTTTCTTTTTCTTTATATATATATATATATATATATATATATATATATATATATATATATATATATATATATATATATATATATATGAGGCACAAAGGTCTTCGTCTTAGAATCCTAGATATGCATTAGGTATGCAAATTTCATTAAGGTAAAAATCAAGACTAACTAATTATTCAATTTCTCCTCCTATAACTAAAATTTAAACAATTTATTTATTTTGACCAAGTTTTAGAAATCCTAATCATGATTTTCCTAATTCTTAAGATTAACTTAGATTTCTTTCAAAAGATAAGTCAAAGTATTGTCCTTTTTACATTTTTTTTTAAGCAAATTTTGGTTAGTTTCTAACTATGTTAGTATGTTAGTAAAGCCCACCCCCACACTTATCTCATGCATTGTCCTCAATGTATGAATGAATGCATATATGCATGAAAAAGAACAAGGGAAGGCGGAAGTTACCTCAAGGTGGTGGTTCCGGTGGTGGTCTAATTGGTCCACGAAATGCGGCCCAATCTACTTTTTGTGGAATTCGGGGGAACCCACCAGTGATTTTTCTTATATAACCCACTAAAATGTATGTATAATTATTTTTTAAATTTCCACCCCATCAAATTTTCAAATTTCATAATAAATTTCAGAGTCAATTGTGTCAACCTCCTTGTCCCAAAATGGAGTATGAAAAGATGGAATTATTGACTTGGACGTGGGAAGTACGGGAACGAATACCGACTCAGGAAAGAAACTTAAATCAAGTAATGGTTCAGGAGTCGGGCTAGGTTCAGGAAGTGGGTCCAAATCAATAAGTTGAAGCTCAAGTCCACAATAATCTTCCCACAATGGAATGTGACTCAATGTTGGTGATTCAAGTTCAAGAATGATAGGTGTGGGAATCAACACTGACTCTAAAAGATTACCTAAGTCGGGTAACAAAATAGGAGTCAATAATGATTCGGGAATTTGAACTTGATCACGGATTTGAGAATCTAGGTCACATATCTCATTGGGTTCAATTTCATAAAAATGAGAACTTGCCAATTTATTGGGACTTTCAAAATTGCAAAATTGGTCAAGTTCAATATGATCATCAAAAATGGGTGATTCAATTTCATGATGAATTGGAATTGGATCCAATGTTGACTCGGGAAAAGTGAAATCAGGTGAAGACACCGGAGTCATTATTGAATCAGGAAGTAAAATTGAATCACCAAGTGGAAGATCATGATCATATTCATGCTCAAGTTCTATTTCAGGAAAGGAAAAACTTGCCAATTATCAAAATTTGAAGTTTCGGCAAGTTCACATGATGGCACTGAATTAGAATCTTGTTGTCCAAAGCAACTTGGTTCGTCGGCTCTAAGAGAGTGGTCAGCGATATCAGAAATGGCCGAACGGTGAGAACGTAAAGATTGAACCATCATATCTATATCATGATCACGGGCTAATCTAGCCTGAGTCATGGCTGCAAGCATCCTTTCATAGTTGATAGGTGCATCATGTTGTGATTGGACTTGAAAGGATGAAGTGTAATCGTGATGAAGTTGTGAGTCGGTGGACTCACGCATAATCATGTCTGCGATTGATGGTAATTGTTGCTTGGACTCATGCATACTTATCATTTTCCCGATAGATGGTAGTCTATTCTGACTGGGTGGATCTGAGTATGAATCTTGGGAATATTGTGGACAAGGTGGAGACGGAGGACAAGTCGGTTGAAAATTGGACTCGGGGGAATCGAAACCCCATGAACTCTGTGAAGAGTTGAAACTATTATGGAAATTATGGTTATAAGATGGGGGGTATGGGTTATATTCATTTGGATAAGACCATTCCGGCATACTAGGTTGGTCAAAGTTGTGATATGCCGGGTTGGTAATATCCGAAAATAGTTAGGTGTGTAATATGGATTAAAGTTGGAAAAATTATTATTATATGCCATAACACACCAACACAAACAAATAAAAAAAACAAACAAACAAACAAAAAAGAAAAATTCTAACCTAAGTTAGGGTAGACCTATGACCTAGACGACTCCTAACTGGTTAGACTGTCCACGGGAGGTAGGGTGCAGACTTTGACCACAAGTTAATCAGCCAGGTCAGGGCAAGAGTGGTGGGAGGTTTTCCGTCAAAAACGTTCCTTAATTAAATAACCACCAATCTTTGGGCTTTCGGCCCTCAATCCCCTTCCTAGACACTGATTTGGCAAGAGTCAAATTCCAGCACTGTTCCCCCTTAGGATAATCTCCTAATTGAGTTCGAGATGTCCCTAGGGCCAACGTCTACTAATTTTAAGTTAGGCTTGGGTTAGTGAGTGCTTGGATATGATTTTTGGGTTAAGGAAGGGTGATGAAATCCCCACCTTATCTTATTAATGGGCTATGCCCTTAAGATATTTTTGTGCAAGTGTACAAGATATGTAAATAAGATTCACTCAAAGCATGAAAATCAACCAAGAGATGAGTCCTATTCTACATGCAATGCGAACGTACCTTGCTCCAGCACTCTTCAACAGTAAAATAAAGTAATTGAAAAGACACGTGCCTAATATGCAAACGTCTAATCAATTTTATCATTAACAACAAATATTTTACTGTTGAATTAATTAGCAGTAAGCAGGGTTATCACAGAACAAATTTTAACAGAGCAGAAAGCAGATATTACAATTTTTAGCAACCTGCAGAAAAATTGATCAGTAGTTCACTGCTACTACTGCCGCGGAACCGCGGCTATTGCCGTGTTTGCGCGGCAAAGTAACAGGCTCTGCTGCTCTACCTTCGAGGGCAGAGGCACAGAGTTGCTATATGTCCACTTCTGCTGCTGTTTTTTCTGTTCTCCAAACCTGCAAACAGAAAAGAATAAAAGAATTAGTTAATAATTTTTTTATTTTAGAGAAAAACTTACCGTCCCTCCCCGGCAACGGCGCCAAAATTTTGATTGAACTTTTTCCTGCACACAAAATATAAAATATTAGATCTGAGAATTAAAGGTGTGCAGGTGCTCAATTCGAATCCGCTGTAGCAAGGCTATGCGGGTCGTGATCCTCAGGAAGGGACTAGCGATGGAAGCGTTTGTAAGATTCTCTAAAATTTTTATTTATTTTATTAGTTATGATGGTATTTACAAGGAAGTGTGGTGAAAAGAATTTGAGAGAGATAGAGATAGAAATCTAAACTAAAGAAAGAAAGAAAGAAAGAACACATACCTCTTCAGTCTGCTTACCTTTTGAACCGTTGCGATGATTTACCTTTTCTTGGAAGGCGTACAAGCATGGCGTATAGGATCGTCCGCCTTCTTAATCTACACTATGAAATAAAAGACAACTATGAAATAAAAGACAACTATGAAGACTTGTTCATCGCCATAGGCCATCAAGGGCTCTTCTTCGGCTAGGTAGTCTCGAAGCAGTTGGTTCTCATGATGGGCAAGACATTAAAGAGAAAATAGAAGAAAGCAAATACTGAGATACACAAGATTAAACAAGAACAAAAAAAAAAAATAATAAAAGAACAAAAACAAACCTCGATTCGATTATTAAACAATGGTGGAAAAATAAAACTTACACCGACTGTCACCATCAGTACAAGTAGATCCCTTCCTCCATGAGAACATCATCTCCTCTCAGTTTTTACAAAAAGGAAAAAAAATAAAAATTACAATGGAGGAAAGAAAATCTAAACTACAAGAAGAAAACCTAAACCCTAGATTTGGCCCTCTGGCTCTGCCTCTGGACGCTGTTCTCGGTTGCACTGGAGGGGTATTTATAGGTGCAGAAGGAGGTAGAGTCCCAACACAACTCTCCCACGAAAACGGGTCCCCAGATAACACTGGATTGCCGCGGAAACGCGGCTTGGGCCGCGTTTCCGCGGCCTGGTAGTGGCGGCTGGCCACGCGCTTTGGCGCGTGGCTTCTTCTGGTCCGTCCATCTGGTCGTTTCTTTCTGGAAGCTTGATCCTGGCTCTTTATCTTGGGATTTTGAGATAACTTAGAAATCAAGTTACCTAGATCTCAAATATCCCAATATCTTTTATCCACGAATTTCCTTATCTTTGCACTCTCTTCTTTGGCTTTTATCCTCATCCTGCAAGCGTTTAGGGTTGAATAGAAGTCTATCCTTCCCTCTTCTTTTAATATTTGCAACTTTGGCCCTTGTGTATTTGCACTTTTGACAATTGATAATTTGCAACTTTTACATTGGACTTGAATATGGGCTTTTGGGCTTCTTTTAAGGCTTTGTTCTTTTATTTTTATTTACTCAAGGCCTGCACACAATAAATAATAAAATATTAATAAATGTGCAGAATTATATGAATAAATATGAAAATGTGATGGTAAATGTGATGATAAAAATGCACTTTTCACTACCAATCAATATGCACCTTGTGACCGTGAAAATTTTGACTCAGGGTTCTTTAACTCGAACTCTTATGCCTTTTATATATATATATATATATATATATATATATATATATATATATATATATATATATATATATATATATTGGTGGTATTATTCCTTAGTTCTATTAGGCTTTCTAATCTGCCCATGTAACGAGCCTTTAATCGATGACTCCCAAACCAAACGGTCTTAGGGCACCGGGTGAGAAAACACCCCAAGGACTTAAGGACTCGAACAAATAAGGCCACAAAATTAAGGATTTTATTATATGAACTACTTTTAGGCGTGAATACTTATGCTTTATTAGGCACAAATACCTAGCTTAATCAGAAGATTTTATATATATATATATTATTTTTTTCTCAAACTTATCTAATCATCTTTCATATAAATACCAAGGCTTACTTAGGCCAAAGCACCTAGCTAATCAATAATTAGATTTGTTCATCTTTCATAGATATATTTTTTCTCTTTTTTTTTCATAAGGCATAAGAATCTTTGTTTTTGAACCCTAAGTGTGTAAGTGTATAAGGTGTGCATATTTCTTCAAGGTAAAGATCAAGACTAAATTACTTTCACAAACTTTCTTCCTATCCTTAGAAATCAAACAAATAATTTTATTTTGACCAAGTATAAGAAATCCTAATTATGATTCTCCTATTCCTTAGAAGTGACTTAATTTCTTACAAAAATATGTCAAAATATATTTTCAAAAAGTTTTTAAAAGTAAAGAAAATGTTAATAATTTTATTTATTTTCTTTTTTTTAATAAAAAGAAAAAAACCTAAGTTATGTTAGACCCTCCCGCACACCTATCTCATGCATTGTCCTCAAAGTATGAATTAATGCATGGATGCATGAAAAGAAGAAAGGGAAGGAAAATACTACCTTAAGGTGGTGGTTCCGGTGGTGGTCTGATTGGTCCACGAAATGCGGCCCAATCGACTTTGCATGGAGTTCGAAGGAACCCACCAAAAGTCTCTCTAATATAACCCACTAAAATGATGTATACATGAAGGATTTTTATTAAAATTTAACCCCAACTAATTTCCAATTCCATAATTTATTTCGGAGTCAATTTTGTCAACCACCTTGTCCCAAAATGGAGTGTGAAAAGATAGAATGATTGACTTGGACTTAGGAAGTACGAGAACTAATACCGACTCAGGAAAGTGACTTAAGTCAAGTAAAGGTTCAAGAGTCGATATTGGTTCAGGAAGTGGGTCCAAATCAAGAAGTTGAAACTCAAGTCCACATTCATTTTTCCACAATGGAATGTGACTTAAAATTGGTGATTCAAGTTCAAGAATGACAGGTGTGGGAATCAAAACTGACTCTAAAATATTACTCAAGTCGGGTAACAAAACAGGAGTCAATATTGATTCAGAAATTTGAACTGGATCACAAAATTGAGAATCTAGGTCACATTTCTCATTGAGTTCAATTTCATAAAAATGAGAACTTACCAATTTGTCAATGGGACTTTCAAAAGTATGAAATTGGTCAAGTTCAATATGATGATCATCAAATATGGGCGATTCAATTTCATTATGAATTGGCACAGGATTCAATGTTGACTCGGAAAAAGATTGAAATCAGGTGAAGACACCGGAGTCATAATTGAATCAGGAAGTAGAATTGAATCACTAAGTTGAGGTTCATGATCATAATCATTCTCAAGTTCAATTTTAGGAAAGGGATAACTTGCCAAACTGTCAATGTCACTTTCAAAATTTGGAGTTTGGGCAAGTTCAAATGATTGTGCTGAAATGGAACCTTGTTTCAAAACAACATGACTCTTCAGCTCTAACAGAATGGTTAGCGACGTCAGAACTGGTCAAACGGTGAGAACGTAGAGTTTGGACCATTATTTCTATGTCATGATTACGAGCGTTTTGAGCCTGAGTCATGGCTTCAAACATCTTTTCATAGTTGATTGGTTCATCGTTTTGTTGCGATTGGTCTTGAAAAGATGAAGTGTTATTTTGGAATTGGTGGTGAAATTGTGAGTCCATCAGATTTTGTGATTGTTGTTTGGACTCACGCATACTCATTTCCAAAATTGATGGTTTTCTATTTTGGACTGGTGGAACTGAGTATGAATCTTGAAAATATTATGGACAAGGTGGATAAGGAGGACAAGTTGGTTGAAAATTGGACTCGGGGAGGTGAATCCCCATTGACTCTGTGAAGAGTTGAAATTATTCTGGAAACTATGGTTATAAGATTGGGGGCATGGGTTATATTGATTCGGATAAGACCAATCCGACACACTAGGTTGGTTAAAGTTATGATATGCCGGATTGGTAATATTCGAAAAAGAGGTGTAATATGGATTACCACTAAAATTGGAAAAATTATTGTTATAAGCCATATCACACAATAAAACACAAACAAATAAGCAAATAAAGAAAAAAAATTTTAAACTAAGTTAGTGTAGACCTTTGACCTAAACGACTCCTAACTGGTTAGACTGTCCACGGGAGGTATAATGCAGACTTTGACCACAAGCTAATCAGTCAGGTCAGGGCAAGATTGGTGGGAGGTATCCGCGCAAAAGCGACGGGCCTAATTAAGCCAAACCACCAGCCTTGGGGGTTTCGCCCCTCAATCCCTTTCCTTAGACACTGATTTGGTAGGAGTCAAATTCTAACACATTCCCCCTTAGGATAATCTCCTAATTGAGTCCGAGATGTCCCTAGGGCCAACGTCTACTCATTTTTAGTTAGGCTTGGGTTAGTGAGTGAGGAGATTATTTGTGGGTTAAGGGAGGGTAATGACTTCCCCACCTTATCTTGTTTATAGGACAAGCCCTTAAGATTGATTGTGCAAGGTGTGCAGGATAAAGGAAAGTAACATTCAATAAGCAAATAATTATTCAAAAATGTTTCCTAAACTATATGCCATGCAAACGTACATTTTGCTCCAGCACTCTTCAACAGTAATGTAAAATGTAAACGAATTAGACACGTGCCTAAATGCAAAGTCTAAACCATTTTTAGCATTTAACAAACATTATTTTACTGTTGAGATTAGAGAGTAAATACAGTGAGACAAACAAGAAAATAGATAGTTACATATATGAAACTTTGCACTACAGCCAACCTGCAGAAAATACAGGTTAGTAGTTCACTCAGATTGCCAAAGGAATGTAGCAAATCTGAGGGCTTCTTGGCTCTGCTTTCTTGAGCAGAGTCCAAAGCCACTTATATGTCCACTGCAGCAAAAATTCCTTGTTGTCAAACCTGTACACCAAGAACAAAGAAGAAAGTTAACCAAAAACGTAAACTTTAAAGAGAATTACTTACCGTCCCTCCCCGGCAACGGCGCCAAAATTTGATTGTTGTTGAACCTGCACACAGATACAGAATTTCAGAACTTTAAAATAGAGATGTGCAAGTGCTCAATTCTACCGTGATAGCAAGTGGCTACGCGGGTCGTGATCCACAAGGAGGGATAGCGATGGAAGCTTTTTTAGTAAGTTTTCTTTTAAGATACAAAGGATGGTTAAAATTCTTGTTTTAGTTCTTGTAAAGAAAATGAGAAAAATTAGTTTAAAGTGAGTTAGGAAGAAGATGGTAGATTAAGAAGATGAAAAAACTAAAAATGATATGTACAAAGAAATGGAAAAGAAATGATAAAAGAAGTTGTAGATTGTGGTGTTCTAAACTAAAGAATTAAAAGAAAGAAAGAAACTAAAAGTTACTTACCCCTTTTGTGCTCATATACCTTGGATTCGTAGCTACGTCTTACCTTGTCTTTGAAGGCGATCAAGCATGGCGTGTAGGATCTTCCCCATTCCCGATCTACACTAAGAAAAAAAGGGTAAGCTATACTAGCAAGAGAATGGTTGTTCATCACCATAGGCCATCAAGGGCACTTGCAATGGTGAAGCAGTCTCGAGGCTAACAGATTCACTTGGATTGCAACACATTAGAGGAGAGTAAACGAAAACAAGAGTAAAGAAGAAAAAGTAACTTTGATTCAATTCAAATAACAATGGAAGAAGAGATCACTTACACTGGTGTCACCTGCAGTACAAGCTTGCTCTCATTCCTCCATAAAAGTATCATCTCCTCTCAGTTACATAAAGAAAAAAAATTACATGAAAGAAAATAAAACCTAAGTTACAAACTACAAATTAGCCTAAGTTCTACTCTCTGCTTGGTCCTTCCCTTTTGCCTTTGAGATTGCAGGTATTTATAGAAGAAATGCAGAGGTTGGAGGAGTATGAAGATGGGAAAAGCTGGCTATTTCTGAATTTGAATCCTCCCCTTATCTTCAAACTTGATTTGATGTGAATATTCAGTTTTGATCTGCAGTGTGTTGGCGTGTTGATTGCTAAATATCACTTATCAAATGATAGAATTAGAAATAGTGATCAACATAAGAGTTGTATCCCTGTACGTCTGCTTTCTGGATCATCTTGAATTATCAGATTTGAGATTCGGTAGCGAAAGTTATGCTTCAAATACGAAAATGTATCCAGTCAGAATCTGAGTCAAATTTGCTTCATCTCATCCGTTGATCTTCTCTCTATCCATTTATCTCTCTGTATTTGATATTATCCTCCGTTGATCTTTAGCTAACCAAAATGGATTTATAAAATCTGAATTTTACCGGTTTCCATTTGGTGTTATCTTTCTGATTTGCTCTGATCTTTAGCTGAACATTTGCCCCAATCCTTGATTTGTTCTAACTAGATCTGGGATCATCCTCAGCTAACCAAATAGATCCAGTTAAATCTGATTTTAACTGATATTTATTTGGTTTAATCCTCTTTCTCTTCATTATTATCTTCTACAAAATAGATATTTAAGACAAGAAAATTAGCAGATTTATTACACGATAAATGTAGGAGTGTAATGAAAAGAATACAAAATATATGTACGATTATTCGATCTCATGCGGGCTCACCAACTGAAAATGAACCCGACAAAATCTTTCTTGGGAGTTTCAAGTGAAATATTCTTTAGATTCATTGTCACATCCAAAGAAATTCATCTTGATCCCGATACGATCAAAGCCATTCAAGATATGCAGCCTCCAAAGAATCTCAAAGAACTCAGAGGTCTTTAAAGCAGGAAGGATGGCTTATATCCGTAGATTCATCATAAATCTGTCGGGTCGCTGTCAACCATTTACAAGACTAATAAAGAAAGGCGTATCTTTTGTCTGGGATGATGCTAGTCAAAAAGTTTTAAGAATATCAAAGCATACCTCACTAAACCTCTAGTCCTAGCATCTCCTATTTCGGCGAAACCATTCTTACTTTATATAAGAGGAATGGACCATTCTTTAGGTGCTCTGCTCGCACAGAAGAATGATGAAGGTGCCGAGCAAGCCATATATTATCTCAACAGAACTTTGATTGGGGCTGAAAGTCGCTACAACCCAGTCGAAAAGGAGTGCCTTGCTCTTGTCTTCGCTATCCAGAAGACACGACATTACTTGGTCAGGCAGACCATTCATGTCATTTCAAAAATCAATCCTTTACGGATTCTTATGATAAAGCCAGATTTTCTAAACTTCAAATTGGCTAATTGGGCCATACTGTTGTCCCAATATGATATGACCTTCGTACTCCAGAAAGCCATCAAAGGCCAAGCCCTCACAGACTTCTTAGCAGCTCATCCAGTTTCAGAAACTTCAAAGCTACATGAAGATATTTTGGATGAAGTTTTTGAAGCTAACATAACTTCAAGCGATGATGTATGGTAGCTGTTCTTTGATGGTGCATCAAGGACCGGACCAAAGGGCAACATTGTCGCCAGAGTGGGGGTGGTATTCATCTCACCTGAGAATCACGTTCTCCCTCGGGCATTCTCGCTGACAAAGCCTTGTTCCAACAACGTAGCTGAGTACAATGCTTTGCTTATTGGCCTCCAGCTCACTCAACAAATGGGAATGCGACACCTTGAAGCTTATAGTGATTCCAAGTTGATCATCAACCAAGGCAAAAGTTAATATGAGGTCCGTTATGAAGACCTAATACCTTATTGTCATGCAACCATTCAGTTGGCTAATTCATTTGAAGGCTTCTACATCAGTCACGTATTTCACCTCTAAAATACAAGCAGATGCCCTAGCTGCACTGGCAGCTACACTGGCTTTATCTGCTGATACCAGTTACCGTCTCACAGTGGCCACCCGTCATTTCCTCTGTCTGAAGTACGATTTGAAGGTTAGCAAAGTTCATACAATCTCGACAAACTTCAAACTAAGGGACTGGCAATTCTCAATCATCGACTATGCCTTGCACGTCATATTACCTAATGACCCGAGGGAAGCGGTGTCTATTTGACGAGGGCCTACTCGATTCTATTATGATGCAGTGGTAAAGACGTTATACTGCCGTTCATATGACAGTATACTTCTTCGTTGTCTATCCAATTCGAAAGCATAAGAGGCAATCAAAGATGCTCACGATGGTATATGTGGAGCTCATCAACCAGGTTTGAAGCTCAAGGATTAACTATACTGACTTGGCTATTATTGGCCGATTATGATTGCTAACACAGTTAAATATGTGAAAAGGTGCAAGGCTTGTCAAACCCATGCTGATTTTATACACCAACCCCAGAGCTGCTCCATCCTACAGTAGCAGCATGGCCATTTGAAGCCTGGAGAATTGATGTAATAGGAGTAATTAGTCCTCCATTGGTTAGAGGTCAACGGTTCATCCTTGCGATAATTGATTACTTTTCAAAGTGGGCAGAAGCTGTACCGCTTGCTGAAGTTAAAATGACTAACGTCATCAACTTCATCAAACACCATGTCATCCATTGATTTGGTGTTCCCGAAGGATCATCCATGATAACGGTCCTCAATTTTCTAGCCAATCATTTTATCAATTTTGTGATTAATACCGAATTCAGAATGTCGCTTCGACTGCATATAACCCCGCCGCCAACTGGTTGGCAAAAGCATTCAATAAGACGATCATCAAGCTCCTCAAAAAGTTTATCTCCACAAGTAAACGAGATTGGAATGAGAAGTTCAGTAAATGTCTTTGGGCCTATCGAACTATGGTCCGAACCCCAACAGGCAATACGCTTTTTTCTCTGGTATACAGATGTGAAGCGGTTATACGCTTGGAGATTCAAATACATCACTTCGTGTTGCTCTGGCAACCAATGAAGATAACCATCGGTTATGTCTCCAAGAGCTTGAAGCACTAGATGAGAAGAGGTTACAAGCTCAACAACGTATTGAGCTTTATCAGGATCGAATCGCAAATGCCTTCAACAAAAAGGTTAAAGAGAGAATATCTCAAAAGGGAGCTTGGTCTTAGCTGTCAGACGACCTATGATCATGACACACAAGTCTAAAGGCAAGTTCCGACCTAAATGGGAAGACCGTTTGTAGTAGAGATAGTCTACTCAAATGGAGCACACCGCCTGTCCAATCTAAACGGCGATCAGCTTATGATGCCAATCAATGTAAATTCTTAAAGAAATATCAACCATGATCAAGTTAATATTATACCTATGATCATTGAGGATCCGTTCAAGGTTAAGTTAATCGAACATCAGGAGACAACGCTACACGGTGTCAACACTAAAGACACCAGAAATGATTCTATGAGGAATGTTAGTTGCTAATTGACATCCCCACAAAATTACATAAAGCAACAAAATGATCATAAGCCTCTAACAGTTAAGGATAGAAAAAAAGTTGGCTCTTAAGCCCATCAAAAAGTCCTCGAGAACTCATCATGTTGAGGGGAATAGCATGGCTAGCCCGACAAATGGTAGTTGGTAAAAGCTTACCAAATCTGTTGATAGCTGAGGATTTGCTAAAAATCTTAAGGGACCTGATCTCATTTGATTCCTCCAGAATCCTCTACCAATTCCATTCCGTGGAATGGTGGATCCACAAAATAAATAAGTCATGTTAAAGTTTTCCTCTGACTTTTCTTTTGTTTTAGGAGTATTACTCTCCTATCCCCAGCAGGATTGCGTTGATTCCTAAACAAGTTTTAGGAACACCATCTTCTCTTACCAATTCCAATCCATGGAATGGTAAGACCTTAGAAGACTGTATTCATTCCCCAAGGAGATGAATCACAGACCAGAACTGTCATGCTAAAAGATTACACCTCGGATAGTAAAATCTTTTGAATACCCCTGGCGGATCTTTCTAATATCCCCAGTTTATAAAACTCCACTTTCCATTCTCTTCAATAGAATGATAGGTCCGCTCGAATTGCTATAATGTTCAAATAGCTCTAACAGTAAATGAATTCTTGTCACATTAACATCGCACCTCTAACAAGTTACTTTTACAAATCCCCAAGCGGAGAAGTTGTCACGATCACTTCTGACAAAATCTCTTTTTAGTTCCTCAGTAAGGAATTTGGTTGTTACGTTTACCTCTGACAACTTTTTAGGGGATAATCATCTCCCTATCGAATTCCCATAGAGTTCTTTATGTCACGTTAATGATTACCTTTGACATCTTAGAGAACGCTAAGCTCTCTATAATCTCTCATGGGATTCATTTTCTAACTCCCTAGCGAGTTTTTAATAGATTTCCCGCGGAGTCTATTATTGCCCTTTTCAGTCCCTAGTATTTGGTGGGAGAAATTTGAGGGTATGTAAATTCTTTATTTGACTGTAAAGAAAGTTACAACAACAATAAAAAAACTTTCGATTATAAGAGAGAGAAGATGTTCAAGCTCAAATCTTCTCTTTGTTTAATGCTGGGTTCTTGTTGTGGCCGTGAAAAGTGAATCTTATTTTTCATTGACCGGGTGAGCATCACGGTCTCCTGAGAATCTTCTCTTCGGACTATGGACGAAGTAGCACAGCTCCTCTCCAATAAAATCTCAAAGAGATTTGAGGTAAAAATAAACTTGTACTCAACAAGTTGTTAGAAGAGTTGAACTCTTAAGTGTTTCTTAGCTAGAAGCTCTGATCAAGATCCAACACTTAGCGACCAGAAATTTTTCCACCCCTCTTCAGTAGCAACTGAGCTATTTATAGGGGTTCCAAGGGTAGAACTGTCCCCTAAAAATTCTCCATAATGGGGGTTAACTCCCTCATTACATGGGCAGTAATTGACCCAGTAATGAGGGCAGTTATAACAGAGACGCAGGATTCCTCTATAGTTGAAACGCGAGCTTTGAGCCTCGCATTTAGCCGTTGAGGTAACGCTTGAGCTTCACATTTGGTTGAAATGTGAGCTTCAAGTCCTGCGTCAAGCTTTATGTGAGACAAGGGCTTCGGGTTATGTGTCTTGGTCATTGCGGTGAAGTAGAGACGCAGGTTTCGACTCTCGCGTCTTGGTACTTCAATAATGCTGAGACGCCGCCTTCAAGCTCTGCGTCTTGGTGGCAATGTTGAGATGCGGGTTTCAACCTTCGCGTCTTGGTACAGCGCTAGTGGCTATGATTAGCCTTGCGTCTGGAGTTTGGACTCTGCTTTCTGATGACTTATCCTCAGTGACTTTTGGACAGTCTACAGAACCCCTCTAAAGTTTTTGATATTCCGCAGTTGACTGGGACGGATTTTGAAATACATTGGACTCTGGTTAAATTCATACTTCTCCTGATTTGACTGATAATCATTTGACATACTCTGAGCTTGATCCTGTCTGGAATGTGGTCCTCGTGAGTATACTATAAAACCCTTTGAAACCATAAGAGATGATCACCGTGAATGTCTAAATGCGCAGTTCAGACCTCCTCAGTGCTCTGAGCTGGTTGTTAGTGTACTGTTGAACCAAGGATATATAATCGTCTGTTTGTGCCAGTGTACTATTGAACTGATTATAGAAGTGAAGATTGAATGCAAGTCTTATAGACACAGAGGTCAGTTGCTTTAGAGACACAGTCCTCATTCGAAGTGGAGACGCGTCTACTATTTTGCTGAAGAGGTGCGACCTTTGAAGGGACGCGGTCTTTGAAGTGAAGATGCAGCTCTTATTTTATTGAAGAGACGCGACCTTTGGAGGGACGCGGCTTTGTTAAACGTGAGACCTGCATTCTGGGCGTATTGTCACGTGTTTGGCGGAGTTGAGGGGATGTCTTTCCCTCAACACGCGAAATTCGCGTCTGTTCAAGACGTGGGCCACGTGTCGGGCAAAGATTGGGCCTCGAGACATGCGCCGCGTATCTCTGTAGATCACTGTGTCTATAAAAAGACAACAGTCTTTCGAGAGTTATCATTAGACTCTTCTTCTTATCCGCTGAGCCTTGTGTCGATAATTAAGAAAAGCTTAAAGCTTTTTTCACTTTCCTTCATCTTTAATACCGATTTCACGGTTGAAATGGCACCAAAGACCAAACATGCTGCCTCGTCTTCGAGCGCTGTCACTCCAGAGGTTCAAATGGGTAGTCCTTCCACGCAGGGGACCCCAATTTCAGGTAATAAAACCATATGAACTGGTTTCCACCATTAAAGGGGCCTAAAGAGTTTTCTTAACTCTTAAGTCTCTTTTGAATGTGAACCGCCAACGCAAGGCTCATGCTCGTGTTTGATTTTTGGACGCGGCTCCTGCATTGGTAGACAAGACGCAGGTTTGATGACCTCCGCGTCTTCGCTTCATCAGCTTGAGTTTGTATTTGCTTGTCGAACGCGGGCCTCGTTGAGCCTTGCGTTTTGATCCTAATACTCAGAAATTTTCTAAGTGAAGAAGGTTCAGACGCGGACTTCATGTAATCCTCGCGTCTTTAAGGTCAGACACGGGTTTCATTGAGTCTCGCGTTTGAGTCCAGCACTTAGAAAAATTTCTAAGTTATGGACTTTAAAACGCGGGCTTCATGCGAGCCTCGTATCCTTTGAGCTTAGATGCGGGTTTTGTTGAATTCCGTGTCTGGATCATTCCCGCGTTTGAGTTTTAAACATTTAGTCATTTTTCTTTAGATTTCTGACTCTGTGTTGTCCTCTTTGCAGTGCGATATTCTTCTAGCCCTCTGTCCAAGAAATGCCACTTTGGGCACATAGGTGGCGCTGATCCGAACTTGAACTTTGCGCTCCAGAGGACTGCTCATGTGACTACTTGTAAGTCAAAGGAACACAAGGATAGGATCAATAAGGCCAGTATGCTGACCCTTCGGGAGATTATTTCTGATGGGCTATTCGAGTCGGATTCCCGCGCTCTGCTAAGAAAACCTAGCTTCTTCTTTGGTGACGCCGTCACTGAGGAAGATAGGATCTTGTGTGACAGAGACTCTAAGTGGCTTCACCAGATAGGAGACAAGAAGTTTTTCCTTCCCAACATGGAGAGGATATACCCCTTGTCCTATCTTCAGCACATGTCGGTACATTGGAGTTCATTTTGCATCATTTTATACCACCTTACCATGCTTTATGTTAATAAAAATAGGATTTTTATTGTTTTTCTTCTCTTTTTCAGGTCCATTCTTTAATGGAGAAGAAGGCCCAAATCTTGGGATTTTTGAGGAATTAAAGGTGTTTTTAGGAGCTCACAACCATGAAGCCCAATTCTGGAATGATCCAAAGTATATTCTCCAACTTCTAAAAGCTCCAGCTGAGCACACGTAGCATAACAGAATGTCAGAGAAATCGTTGGCGCAACGACCAAGATGTTGCCGCGGAAACGCGGCCCTAGCCGCGGATCCGCGACACTTCCTTGGCTGTTGATCAAACGATTGATCCTACGGCTGTGGTGGGACGTTATCTTCTCCTGAAGCCTATAAATAGACCCCCAGGGCCTCTGTACAAAAGAGAGGAGAGAATAGCATTTTGTTTAGGCAATTAGTTAGGATTTCTTTAAGCTCTCTTTAGTCTTCTTGTGTAATTTTTATTTTCTCCTTCTAGATCCAGAAAAGAGAGAGTGAGGATGAGAGAGATCTCTGTAATTGAAGAAGTGACAACTCAATACAAAGGCTCAAGCTTTCCTTCCTCAATTCTTTCTTGTTCTATTGCATTTACTTTCAAGTTCTTTACTTCCTGCACTTGTTTTTCTATCATGTCTTCTTCCTTGTTTTTCTTTTCTATGGCTAACTAATCACTAACATGACTAACTAACTTCTAACACTACTAACTACTAACTCTTGGGTGATTGCTAACTCAATGAATCGTTGGATGTTTTTATTTCTAAGTCTTGCAATTAACAAGTCTTTTATTTCCAATGATGATGAGTAGTATTTCAATTCTAGTGAATGCTTTGTATCACCTCCATATGATTCATGTATGCCTCATTTAGAGCCTTGTCTCTTGAACAAGTGCCTTGATTGAACATAAAGATGGATCACTTTAGTATGCTAACACCTATTGTACAAGTTTCTTATTTCATGCTAGCTTGTTATAGCTTTGATGGACTAATGAATCTTACATTCTTACTTAGCATACCTAAGTGTGAATACTTATGTTCCATTATTGAGAATCTATTGGGAGCCGATGATCCAAAGAGGCCACCTAGCCAAGTTTAGATGAGAACACAACCTCAATTTGGGACAACATTGATTTGACAAAGTAAGATGTACTATTGCCAATGAATCTACATGAGGCATGAATCACCCAACGAGATTAGTAAGTTAGTAGTATAGAATGTTAGTTAGTCATAGCCTTCTCTTAACTGAATTTTAAAATTCCTTTCTAAAACTTTCTCTTTTTTCAACATCACCGTTTTTTTTCATACCGTCTTTCATTCCGTTTTCCCTTTTTTAACAAAACGTTACAAAAATTCTTCACTCTCTTTCTATCTTGTTTTGTTTTTCCATTTTTAAACAAAGAAGAACCTTAATTTTTCTTATCAAAAACTTCAAAATAAAAACCGTGAACGCTTCCATTGCTAGTCTTCCCTGCGGATACGACCCGTTATAGCTTGTGCTACGAATGGTGATTCAAAGGAGTAAAGTAAATCTTCATACATATTCACAGTTTGATAATCAGCACACGGACATAAAGGTTTACTCTGAACTCTTGCTCAATTCAATTCTTCCTTTCGAACAAATTTTTGGCGCCGTTGCCGGGGAGGATGACAGTTTTTATTGAGTTTTTGGAACTAAAACGAATTTTTCTTCTCTGTTTCAGGTTACAGGTTAAGGAAACAGGAAAACAAGACTTGCAGTAACACATAAGTGGTCTTGGTCCTCTGCTCTCAAAAGCAGAGACCAAGTACCCTCTGAATTGCCGTGTTTTCTTAGCTCTGGCCGCGGAACCGCGGCAAGGAAGAGTTCACTACTCACATTTTGTTTTGCAGGGCTGCTTGCTTTGCAAAAATATAGCTTGCTGCAAATTTATTTTTTTGTATGCCATCACCAGGAGCCTGCTAATAAACCAGCAGTAAAACATTTGTTGAAAAGTTTAAAAATTGATTAGACGTTTGCATTTTAGGTACGTGTCTTTTCAATTCATTTACTTTACAGTTGAAGAGTGCTGAAGCAAGGTACGTTCGTATAGCATATAGAATAAGACTCATCTCTTGGTTGATTTAAATCACTTTGAGTGAATCTTGTGTGCATATACTATACACTTGCACAAATAGATTTTAAGGACATCACCCCAATAACAAGATAAGGTGGGGATTTAATCACCCTTCCTTGGCCCAAAAATAACATTCCAAGCACTCACAATCCCAAACTTTTAAATAAAAATTGATAGACGTTGGCCCCTAGGGACATCTAGACTCGATAAGAGATTAACTGTGGTTGGAAATTATTTTTGATTCATACTCCAGTTAAATCAGTGTCTATGGTTGGGGAATAAGAGGTTAAGCCTCGAAGATACCGTGGTTTGGCGTAATTAAGGCCCGTTACTTACGCACGGATACCTCCCACTGTATTTTGCCCCTACCTGACTGATTAGCTGTAGTCTGATTCGAGCAACAACCTTCTTCGGTTCATCGACCAGTTAGGAGTCGTCTAGATCCAGGGATCCTAGGTAGCTTGTGATTATTTTTTCTTTATTTTTGTTTGTTATTTTCCCTTTTTCGCTTGTTTGATTGGTGAACGTTGTTTGTGATTGTGCATGTAAGAGTGGTATCGGGATCTAATTTCATCAAGACTTGTTAGGAATAGTACACTTGCACGCACACCACTTCCGGATACAATCATGGCGAACCCTACTTCTCTCTAAGACAAGTTTTACCCAATTCGCACTTCGCTTCCTTCATGCATTCTTCTACCTGAGGCAAATGGAAATAATTTTGAGCTAAAGCCTCAGTTCGTAAACATACTCCCTAAGTTTCATGGCCTAGAAATTCGAGGACGCATATTTCTTCATTTGTGAGTTTGAAGAAGTGTGTTTGATGATGAGAATTTTCCAACTGGGGGAAGACGTTATTAGATTGAGGTTCATTCCCTTCGCGCCTAAGGATATAGCCAAGAAGTGGCTATATAATCCACTTGCTAGTTCTATCTCGTCATGGGATGATTTTGTCAAAGTCTTTCTTAAGAAGTTCTATCCCATTCATAAAACGGCCCTCATCAGAAAAAACATAATGCGGTTTAAGCAGGAAACAAGTGAACCATTCTGGAAGTATTTTGAACGGTTTAAGGATTTACTAGCCCAATGTCCTCATCACGGAATAGAGAAGTAGCGGTAGTGCCAAATTCTCTATGACGGACTAGACTACCAAACTAAGACGCTCCTTGAGACTATGTGTCAAGGGAAATTTTTGAAGAAAGAAGAGAACCAGGGTTGGGACCTCTTTGAAGCTTTAGTAGAAAAAACCATTCAGTGGGAGTCTTGCCCCGAGAAAACTAACCCCACCACTTCCAGAACCGGTATACATTCAATTGAATCCTCTATAGTTGCCGAGGCAAAAATAACACAATTGATGAAGAGGCTAGAACTACTAAAGGCTAGGGAACCCAATTCAGTGAATCAGGTCAACCCAACACCAGTGATCAATCAGATTGTACCTACTGCCATGCTTTCAATTACCTATTTGAGGAGTGTCCTGTCTACCAAGCTCAAATGTATCCTGAAAACATGAATGCAGCATATGCCAGACCCAACTACAATCCATACTTCAAAACATACAACCCGGGATGGAGGAACTATCCAAATTTCTCATGGAGTCAGTCTAGTCATGAGCAACCAAGACAACAATTCCCACACCAATACCCTTCTCAGTCTCATCAACCCAGTTTCCACTAGAGTCAACCGAATTTTCAATCCAATTACCAACATAACTTCCAGCCCACATTCCAGCAACAACAGAATCATCCAGATAAAAAATTGTCAGATTTGAAAAGAATAATTGAAACCTTGTCCAAAACCCAGGCCTCAATGATGAACAACCACCACCAAGCTATCAATAGGTTGGAGGTTCAAATAGGTCAACTGGCTAACTCATTAAATGAAAGACAAAAGGAACACTGCCAAGTCAGCCATTGCCTAATCCTAAGAACCCCTTTTCTATTCATGAAGCTGAAGACATAGGTCCAAGAAAATGCAATACTGTGGCTGAAACGTTGTGTGGTGCCAACATTGCCACATGAAGTAATTGTTGCCGATGTGGTGTACCCGGCGGTTTTGCTCGCCTACGGAAAGTCTATCGCTCTCCTTCCGGCGATGGTGGCTAGAATTCAGAGTAGGTTACGGGCTCTGGTTAAAAGCCTGTGCCAAGTGGAGGCCATTGTCAACTTCAAGGGCAGGCCAGAAGTTGATTCGGAGGGAAGGCCGAGAGTGAAGACCCCTAACCCCAGGATCGAACTCCCATATACGTACTTGAGGGCTTGGTATGTTATGCACTGTCTTTCACTGATGACGGCGGTGCCTCCTTCTGCAGGTTTTGTCCCCTTCGTACAGAAGCTGAAAAATTCGAACTGGTCTAACTACTACATATTCTTTGTTCGAAAGTGTATTCTGAACACTTTGAACGATCAGCTCGACCGTTGCTTCTCCGAGATCGCTGGTGCGTCTTACGGGGATAAATTTGCCGATCTTGCGGGACCAGATGATTTCACAAGGCTGCCATCGGGAGTCTTCTAGTGGCTGATCAATATTCGACCTGGATATCTGATCTTCCGGCAAGGGAATTCATGTACGATCGAGCCTTACATGCCCAGTCATTTCGCTCGACAGTTCGGTTATGATCAACTATATATCGGCAACCCCAACGCTGGCCTCTGCTTCAGCGAAAATTTATTTGACGGTGCTCGGGCGTGGTACTACAGTGTAGCTGGGGGGACAAAAGCTGTTTTCAGCTTGCCTCACAAGACGCCCAATTGTTATACCAGCCTCAGTTTCTGCACCTGGTACTCCCTGGCTAGTAGGATGCCTGGTTTCAGAATAAACACCTCTTGCATTAAGAGCATCAAGGCGTCTTATAAGGACAAGATAGAGTCCAACAAATGTATGTGAGGTATGGACGAGTATCAGGCAGCCGAAAGGGAAACAGGAGGGGAAGCATGGATGGGGCCAAGGGCAGCAGCACCTAAGGGGCAGCCTGCTAAAAAGAGTCGGCAGGCTCTGTCCAAATGTTCCCACGGCTCTGCTTCCAAGGGCGAGCCTATCCCAAAGAAGGCTAGAAGGGAATCAGAGGCTGAAGCTTCGATGCCCATAGTAGTTTCTCCTGGTATTGAAGAGCAGGGGAATGAAGAAGAAGAGGAGGAGAAAGTCCCTGTCCTTTGCTCCCGCGGTCTGCGCAGCAGGGGTCCCGTGATCTTGGAAGAGGGGGAACTCGCGGGTGAACTCATCATAGCTGAAGAGGTCGAGCGATCCGAAGTTGACTTGGTGGGGAGGGATGACGTTGAGATTCTAGGGGTCTCAACTCAGCTCGGGCCTTCTTCAGTTCATGAGAGAAGGGTTGAGGTGCAACAGCCTGGGTCTCCTACTGTATTGATGCCCGCCTCGCTAATTATTGATCCCAGCCCTACTACTGGGGTATTTGGTAGTAAGGTCTCGATTGCGGAGACCTCTTGTGTTCGCTATCATCTTCATCGTCCGAAGAACATGGATACTATTCTGGCGAAGAAGTCAATTTTGGCGATGAACCCGCTCTTCCTGATACGAGTAAATTCTTGCATATCTCAGAGGAAGAGATACAGGAATATGACCCTGTGACGGCTTCACCGATAGCAATGATTGCTGCTACTGAAGGTATTTTCTTTGTCTTCTTGAACCGGTTCCCCATCAAGTTAGGAATGAGTTCTAACATTTCCTTTTGACTTTCTTCTACAGGGTTGGCTGCCGGTAGTGAAGTCACAACTTCTTCTCATATTGAGGAGATGATCCAAGAGTTGGCCCAGCAGGAGGGCCTTGAGGCTCCTGCTACCGGGATGCCTCAAGAGGGTGCAACTGCCGAGGTCGGGGAGGCCTCATCCCCAAATGGCTTATCCAAGGATTTATCACCTTCAGATCCTCAACTTGGTAAGAGAATACTGATGTATTAGACACTCTTCCTTTTTTTTACCATTACCACTCACATTTAATGTTGTGATTTGCAGAGAGCACTGGGATAGCTCAAGTAGAGGATCCTGAGGCAAGCATCGGCGCAGAAGATAGCATAGTTCAAACTTTGGCCGGGGAACCCAGTGCTGTGAAGTTTACTGTTGCTTTTGTTGCAGTGGAAACTGCTATACCAATGACTGTCCCGGAGGTATTGGTGACTACCTCAGCATCTGACGAACCTATTGTCGGCCTCACCCCTACGCAAGTTGAACTGGTTCCCGTCCCTCGTTCTGTCATGGAAAGGGAGTCTGGGAGTACATGGAAAGGGAGTCCGGGAGTACATCAGCTGGGTTATCTCCAGCTAATGACATCATGGAAGAGCTAGCACGTCAAAGGTGCAATAATTTTTTTCTTCTATGAGGTCCTGTATTTGATTTGATCCTTTCCAGGGACAGTTCTTTCGAATTTTCCTGGATACTTCTCGAAAATCAGATTTAGAACATCGGTCACACTGGAAATCCTTCCCAAGCTAGGGCATGCCTGATGCTGGTTGAACAGCTAGGGAGCCATCTGAAGGAGCTCAAGACCCTGGAGAATGCTAGCTCAATGGATGAGGCTCGGTCGACACTGAGTAAGCTTCTTGCCGCTCAAGAATATGAGCGAAAAGAGATAGAGGAGCAGATGGCTGAAGACGCACGCCATCTTCAGTGCTTCTAGGCTGACCACCAAAGACTGATTGGCGATTCAAAGGAATCTGAAATCGTCATCCAGAGTACAGAGCAAGTTATCACCACTGCTCGGATTACCATTGCCAGTGCGCAAGCCTTGATCGAGACCAATGAGCAGAAACTTGTTGCTGCTAGAAAAAGGCTGGAAGATCTGAAAACTGCCAGGGCACAGGTTCAAGAAAACCTTACTGCTCACTCCTCTAAGTTGGAGTCTCTTCAGGCGCAACTGGCTACGAAGAGATTTCTGTCCGAGGAAGAGTTGCGACTCCAAGCTCTGATGGAAGCTGAAAGGGCGCGTCAGCTCGATATGCATCACCTCTGGGAACAAATCCGTTCCTTAGGGAATCAGGATTATTAGCCTTCTTCTCCTTTTTGTAACACTCTTTTTGTTAAATAAGAGTTTTTGTGTTACTTTTATCATTTTTGAGTCAAATGATAAAAGTCTTCAAAATTTTGTCTCATCTTTATCCCTTTACATTCTTTGTTGCCTGTGGATGAACTCAGTTTTCAGAATAATAAACTCAGGCTGAACTGAGTTCTTGAGCGAGACGCGGCTCTCATTTGTAGCGAAGACGCGGTTCTGGGAAACGCGACTCTGACTCACTAATGGAGACGCCGTTCAGGCTCACCATGGAAGACGCGCGAAATTTTCTTTTTGATAAGGACGCGACTCTGGCTTAAAGATAAAAAGGCGTTATTCTGAGACGCGAATTTGTGTTCTTTAGTAAAGGGAATGCGGCCTTAATACTTATGGAAGGACGCGGATCCATGGACGCGGCCCTTGATTCTATCAGGATGCAGAATTCAGGATGCAGTGGAGACGCGGTCTTAGGCTTCTCAAGACTGACACATGGATCTTAATTAGTTGATGGGGACGCGGTACTGGCTCAACAGAGACGCGGCTCTGGTCCCTTGATAGGGCACAAACTAAGGCTGTATTGAGCTTATGATGGAGATATGGCTTTCATCTTGCAATGGAGACACAGTTCTGGGCTCCTCGAGAATGACTCGCGGGTCTTCGCTGGTTGTTGAGGACGCAAACTTCAGAATGCAGCTTTTAAGTCTTATGAATTGGCGTGAACTCAAGACACAATTCAGTGGACCTAGCTTGCTGAGGAGATACGACTTTGGACCACTTCGGATGACGCGGTTGTGGCCCCTTCAGTAAGAATGAAAGGAACGCAGCCTTCGGGTTCATGAAAGGATGCGAGTTTCAGGACGCGACCTTTGAGTCTGCTCCTGATGAAGCCTCCTAAGCGTCACATGCAGCCCGTCTTAAAGATGTTGTTAGATCTTTAAATGCCAAGTCGGCATTGACGATTGAGGACTTGTGTCCTTTAACGCTTCCCGAGTGGCAATCCACGCGTCAGCTCCTTATTGGGCTTTGACGTTCGTGCGGGAATTAAAGCTGATGGCTTTGATTTTTATGTTGTAAGCCTTATGGCTTGCCTATAAATAAGCCTCATCCCCTTAACAGTCTATTATTTAGACTGTTTGAGAGCATGCGCTCTGAGAGTCTTCGTCTTGATTTGTCTATCTTCCCTTCAAGGGGATGTGTTCCAATGAACAGTAAGAACACAAAGCTTCCATGCTTTCCTTTAATCTTTTCAAAGATTATCACTGTCAAGTGATTTCAAGATCAAAAAGCATCGCCTTAAGTGCTTTTACGGTCGCGCCTTGATGAATAAAGTTGAAAATTTAGAGAATTCTTCCTCGGGTAGGAATCATTTGTCGCCATGAAATACTCAGTCCCATCGAGTTTCTGTTTTCCTGTCCATTGAAGAAATTTGATTTCTTGATCTTCTCTTGAACACCAATTGATGCGTCAGTTATTCGAAAGTCGCGTCTTTTAGACTTCTTGATGAAGCGCGAGTCGATTGACCTTAGATTTCAACTTAAAATCCTTTGACAAGAGTGTGATAAACTCTGTACTTGGATCTTGAGACGCGAGCTTTGTACATAAAGCCCGCGTTTGAGGTTCTTGACTTAAAGAATTTTAATTCTTTTGAGGCCCTTGGACTTGGATGTGGCAACTCCCATTTTTCAGACGCGGGTGTGGCAATTTCTGCGTCTGATCTACCTCGCGTCTCGTATCTTGGACGCGGGTCTAAAATCGGACCGCGTTCAGATCTGCGCTGGTTAAATCTGCGTCTGAAGTTCACGACTTCAACCGTGTCTGCCCCTAAACTTTTCTGTTTCTGTCTTAATAGAATTTTAACCTTCTAGTTTTTATTTCTTGCAGATTCTGGCAGTCTCAGTTAGCCTTTTGCATCTTCACTGGGCTCTTGGGAGAATATTTTGACCAGCGAGCTTGTTCGATTGGCGAGCACTTGGGGAATCAAAGCTCATGTTCATAGGCGAGGAGGATTCGCGCAGTTAATGACATCCGTCAAGGCCTTATTGGACATGACACACTAGCGATGCCCCCAGGTTTGTCATGGTCACAGTGGGTATGGTGGTGGGTATGGTCCTCTTACAGGTCACGGGGAAGAGGATGTTACCTGTGAGGTCTCGGATCCTCCCTTCACCAATCTTATCCCCAGAAGTGACATCGACGAAAAACCTATATTCATTAGATGACTTTCTGATGATGGAGATGTTCATCAACGAAGGACTATGGCCCACACCAGTTGGTCGGGTGGAATCAGAGTGTTCTTCTGCATTTCGACCGCAAGAAACACCATTGTTCTTGGTTAGCGATGAGCTTCTTCAATGTTTACATCATGCATCATGGTGTAATCAGCATCCGATCGTCTCAACACTGATCAGCCTTTCTTCGGCGCTCTTCCAAACATCTTGTATTTGGAGTGGTGGAAATGCCTCAAGGAGTGAGTTCAACCTTTTACTGAGAGAGAGGGACTTCTTTGTACACTTTTATTGTAACACTCAATCTTGTTGTACAAGAGAGCGTCTTGTATCACTTTCATATATGTGAATATCAATAAAAGTGACACTTTTTCTTGTCTCCTAATATGTCTTGAATTCTTTTTTTGCATTGAAAATCACACATAGAAGTAGGAACTCTTGACTTGCTAAAAAAATGCGATAATTATCTTAACAAGTCAAAGTTGGGGAAAATTAAGTCAAAGTTGGGGAAAATTCTGTTTCAGGAATTTAAGAATGCTGTCAGAGGTGCGATGTTAACTTGACAGGAGTAGAATAGTTTCCATGAACTTGCCAATCTATGAATGAGAATGACAAGTGAAGTTTTCACCCCTACGGAGGATTACAAATGAGTATTCATCAGAGGTTTAGTATTAACTTGACTAGGACTCAGCTGGGGATTTGATGGAAACACTGCTAGAGGTGTAATGTTAACCTAAAATTATTTTTTAAGTAGACTTGTTATTCTGTTAACAAGAATAACAAGGGAAACTAGACTCGCGGGTGATCTAGGAGAACTTTTACCGTTAGAGGTGTGATATTAACTTAACGGGTTGAATTAAATCTTGTCAGGAATCTGATGTTAACTTGACAAGGATGTGAGTCAGATGTGTGATATTAACTTGACTCAATGAGAGTTTCAGCTTCATTTGGGAAGACTGAAAGCGTCACTATAATAGGTGTAATGTTAAACTTGACAGTGAAGGTAATGCTAGAGGTGTAATTTTCAACTTGACATTGGTCATCTCGACTTCGACAAGGAAGTCCGAGGGAAAGTCATGGCCATAGGTGTAATGTTGAACTTAGCGATGAACTGGACGCTAGAGGTGTGATGTTAAACTTAGCGTCGCTCATCTCAGCTTCGATACGGAAGCCTGAGGAAAAGTAACTGTCAGAGGTTTAATATTGAACTTGGCAGCAACTTACTCACTGTTAGAGGTGTAGTGTTAAACTTAATAGTAATTTGTCAGAGGTATAGTGTTAACATAGCAATGATTGCATTTGTGGACCTACCACTCTATGGAAGAGAAAAGGGTAGAGGCTTTTGGTGGAAAGTAAACTGAACTGTCAGAGGTTTAATATTAACGTGACAACTGTTGATTTCCTAGGGACATAGGAAATTCGCTGTTAGAGGTGTAGTATTAACATAACAACGAGGATTTTTAAAGAATTTCGTTGTCAGAGGTTTAATATTAACTTGACAGAATCCACTGGGGATTGAAAATATCCAGTTTGTCAGAGGTGTAATATTAACTTGACTGAATTCACGTTCATTTTATTAGGAAAATGAACGCAGGTATTTTTGTGGTCCTACCATTCTGTGGGTAAGAATTGGTAAGAAATTTTGGAGGAGAGAGCGGGACCAAGTCCACTAGAATTTTTAGCAAACCCTCAGCTATCAACGGATCTGGCGTACCTTTACCAACTACCGTTTGAGTTGGGCTAGCCATGTTATTCCCCTCAGCATGATAAGTTGTCGAAGACTTATGTTGAGCTTAAAAGCCAACATTTTCCTCTATCCTTAGCCGTCGGAGGCGTCGGATGTCAATCAGAAGATTAACTAAGCTAAAACCAAAATTTCGCAATTTGTTTCTTTTTCAGTATTTACATCGTGCATCATGATACAGCCAGTAATCGATTAGCTTGACACTGATCTACCGTGATGTGATCTAGTAAAGGAAAGAAGCTCTTCTTGGATCTGGAGTTTTGATCAGAGGTGCAATATTAACTTGATCGGGGGAAGAGTGCGATCAAGGATAATATTTCTTCAAGAATTTGCCGTTGATTGGCATCATAAGCGTATCACCATCTGAGGTTATGAGGCGATACGCTCCATTTGAGTGGACCGACTCTATTACAAATGGTCCTTCCCATGTGGGTTGGAATTTCCCTTTTGTCTTATGTGTCATCACCATAGGTCTTCTGACAGCTAAGACAAGGTCACCTTTCTTGAAAACTCGCTCCTTGACTTTCTTGTTGAAGGCTCTAGTAATTCGAGCTTGGTAGAGTTCGATTGTTGTTGAGCTTGCAGACGTTTATCATCTAAAGCCTCCAGCTCTTGAAGTCGCAGTCGATGCTTCTCCTCATTTGTCATCTCTGCTTTCAAGGCGACGCGTAGAGATGAAATTTAGATTTCTAGCGGGAGTACTGCTTCACACCCATATACCAAAGAGAATGGTATAGCTTTCGTTGGGGTTCGGACCGTTGTACGATAGGCCCATAAGCATTCACCTAACCTGTCGTCCTAGTCACGTTGGCTTTCGAGACGAATTTCTTGAAAAGTTTTCCAATAGTCTTGTTGAAAGCTTCTGCGAGGCCGTTAGTAGTTAGGTAGTATGCCGTTGAGGACACACTCTGGATTTTGAACTTATTGCAGAACCTCTGAAAAGCCTGACTGACGAATTGGGGTACGTTGTCATGGACAATTCGTCGTAGCACACCAAAACGGTAGATGACGTGATGCTTCAGGAATTTGATTACATCAGATGTCTTTACCTCCCTCAAAGGAATAGCTTCTGCCCATTTAGAGAAGTAATTGGTTATAGCTAAGATGAACCGATGTCCTTTGGATGATGGTGGGCTGATAGGGCCGATCACGTCCATCCCCCACATCTCAAATGGCCAGGTAGAGGTTGTAAAGCAAAGATATCCTGGTGCTTGATAGATAAAATCACCATGGACTTGACAGGCGTGACATCGTTTGGCATAAGTGATGGCATCCGAGATCATCTTAGGCCAATAATATCCCAGTCTTCGGAGTCAATCCCCAAGTTTTGGACCAGGCTGATGAGCTCCACACATGCCATCATGCGCTTCTTGGAGTACTTCCTGTGCCTCCTTTTGTGATAGGCAGCGGAGGAGGATCCCGTCATGCGATCGGCGATACAGTGTTCGCGTGATCGCATTATAATAGAATTTGGGGGCTTTCCTTCTAATGGCAGCCGCTTCTTTGGGATCATCATGAAGAATGCCATACAAGGCATAGTCGATGTACGAGAATCGCCAATCCCTGAGTTCTGGACCCGTTGAAGTCTTAAGAGCTTCTTTGGCTTGACAGTCTCCTGTCAACCTTTGGCGATCTTCAAATGTGACTCTTGGGCAATACAAGTCATGGCTGTAGACAAGTATTTTCTCTACTACTCCAGTCGGAAGGGTTAAGGACGCAGCGAGAGATGCCAGTGCATCTGCGTGTGCATTTTGCTGGCGTGGTACATGGTCAATATAAAAGTTTCTGAACCTCTCGGCCATAGAGATAGTTGCGTTGTAATAGGGTACTAAGTCTTCATGTTTGACTTTGTACTCCTCGCGAACTTGGTTAACGATGAGTTTAGAGTCACCGTATTCTTCGAGATTTTTAACGCCAATCTCATCGGCGATTTGCATTCCAATCAAGAGGGCATTGTATTCCGCTACATTATTGGAGCAGGGCTCGATTAATGAAGCTCGAGGGATCACATAATTCTGTGGGGAGACCAATACTACCCCCACTCTTGCTTTGATGTGCCCTCGCGGACCTGCTCTCGATGCACCGTCGAAGAAGAGTTGCCACACCTGACTTTCAAAAGACGTCTGGGTCAGACAAACTTCAGCGACTTTGTCTGGGAGATCTTCGTAAAGTTCGGTTGCTCTCGGATCCGGATGTTCAGCCAGAAAATCTGCCACCGCTTGTCCCTTCATGGCTTTTTGTGGTATAAAGCGCATCTCATATTGGGATAGCAGTATGGCCCATTTTGCCAGTCGACCGTTTAGTGACGATGGCTTCGTCATGAGCAACCTCAAAGGGTTGACCCTTGATATGACATTTATAGTTTAGCCCACCAAGTAGTGTCGTATTTTCTGGACAGCGAACACTAATGCCAAACATTCCTTTTCGATCAGGTTGTATCGCTGCTCGGCTCCGATCATAGTCCTACTCAGATAATAGATTGCTTGCTCATGTCCTTGACATTATTCTGGGCTAGTAAAGCTCCTTAGGAATGATCCATCGCTCGGACATATAGCAGGAAAGGATTTCCTGAAACCGGAGCTGTAAGGACCGGTAGTTGCGTGAGGTATCGTTTGATTTCCTCGAATGCTTGTTGGCAAGCATCATCCCAGATGAATGAGACACCCTTTTTCATTAATTTGGTGAAGGGTTGGCATCTTCCGGAGAGATTTGAGATAAACCTTCGGATACATGCTAGTCGTCCTTGCAATCCTCTAAGCTCCCTAAGATTCCTTGGAGGTTGCATCTCCAGGACAGCGCGGACTTTTTCTGGGTCTAAGTGAATTCCTTTGGATGTTACTACAAACCCTAGGAATTTACCGCTGGCCACCTCCAGGAAGGATTTGGTGGGGTTCATCTTCAACTGATGTGCCCGCTGAAATCACCTAGAGGGGGGGGTGAATAGGTGATGGCTATATGAATTATGGCAATAATGCGGAATTTAAAATTTAACACACAAATAGCACAAATATAGACTTGCAGATATAACAATAAATGTGCAAGAATTAAAAGGAGTAGAGTTGAGAGAAAATTCGAGCAAACGCAAGGATGTGTTTCCGAGGTTCGAGCCACGCTCTACGTCCCCGCCTTCACACTTGAAGGATTTGCACTACTATCGTTGATCCCACCGGATCGCCAATACAAGGACACACTTGTCCCTACACTTGTGATGCCGCAACACCACCCGAAGCTCACTAGCTCCCTTGAGGCCGATGCCTCTACAACTTCACTCAAGAAGAAAGGTGATCACACTTGATCAAAATAGCTCACTTGCACAATCCTAGAACCAATGATATAGATGTAGAGCTTGGGATTGTGGTGTGCAAAAACTAGAGAGAAGGTAGAGGAATAGGCTACAAGTTGGGTGTTGGGAATTTAGGCTTTGAGAAATCTTTGTAAAAGAAAGGAATTGGAATTCTTTGTAAAGCTTTTGTGAAAATCTTTTGCAATTTTTTTTTTTCAATTGTTGTCTTATTAATATGAGGTGACCCTCTATTTATAGGGGTCAAAAACAGCCTCACAAAATCGTTGGTATCAAATCCCAAAAGAGAATCAGCCTGAAAAAAATAGCTGTTGGATCTGTCAGAACTTTTGACAGAGTCCGGTCGACCGGGTCGGTCGACCGCCAACGGTCAAATATGTGACCGTTGGGGCTCTACGGTCGACCGAAAAATCCTGTGAACGCAAATGTGCCTCGGTCGACCGGGTCGGTCGACTGATATACACATGCACAGTTTGTGCACATCGGTCGACCGGGCCGGTCGACCAGGTACTGTAAGTTTTGAAAAATCAGAACTTCCAGAACCAGAATTTTGGGTTTTGGTTTTAGGTCTTGGGTAAAATTCTTGGAACTTGTAAAAAAACATAGAGTATGAGCATATGTCATACATCTATCATGTTAAAATAATTTGATAAAAATCCTTTTGATAAAAACTTGTTTTTCCATAAAAATGTTTTTCCAAAACTATTGTCTTTCTAAAAAGTTTATTTCCAAACATGTTCACTTTAAATCTAAGTTAGAAAATGGAAATTGAAAATCTTTTTGAAGCCATGAACCTAACTAAAAGGTGTGTGTGTGTGTGATAATCCCATAGCTCTACTTCTAATATCTAGTTTTGACAAAATATCTAAAATAGAAAATAAAAATACAAATCTTGTTTTCTTCATAGTCTATGCTAGTTCTTTTTCTTCGTAGTCTTGACTCGTTCTTTTCTTCATTATCTTATTCCGAAGCTTCCTATTGTGCTTTAGCTTGGGAATGCAAATCTTGGGCGAACTCCAAACGTGTGAGTCTTTAAGTGGAGTCGTCAAAACCTGTTCTTGAACCTGAAATCCTTTTAAACAAAATTATTAAATACATAACTAAATATGTTTTGTTATCATCAAAATAACTGGGATAATGGCCTTTGGGCCAACAATCTCCCCCTTTTTGATGATGGCAAAACATATGTAGTTATCACAAAATATTTTGGGTAGAGACTTCAAATGAAGCTCCCCCTCAACACATGCATATATAGGAAAACATATGTAAATGATAAACACCATATTTTCATGCCAACAAATGATACCAAATACTCATGTCATAGAATAGATGAAGGAAATGAGTTCATATATGGCATAGATAAGAGATACATAAAAACAAAAGATACGCCTAACCATGTCCATGTCCACAACACATACTAAAAATACATGTCCAAAGCAAAATAAAAGTAAATACTACATGTCCAAACAACAAATAAAGTACTACATCACAAAATATCCAAACACAAATACTACAAGATAACTCTCCCCAAAATAACTCTCCCCCTTTTTGACATCATCAAAAGGGGAGGTCACTCAGCAGCATCATCATCATCTCCAGCATCCTCGTCCTCCTCGTCGTCAGCATGCTCAGATGAGCTCTGTGCAGCAGAGCCCTCAGCCATCTTCTTTCACCACCATCTTCTTCCCTGAGGAAGAAGCAATCTCCTCTGGATCCATGCCATCTACTCTGGTGCGCGGTGGTGGAACAGACGAACGAGCTCTGGGAGGAAATGGAGGACCGGTGGCTGGGAGTCGACAAGCAATCGGAGTACGGTCAGGAACGAGTATGTCAAATTTTGTGAAAAGAGCCTGAAACTGAACGTCCACGAATCTCATGGACTCAGCAAAATATGACATGTCGTTTGGATCTCCACCCGAAAAGCAGCATCCTGAATGGCACGAGCATCCAACTCCGCACGAATAGCTGCGTCGCGCTTCTCGACCCAGGCCTGGTGCGCCTCGATCTGAGAGCGGACCTCCGAAGAGAGAAGGGCCTGAAACTCAGGAGGAAAAATAGGAGCTGAAGAGGAAGAAGATCCTGGTGCAGATGATGAGCCAGGACCAGCAGGAGGAATATGTGGTTGCACAGGAGCGTGTCTACGCAGCTGGGCTTCCATCATCTTCAGGACAACTCCGTTGATGTTGGTCAAGGGATTGGAGGGACTTTCACCAGACAGATCAAAATCAAGAGCCCTAAGAAGATGGGTAATTAGCATGCCGTAGGGCAAGCTCCTACCCTCAGTACGAATCTGATCTGAAGCCATGTGAGAAGCTATGACTCTAGGAAAGTTTATCTTAATGCCTCGAAGAAGGCAATAGATAATCAATGGTACGGAACCCCTAGCGTGGCTATACTCACCATGTTTGGGGACAATGTTGAAGAAAATAATTTTAGCCAGGACTTGGGCTTGAAGAGTGTACCTACTCACAACCTCATTTCTAACCAAGCCGGGGTTGTCATCCCCGTGGATTAGAGTGGATGCGGTGAGCGAAGACTCACCCTCCGGAAATTCAAAGTCATGCAGATCATGGGTATACACATCCGCTCCACCAGTGGAGAGATGCAGAATCCTAGCAAATCGACCAATAGAAATGTCTATGTCCCTACCTAAAACCCTAGAAGTGATACGATTACCATCGAATTCAAAATTTGCATAAAAGTAAGGAACAAGAGATGTGTAAACTTGCTCCTTGATGGTCAAAAATTTCACTAAATTGTTTGTCTGCAGAATGTGGGGGATATTCAAGTGTTCGAAATCTTGGATAACAACAAATCTTCCCGAGTTAATTTTCCTCGTGGAAAGATGGGAGTACCGATCAGCAGCAAGGTCATTTAGGAAGAGCCGAACGGGTCTAGGAGCCTGAGATGAAGGTTGAGCAACAGCCTTCCCTTTCTCAGTTCGACTTCGTTTCGGCATGATGAAAAAAAATGGAATTTTTAAGTTTAAACAAGTTATGGCACGATCTAGATAGCTAAGTAACCTAATGTATTGACAATAGAAGGAAGATTACAAAGCTAGAAGTGAAGAATCACAAGAAAAATCAAATTTTTACCTTAACAGTGAAGAACTCAAACCCTAACTGAAAAATCCGATTTTCTGCAAATCTGGCGGTTGGATTGAGTTGAAACTGAAGATCAGGCACTAGAATAAGGAATTGGAAGTGGGTTTTAAATTAATTTGGGATCGGTTGAGAGATTGGAGAGAAAAAGAAAATTTTGGAGAAGAGATGGAGTCGGGTTCGTCGGCTGAGTGAGAGAGAGAGAGAAAAAAAGTGAAAAGAAATGACAGATATAGGGCAGAATTCGACGATCGGTCGACCGGTCCGGTCGACCGAAACAACCCGAGAGTTCTGAATTTTCAGAACGATCGACCGGGTCGGTCGACCGAATTAACCCGAGAACTCTGCAGACTAGAGCGGTCGACCGGGACATATAGTCGGTCGACCGATAACAGAAAAGAAATAAAAAATTTCTTCTCAGGCAGAGTCGGTCGACCGGGGCTTTATAGGTCGGTCGACCGGCTTTGCCTGAAATCTGTTAACAGCATCTGGCCCAAAAAAAATTTTAAAGAAATTTGTAGTCAAAATAGGTATGATATATTAAACATATAGGAATACACCAACAGGTTTTAAATCTTCATTAAGTTATTACAACATCAAAATTCATGCAATCCCTTTTTAATTTTATTTTCATATTTAAACAAAGATTTTAAAGATGTTGAAGCCGAATACCCAGTGACGGGTTCTGAACTTCATCCTCTTGATTCCTCTTGAATGAGTTGAGGTGCGCAATTGCCATCTTTAAGGTGTTTGTTTAAATAGGAAATTTTACAAATGTTTATTTTTATTTATGAAAATAATGTGTATATGTATACAAGTATATAATCACAAATTATAAACTATACATGTGGACATACAATAAACAAGGCATGAAACAAAAGATATAGGAGTTAACACAAGGCACATATACAATATGATAGAAAAGTAGTTCTATACAAGCATATCAATAGAGTACAAAAGCAAACTATCAATTCTATACATATGTATACATGACTAAAAATCAAAAGCTTTTAAATGGAGATGTTACCAATTGAAGGGCAATCTCCAAAACAGGTGCCTCCACGATAGTGATGCATGCACGATTTGTTCTTTAAGCTCCGATGCATCAACCACCCGGGCACCACCTCCTCCTAAGTCTTGGAGGGGGTAGATCCACCTATACCTGTATCATTTAAATTCGGTGGCTCTTTTGGTACCCAAATCTTAGTGGGTCCTTTGGGGTTAGATCCGGGGCGAACCCAAACAAATTTATTCTTAACATTGTTCTTAGCATAACAAAACTTTTCTAAATGGCCTTTGCGGCCACAATACGTGCAAATAAAAATTCTACCACTATTGTACATAAAAGCATGGTTATGTGTGTGTGCATGTTTATGTGTAGCATGTTTATGATGAACATGTTTCCCTTGGGCTACTCCCTTAGGAAATTTAGATGCAAGCTTGTTAAAATCAAATGCACATTTCTTTAAAGTGTTATCTAAAGAATCAACACGTTTTTGTATTTCAACAAAAATATTTTTATTACTAGAAATCATGGGGGTTTTTCCTTTATTAGCTACCTTATACTTATCAAAATCACTTTCAATTTTTCAAAAGAACTAGATAACTCATTTTCTCTTTTAAACAAATTTCAAGTTTGTTCTTCAAAATATCATTTTCCTTTTTCAATTTCTTATTATGAGATTGTGAAATCTCATACCTATGTTGCAATTTCTTCAAAAAATTGAGCAAGTTCATCCATTGAGAGATCATCATCATCAATAGAAGTTTCTAGACATACCTTAGATGAATCCTCACCTTGTGCCATAAAGCACATGTTAGCGGCGTCGTGCTCCTCTTTGGATTCCGACTCCGAGTCATCCCATGTAGCGGCCAAGGCTTTCTTCTTCTTCCCGTGCTTGGAGGTGGTTGCTTGGAGAGCGGGGCAATCGGCAATTAGGTGACCGATCTTCTTGCAATGAAAGCAAGAACCGGGTTCTTCTCTTTTCTTCTCGTACCTTCCTTGAGGCTTCCCCCTTCGGAAGTTACTTTGCCGTCCCTTCTTGTAAAACATCTTGCCCACCTTCCGGATGAGCATGGCGAAATCCTCATCGCAATCTTCGGATGAGTCGTCTTCCTCAATGGTAGTAGGAGTGGCTTTGAAGGCAATCGTCTTCTTCTTTGGTGCCTCCCTCTCTTCTCTAACTTTCATCTCCATCTCATGCGTCTTGAGATTTCTGATGAAGCCGGAGAAGTCCATCTCCTCTTTGTCGTTGAGCTCCTTGAGTGTGGTCGCCTTGACTTCCCAAGCTTTGGGAAGAGCTCTAATCACCTTCCTTATCTTTTGATCATTATTAATCTTGTCGCCTAAGGAAGAAAGAGCATTAGTTATTTTTGTAAAACGAGTGAGCATATCATCAATGCTCTCATTATCAAACATATAAAAATTCTCATATTGAGAACGTAGCAAGTCAACCTCAGCTCTTTTGACTTGTGACGTTCCCTCATGAGTCACAATAAGTATGTTCCAAACCTCAAATGCGGATTTACAATTAATTATGCGTGCAAGGTCATCCTCATTTAATGCTTGGATCAATGCATATTGTGCCCTAGCATTAGCCTCATAGTCTTTGGAAGTATCCTCGGACTATGTGCTCTCATCACTAGTGGGTTCAATAAAATCTTTGGTTATAGCCCTAGCTACCCTAACTCCTAGGGATTTAAGAAAGAGATTCATTTTCACCTTCTAAATGGGGAAGTTTAAACCATCAAACTTGGGTGGGGATTTAATGCTAGAGAAGTCCATGGATGCCATGAATGCACAAGCAAATATAAATGTAACAAAAATGTATATAGCCAAATATGGATCTCCCTAAGGTGGTTAGACCTAAGTTGTAGGGTTAGGCTCTGATACCAATTGAAATCACCTAGAGGGGGGGTGAATAGGTGATGGCTATATGAATTATGGCAATAATGCGGAATTTAAAATTTAACACACAAATAGCACAAATATAGACTTGCAATAGATATAACAATAAATGTGCAAGAATTAAAAGGAGTAGAGTTGAGAGAAAATTCGAGCAAACGCCAACGCAAGGATGTGTTTCCGAGGTTCGAGCTACGCTCTACGTCCCCGCCTTCACAGTTGAAGGATTTGCACTACTATCGTTGATCCCACCGGATCGCCAATACAAGGACACACTTGTCCCTACACTTGTGATGCCGCAACACCACCCGAAGCTCACTAGCTCCCTTGAGGCCGATGCCTCTACAACTTCACTCAAGAAGAAAGGTGATCACACTTGATCAAAATAGCTCACTTGCACAATCCTAGAACCAATGATATAGATGTAGAGCTTGGGATTGTGGTGTGCAAAAACTAGAGAGAAGGTAGAGGAATAGGCTACAAGTTGGGTGTTGGGAATTTAGGCTTTGAGAAATCTTTTGTAAAAGAAAGGAATTGGAATTCTTTGTAAAGCTTTTGTGAAAATCTTTTGCAATTTTTTTTTTCAATTGTTGTCTTATCAATATGAGGTGACCCTCTATTTATAGGGGTCAAAAACAGCCTCACAAAATCGTTAGTATCAAATCCCAAAAGAGAATCAGCCTGAAAAAAATAGCTGTTGGATCTGTCAGAACTTTTGACAGAGTCCGGTCGACCGGGTCGGTCGACCGCCAACGGTCAAAAATGTGACCGTTGGGGCTCTACGGTCGACCGGGTCGGTCGACCGAAAAATCCTGTGAACGCAAATGTGCCTCGGTCGACCGGGTCGGTCGACTGATATACACATGCACAGTTTGTGCACATCGGTCGACCGGGCCGGTCGACCGGGTACTGTAAGTTCTGAAAAATCAGAACTTCCAGAACCAGAATTTTGGGGTTTTGGTTTTAGGTCTTGGGTAAAATTCTTGGAACTTGTAAAAAACATAGAGTATGAGCATATGTCATACATCTATCATGTTAAAATAGTTTGATAAAAATTCTTTTGATAAAAACTTGTTTTTCCATAAAAATGTTTTTCCAAAACTATTGTCTTTCTAAAAAGTTTATTTCCAAACATGTTCACTTTAAATCTAAGTTAGAAAATGGAAATTGAAAATCTTTTGAAGCCATGAACCTAACTAAAAGGTGTGTGTGTGTGATAATCCCATAGCTCTACTTCTAATATCTAGTTTTGACAAAATATCTAAAATAGAAAATAAAAATACAAATCTTGTTTTCTTCATAGTCTATGCTAGTTCTTTTTCTTCGTAGTCTTGACTCGTTCTTTTCTTCAATATCTTATTCCGAAGCTTCCTATTGTGCTTTAGCTTGGGAATGCAAATCTTGGGCGAACTCCAAACGTGTGAGTCTTTAAGTGGAGTCGTCAAAACCTATTCTTGAACCTGAAATCCTTTTAAACAAAATTATTAAATACATAACTAAATATGTTTTGTTATCGTCAAAATAACTGGGATAATGGCCTTTGGGCCAACACCCGCATGATTTCAAAGACTGTCTTCAGATCGGCTATGTGGTCACCTTTGGTGCGGCTTTTCACTATATTGTCGTCAATGTAGCATTCCATTGTTTTACGCATGTGCTCGTGAAAAATTGCATTCATAGCTCTCTGATATGTTGCCCCCGCATTCTTCAGTCCGAAGGGCATGACAATATAGCAATATACCCCCAGTGGTGTCCTAAAAGAAGTATGTCTTTCATCATCGGTATACATTTTGATTTGATTATACCCTGAGAATCCATCCATGAAGGACATTCGCTCAAACCCGCACGTATTGTCAATCATGACATCCGTGATCGGGAGAGGGAATTCATCTTTGGGACATGCCTTATTTAGATCGCGAAAATCAATGCAAATCCGGATCTTTCCGTTTTTCTTGGTAACGGGGACGATATTGGCTACCCAATCAGGATGTTGCTCCTCCCTAATGAAGCCAAAGTTTATAAGCTTCTGATTGGATTGCTTCCATTATTTCTGGACGGAACCGTCGCTGCTGTTGTTTGACTGGCTTCACGTCTGAATTAATGTTAAGGAGATGCATAGCCACTCGAGGATCAAGTCTAGGCATGTCCTCGTAATTCCAAGCGAAAACATCTATATACTCTCGCACAAGAGATATTAAATCTTCTTTCTCGGAGGATGATAGACTTTCACTTATAAAGATGGGCTTAAGATTAGCCACATCTCCCAGATCAATCTGGATGACCTTATCTTCTGTGGGTGGTTCATGTTGTTCAAAACAAATATCCCAGAGAGTGTTTAGGTGTTTGATCTAAGGATCTGTATCAGACTGGGCCATTTCTTCATCTCCATCTTCCAGGTGGCTTGTTGAAACCATGTTTACTGAAAGCTCTCCAAAGATGTTGCCGACACTAATATCTGATTCCCATGATGATGTGCCAGATGAGTAGTTATGGTATAGTAACTCTTCAGACTAAGAGGCTGACGGAATTGGGGTTGACACAAAACCCAAACCCCTGCGAGTTCGATGGTAATAATTAGGGGTTTTTCCTTTCGGAACAAAAGACCAAAGTAGTGTTCTTCTTCCTTTGCTGAAGTTCAACCCAGGACCATTTGTCAGATCATACCCCATGCTTTCCATCATTCTGAGTATATTTGGCTCATAATGAGTGAACTGGGGAGATTCATTCTCACTTTCTGACTCTTCACGAGACATCAGTTCGGACTTGATTTGTCCGAAAAAGATTAGTTTTTGGCCTTTGCGTCTTGCTGGGACCATGAATACTGATTCATGCGCATCACCGACATCTTGGTACATTTTGAAAGATGACTTCATTGGTACATGCAATGATGTCAGAGCATCCATTGCCGACCAGGGGTCATTATTCACTTCAGTCTAGTGTCTGATGACACTGAATCAGAAGCGAACACAGAAAAGTAAGCCAAATTTAACTCTTCATTAATATACCACCCGCCTACATCATCGGCGGTGTTATTAACATCGAGCTTATTAATGCTTACAAGTGGATCTAATTCCCACATGCAATTTTCTTCTACCTCTGGCTCAGTGTCAACTTTGTTACCAGAGTCTGATTCCTCTGGTTGTAGGTCCTCATTTGTTTTCAGAGAGTCTTGGTATAGGAGGGAGTCTGTGAAATAGTTCTCTACCCCCTTGAACAGATGTCTTTCGGCAATCAACGTTCGGACTTTCCCACTTTCGTCAATGTACTTCATAACTTGGTGGAGAGTGGAGGGGGTGATGAAATTACAATGAATCCACGGTCGTCCTAGCAACAAATTGTATGAAGTGTCGGCGTTGATCACATAGCACGTCACTTCAGACTTTAGGTCCTCGATTTGACATTTGAGTTTGATCTTTCCCATTGGGCGCGTACCATTGGCGTTGAAATCATAGATAGTAGTCTGGGTAGCGCTTCATCGGTGGGTAGGGATCTCTAAGTGCTGCATGACCCGGCGAGGCATGATGCTCAATGTGGATCCTAGATCTACCTAAATGCGGCTTACTTCAGACGATCCAATATACCCTGTGAAGGGGCCGAACATGTTTCCCCTTAACTTGCATATCATCTGTCGTGAAGGTGATGTAGGGAGCATTTTGGGAGGCATGGAGGCAGTCTTCTACATCCTCCTGTGTTCCGACTGGAATCTGGGCCATGAAAACCTCAACATTAGCTAGGGTTTCCCTTAGAGCTTCTCTTTTGACTTTGATAGTCTCAGGAGCTCGTAAAGGGTGATTCTGGCAGGAATATTGGTCAATTGAGCCAGGACGTCAAAGTGGTAAGATGTTGTAGATCCTTCCGCGTTGTTCTTTGGGAGAGCCTTAGAAAACTGAAGCTCTTTCTGCTTCTCCACCAGTTGCTTCGTGGAGGGCTTGGCTGACTCTGTACTAGGTTTAGGAGGACTTGCCACCATCTTGTCATACTTTTTTAAATATGATTGACCTGAACGAGTTTCTGCCACGAACGGTTTATTAAGTTTCGCAGCAAGAACGATTGTTTCCTCTTCTGAATCAGTTAGTGAGGGAACATCGGTTTCTGCTTCTCGGAAAGAAGCGCACACCATATTACAAGATGAAGATTTCGCTTTGCCTTTGGACCTTCTGTTAGTAACAGTAGTCCATTGCTGGCTGTCTACAAGATCGGGATGAACCCACATAATTTTTCCCTAAGGTGTGAGAACAGGTACAAGACCCTTCTCTTGTTGGTGATGTGGGTCCATATTAATCATTCTTAATTCCCCTTTCGGGATGGCAACTACTCCGGACGGTGCTGGAGGCTATTTTCCAAACTGAAAAAATGATGTCATATTAGCCGTCTCTTTCTTTGCTCTGGATGGAGCTTTAGCACTTCTGCATCAATCAGAGCTTGAAGGATGTCTTTGAAGACGTAGCAGCTCTTGGTGGGGTGCCCTAGTATCCTCTGATACAGATAGTAGTTAGGATTATCGGTTTTACCGACTTCTTCAGGACGTCTAGCTTCAGGAAGCTTCAATTTGTTGCTTCTGTTGAGTAACTTGAACAACGAATCAACATGTTCGACTTTAAAGGAGTACTGCTTGTTGGCACGTGGCTGACTTGAAGGGACACTTCCCCTGACCAGCTGAGGTTTGACGGGAGATTTTGTCTCTGTCGCCAAATTATCTTTTCTCTTTGATTGAAAAGATGTTTCTGGCATACGTCTTGTCGACTTTTTGGGTCTGGGTTTATTTTCTTCTGCCTTAACCCTGGTGATAATTTCTTCAGCCTGTTCACCTTGCTGGACCAGTTGCTTCCAGGTGCGGCTCTCAGCAACTCCTATTTGGGCTAGGAGTGAAGTTTGTAAATTGTGGCAGCATATTTCTACCAGGGTGGCCTGGGTCATACCGCTGGGACATCACAATGCCATGTTCCGAAATCTCTCTACAAATGATTTGACTGACTCTCCCTTTGCTGCTTCGTGGCCAGGAGAGTAGGCATTGTGATCTCTGAGTCATCTTCGAAGAAGCGTGTCAGGAAGAGCTTCTCCAGATCACTCCAATTTTTAATGGAGCCTTCTGGGAGTTTCATGAACTATTCAAAGGCGAGCCCCTTTAGAGTGCCAATGAACAAACGTGCTAAGATGGCATCGTTATCTATCACGTTTCCCGTTTGAGACTTGAAGTAGTAGATATGTTGGTTCGGTGACCCTTTGTCGTCAAAAGCCTGTAGGGTTGGAGCTTTGAACTTAGGAGGGTATGAAATAAGGTCCCACTCGGCCAGATATGGCCGGATCACTCTTACTTCTTGGAGGCCTTTCCGGTTGGTAAGGGCTTCCAGACGGTGCTCCAATTGACTCATTCTTTTAGAATGAATATTCCCATGGTCCGGGTTGCCTTCCTCCTTAGACGAGGATTTAGATGACCCGGAATCAGATTACTCCTTCTCCTCGATATGTACAGAAGATGAGCTTTTTCCCTCTTTTCGTTTGCCTTTGGACTTTTTAGAAGAAGTTTTGGTGGTTGACTTCCTCTTATTTTCAAGCAATTGTGCAAGCATCTGTTTGAGGGAATCGATGGATTCTTATTGAGCACGAATCATCTCGAATTGTTCCCTCTGGACCTGGGCTTATTGTTTAAAGCGCCTGGCCGCCTCCTCAGGAGTATTTGTCATGTACGCGAAGGCTTCCTTCTCTATGGAAGAGTTCGAAGCCTGCGATTCTGTAACGGCGGAATGTGATTCATTTACTTCAATTCCCGAGCTAGGGCACTATAGTTGATCAGGGCGACCGCACCAGTCCGAGTGCGAGTATGCCGATACACACCTTTTGGTTCCATGTAGGACTCGTCAGAGCTGACTGCTGGTTATTTCTCCTACTTCTGCTTGCCATGTTTACAGTGACTTTAGGATACTCCATGTCAGAGAAGGTTCTCCTCCTACGGGATCGATACCTTTTGGCTGATCGGGAGGTTGGAATAAATCGTCTGAACATCGACTGTTTGCTTATATGTAAGCTGCAGGACATTCAGAGAGCATTGTCGTGATGAGCCGTTCACAGCAACAAGACGGAGTGATCTGATTAGCACTCCTTTTCTTCGTCAAATAATCTCTTAGATCTGTCAGAGGGGGATCAAAGAGATCAGCCTCGGGTTGTCGAGGGCTTTTCAGCTTCTGAGAGATATCCTTGCGTTGCAAAGCTGAGACGCAGGGTTCTGAGATGCGGAGCTCACGTCTTGTAAAATATGAAAGCACACCTAGAGGGGGGGTGAATAGGTGTACGTGCTAATCTAGTGAACTAAATGCGCTAAATGCGGAAGCTAATGCAAATTTTGCAACACACTTAATACAACACACAAGTGTAGCCGAATTTCCCGTGAAGGGCTCTGGACTAACTCCTCTTGATTCCCCTAGATATGGGTTGAGGTGCTATGTGAAGCTCTTGTGGTTAAGTACAAGTGAGGCACACACAAACAACCAAGCATATAATATGAATAGGCAATAAGAATTATGCAAGGCAACACAAGCAATATAGATATGAATGAATGAATGATGCTATGCACAAAATAAGGAGAGAGAGAGTTGAGAGATATTGGATCAAACGCAAACACAAGGATATGTTTCGAGATTCGAGCTCCTAGCTCTACATCCCCGCCTACACCACCGTGTAGGATTTTCAATCCACTATCTCCCACCGAGGGAACCTCTACCAAAGAGGATTTGTTACAACAATGGAGTACCGAACTCCTCTCTCAAATACCGCCTCACAACCGAGGGGTAGGCCCGTAGCCAAACAACCACAACACCTCTACCGAAGAGGGTTTACAACCAAACTCCGCCTCTCACTAGAGGGAGCAAACCAATCACCCGATCAACCTCTACCAAAGAGAGATACAACAAAATCAAGGGTGTACAAATTGGTGGTTTCTTTCAACCACAAACCAATCTCTCTTTTTCACAAACAATGATCCTAATAGATTAGGATAGAAGAAAGCTCAAGTGTGGAAAACAAGTGTTTTGATCAAAGAAATTCTCTAGGGAAAACACCAAAAATGATATAGAAATTTTAGCTCAAAAACTAATTCCCAAAACCCTAATTTCTTTGAAATAAACAAAACACTCAAAACAAATAAGATTGATCTTTTGGCACTTAAAACTCTTTTAAAAACTTGTTTAAAACACTGAAGAAGTCAGGAAATTTTAGCTCTTAAAATCTTGGCCAAAATTCCAAAGAAATGGGGTTTATATAGGCCCATCGGAAAACTAGCCGTTAGGCTGATGTGGCAGGCTGACAGGCTACCGGTCGGCCGGCCCGGCCGACCTCCAACGGTCAGAAATGTGACCGTTGGGGCAACCCGGTCGACCGCCCGGTCGACCCAAACAAACAGAGAGCTCTGCTCTCAGACCCGGTCGACCCGGTCGGTCGACCGAGTTTGTATCTGCTAGACGTGCACAAGTCTGTGCACGTCGGTCGACCGCAAGGGTCGACCGGCCCATGGTGCGGTCGACCGTCAGGGTCGGTCGACCTGGCCTGTCAGCACAAACCTGGGTCAGAAAAATTGGGAAAAAATATTTTAATAAATCTTTTATCTTTTCTAAAAATACCATAAAACTTGTTTTAACATTTTATATTCAAACACAAACTAGTGATAAAAATTTCAAGACATATATCAATCATATCAATTCATTTTGAGTCTTGCAAATTTTATCAAAACCAAAACCTGTATTTTATCAAACTTAGATTTTTCCAAAACATGAATAGGATAGTCAAAATAAGTTTGTATAAGAAGTTAAGCATGTATGTATATCTAGAACATATCTAATATACATAAGAACTATTTAAACTTGTTTTGATCAAACTATTCATGAAAACCAAATCCAAAACATAAATTTTGTGTGTGTTGTGCACTTGAGCATATCAACTATTCTTATCTTTACAAATGGATCTAAAACACACTAAACTATGGATACCTAAGTCTTCTTGACGATCTTTCATCTTCAAGATGACTCGATCCACAAACACCGTGATCTATGAGCTAGGCAAGGTATGATCTTGATGCTTTGGCCCTGGAATCACCATGAAAAGCTTCTAAACACCTTTGTTGAAGCTAATCACCAACTAATATCTTGTTAAATGATCTGAGACTAGAAACACAAGATTATTAGTAAACATAACTACATGAGTTAATCATCATCAAAACTAGGGTGGAAGGCCTTTGGGCCAACAATCTCCCCCTTTTTGATGATGACAAAACTCATGGAGTTATATATGCATGGATTAAAGTTAAGCTTCAAAGAAGCTCCCCCTTAACTCATGCATAAACAAATAAACAATAAATATGCAATGAATATGTATGAAACATGCATAGATATGCATAAACAATAAAAGGTTCTAGATACCAATGAAATGTTCAAAAACAAAACATGCTCTAGATACCAATTAACAATAAACTATATTAAACTTAAGATATGCAAAAACATAAGTATGCATATATAAAACTCAAACAAACTCAAAATCTTTCTCCCCTTTTTGTCAATCATCAACAAAGGGGTAAACAATCAAAACCATAAATAAAATAAGGGGTAAAAATCTTTCTCCCCCTTTTTGTCAATCAAAACAATAAAAACAATGTTCTCCCCCTTTTTGTCTAAAACAAAAACAAAGTCAATAAGGGGTGACTTTAAAAACATGATATCAATAGAAAAATATCTTAATGAAGCATCTTGATACCAATTGAAAATAAACAAAGATCAATAAATGTTATATGCTATATACATTCATGAAGAGGAAGACGCTAAGTTAGCTTCCCTACACATATGCATTACATGAAGGAGGGATGTTAAGCCCTAATTCACATAACACACATTATGTAATGCATAAGAGGAGATGTGAAGCTCCCCCTATACACGTGTACCACATAAAGAAGAGATGTTAAGCTCCTCAATACAAGAAACACTCAACATGAATCTATATGTAGAAGAGATGTTAAGCTCTCCTTGCATATAGTCAATACAAATCAAAACTTTTGTATTTTACTTTAAACTAAATTTTTAGATACCAATTTAAGACACAAGACATCTTGATATCAAAAGATAGTATTTTTCTTTTTAAGTCATATAAACAATTGAAATGACTATTTTCTATCATAAAGTAAGGGAGTGGAAATACAAATACCAATTGAAATATGAAAAACGGATTTTCTCCCCCTTTATGAAATACCAACAAAAACTATGCGTAGGCTTGAAATAAGATACCAATTGAAAACTAAATCAATTGAAATAAAGTTGAAGCTCAAGCTCTAGCATAAACAAAATTTGTGCTCAAGATATAGAAATATAATAGCACAAATAAAACATATATATGTGTATGAAGTAGAATGAGTACCAATCACCAATAGATGATACCAATTGAAAATATACATACACAAACACATATGAGTATACAAAAGGATCAAATTGATACCAATTGAAAGAGTTCAATGATACCAATTGAAATAACAACAATAGCATGTGTATACCTCATAATACAACGAAGAAAACGAACTAGTTAAAATGAAAATTTTTTTTTGTTAACTAGTACGAAATCCTTCAAGTAAGGAATAACACAAAATAGTTTTCATAAAACACATGTAAATCACATAGCACTTAGAAACACTCAATATTCAATAAAGTCCATACATGCTCATGAAAAACATACTCATGAGAAATATTTTAAAAAAATGGTGAGTGTACAAGTAATGTGTGACATGGCATTATGAAATTTCCAATTAAGCTCAAAATTCCTTGAAACAATGAAAGTCATCAAAATTATTTAATCTTCAAGGTATATGTATGTCTTATACAAACTAAAGCATACATACATATTCAAAACACAACGAGTCCACAAAATATATGCATTAAGGCACATGACTCAAAAAGGATGTATATGTATATGAATAGTTTGGATAAAATAGACATATACATGAAGTTAACCACAAATTTTTATTAAAACAAATTTCATTTCAAGGTATATGTATGAATTGTCAACACAATAAGTATACATACATATCCCTAAACACAATTGAGTCCATATATATAGATTTGCATGAAAGGCAAATGACTCAAAGGGTATACATGTATAACTTAAGGTTGGCAAAATGCACATATACATGAAATGGAAACTCATAAAACAAATCCAAAAATAGGAATACAAGTTTAAAATGCATGAATCATCAAAACTAGACTATACTAGCACATCTAATGGGTTCAAATAAGTATTCAAGCTCAAACATATATAGATTTATTTGTGGCCCACTATATGCACAAGTATAAGTCCTAGTCTTAGTGAAAACTAACATCTAAACATGTAATCAACACATGAAGCATAAAACCAAGATATAAATCAACATGATAAACATAAACATGATTATTATAAATATCCACATGTTATTAGATATATGATATACGCAATAGCAACCATATAGTGATAACACAAAAGAATTTATCCATATTAAACATGGGTGTCTCAAAATAACTAAACATATATATCACTAATCTAATAAGCATGGCATTTTCATACTAATCACTAAACATCAAAAACATGCTATGAAAGATAAACATGGAAAGCATGTAAACATAAGGAGTTAGAGATTCGATACCAAAACTAATGAGGGCACCGCTCTAGTTCTCCAAACCAAGGTGGTCCTCCCACCAAACTTCCCTGAAAGTGATGCATCCAATTGGTTCTCTTTAAGCACGGAACGCATCCACTCCAAGGTACGGCTACTCTCACGTCATGTGAGAGCCCACACCTACATTAAACAAAGGAGGGGTGGTCTTTGGTACCCATATCTTATTGGGTCCATGGGGGTTAGTACCTTCTCTAACCCAAACAAATTTATTTGCTAAATTAGAAGTATGTACTCTATCATAACAAAATTTAGTAAGGTGGCCCTTACGTCCACAATGTGTACAAGTGTACACATGAGCATACATGGTGTGATGGTGTCTGTGAGGAGCATGTGTATGTCGTGGAGGGTGTGCATGAAAAGATGAAACTTGTTTCTTTCGAAACAAAATTTCCAAGCGTGTATGCCCAACAACACATTGGCTCAAAGTGGAGCCCAAACAATCTATATTCTTCTTTAAAACATTTATATCATTTTTAATCAAAGAAGAAGTAGAGCATGCAAGGGGTGATCTAGGTGAGGCAACCCTAGCATGGCAAACATGGGAATCAATCTTATTTTGCAAACAATCATTTTTCTTTAAACAAACATTTAAATCATTTGAAATAGAAATAATTTTGTTTTTCAAAGCAACATTCTCTTTTAAAACAAAATCAATTTCGAAGACAAATTTTCATTTTTCTTCAAAAGAGTTTCACAATCATTTTTAGATTTTAAAAATTCATTTTCTTTAAGTGCAAGATCAAGTTGAGATCTCGATGAATCCCTTTCATTAGAAATCTCCTCTTTCTCTTGCAAAACAATCTCAAGTCTAGAAATCAAATTTTTATTTTCATTGTTAAGGCCTAGACTTTTCTTTTTCAAAATCTTATATTTTTCAAGAAGTTTTCACAAACAATAGACAACTCTTCATTTAAAGCATAGGCATCCATATCATCATGTGAATCAAATGAAGAGCTAGCACTATCTAGTTGAGTATCTGAGTATACCTCAAGGGAGTCATTCCCTTGGACCGTATAGCATTGTGACTCGGATTCTCCACTAGACTCCTCCGGTTGAATAGGCAATTGAAGCTCAGAGGTGGTGGTGGTTGTCAACATATTCCACACTGCAAATGTGGAATCAAATTTAGAAACACGTATAAGATATTCTTTAGGGAATGTGTTTCTAATGGCCTCAAGGGCTTGTGCATTGGCCCCTATATGCTTGCTATCACTAAGGAAGGATTCCTTGGTAATGGCAAGGTAAACCTTATGTCCTAGGGTTTGCAAATAGACGGACATCCTAATCTTCCAAACAATGATGTTGGAAGGGTCAAATATAGGTGGGGACATGAAGTCCATGGCAAACTATATGAGTGTGCAAACAAGCAAATGCAAACAATAGATTAGCAACCAAATGGATCTCACTCCTAGGATGTTAAGCCTAAGTATCTGGAGCACTAGCTCTGATACCAATTGAAAGCACACCTAGAGGGGGGGTGAATAGGTGTACGTACTAATCTAGTGAACTAAATGCGCTAAATGCGGAAGCTAATGCAAATTTTGCAACACACTTAATACAACACACAAGTGTAGCCGAATTCCCCGTGAAGGGCTCTGGACTAACTCCTCTTGATTCCCCTAGATATGGGTTGAGGTGCTATGTGAAGCTCTTGTGGTTAAGTACAAGTGAGGCACACACAAACAACCAAGCATATAATATGAATAGGCAATAAGAATTATGCAAGGCAACACAAGCAATATAGATATGAATGAATGAATGATGCTATGCACAAAATAAGGAGAGAGAGAGTTGAGAGATATTGGATCAAACGCAAACACAAGGATATGTTTCGAGGTTCGAGCCCCTAGCTCTACATCCCCGCCTACACCACCGTGTAGGATTTCCAATCCACTATCTCCCACCGAGGGAACCTCTACCAAAGAGGATTTGTTACAACAATGGAGTACCGAACTCCTCTCTCAAACACCGCCTCACAACCGAGGGGTAGGCCCGTAGCCAAACAACCACAACACCTCTACCGAAGAGGGTTTACAACTAAACTCCACCTCTCACTAGAGGGAGCAAACCAATCACCCGATCAACCTCTACCAAAGAGGGATACAACAAAATCAAGGGTGTACAAATTGGTAGTTTCTTTCAACCACAAACCAATCTCTCTTTTCCACAAACAATGATCCTAATAGATTAGGATAGAAGATAGCTCAAGTGTGAAAAACAAGTGTTTTGATCAAAGAAATTCTCTTGGGAAAACACCAAAAATGATATAGAAATTTTAGCTCAAAAACTAATTCCCAAAACCCTAATTTCTTTGAAATAAACAAAACACTCAAAACAAATAAGATTGATCTTTTGGCACTTAAAACTCTTTTGAAAACTTGTTTAAAACACTGAAGAAGTCAGGAAATTTTAGCTCTAAAAATCTTGGCCAAAATCTCAAAGAAATGGGGTTTATATAGGCCCATCAGAAAACTAGCCGTTAGGCTGATGTGGCAGCCTGTCAGGCTACCGGTCGGCCGGCCCGGCCGACCGCCAACGGTCAGAAATGTGACCGTTGGGGCAACCCGGTCGACCGCCAGGTCGACCCAAACAAACAGAGAGCTCTGCTCTCAGACCCGGTCGACCCGGTCGGTCGTCCGAGTTTGTGTCTGCCAGACGTGCACAAGTCTGTGCACGTCGGTCGACCGCAAGGGTCGACCAGCCCGTGGTGTGGTCGACCGTCAGGGTCGACCGACTTGGCCGGTCAGCACAAACCTGGGTCAGAAAAACTGAGAAAAAATATTTTAATAAATCTTTTATCTTTTCTGAAAATACCATAAAACTTGTTTTAACATTTTATATTCAAACACAAACTAGTGATAAAAATTTCAAGACATATATCAATCATATCAATTCATTTTTGAGTCTTGCAAATTTTATCAAAACCAAAACCTGTATTTTATCAGACTTAGATTTTTCCAAAACATGAATAGGATAGTCAAAATAAGTTTGTTTAAGAAGTTAAGCATGTATGTATATCTAGAACATATCTAATATACATAAGAACTATTTAAACTTGTTTTGATCAAACTATTCATGAAAACCAAATCCAAAACATAAATTTTGTGTGTGTTGTGCACTTGAGCATATCAACTATTCTTATCTTTACAAATGGATCTAAAACACACTAAACTATGGATACCTAAGTCTTATTGACGATCTTCAATCTTCAAGATGACTCGATCCACAAACACTGTGATCCATGAGCTAGGCAAGGTATGATCTTGATGCTTTGGCCCTGGAATCACCATGAAAAGCTTATAAACACCTTTGTGAAGCTAATCACCAACTAATATCTTGTTAAATGATCTGAGACTAGAAACACAAGATTATTAGTAAACATAACTACATGAGTTAATCATCATCAAAACTAGGGTGGAAGGCCTTTGGGCCAACAAAATAGACGCGGGTCTCGCGTTTGGACTCTGAAACATGGGTCTCCTGCCTCTGCTGAGAAGAGACGCGGACCTCGCGTTGCTGATTGTCGCATCTGGCTAGCCACACTTGAGAAACGCAGGCTTCTGGGTCCCGCGTATAACTATAGAGACGCGGGTCTCGTGTCTTGGATGAGAAGCACGGACCTCGCGCTGCTGATTGTCGCGTTTGGGAGGTGGAACTTCGGAAACACAAGCCCATTAGGCTTCGCGTTTGGGTTTCCAAACGCAGATCGCGTGTCTGACGTGATTCAGAAGAGACGCGGGCTTGAACCTCGCGTCCTGTATCTGCTGGACAGATAGTTGTTCCAGCTTCTCGCGCCTGTAGTTGACGCGCACGTCGTCTCTGTCGTCGCTCAGCGTTCTGGTTACGCCATACGGGTTGATGGGAACCTGTGGTGACCTAAAACTGAGGAAGGGGACGGGCATGAACGGGCTGAACATCAGCAACGTCCACATTGCGGGTCTCATGGGAGACGTTGACGCAAGAGTCACGTGTGATGTGATCCGCCATGACACTCTTCTTGTCAGTCGCATCTGTCGGGATTTCAGAGCGGACTTGAGAGCGAGTCTCTGAGGAGACCTTGCGGTACTACCGCGCCCTAAGGCTCTTGGAGCCAGAAGAGAGGAAATCTTCATACTTTGCCTGGTCGAACTCCACGACAAGTGATTCGACCATTTTTCTAATATAGGTGACGTCACCTTGCGCCACGACTTGCTCATCGGTAGAGAAAGTAGTCCCCAGCGGAGTCGCCATCTCTTATTTGGTGGGGAAAAATTGAAGATCGAGGAGTAACTTCTTTGTTTGATTGTAAAGAAAATTACAGCGTATCAATAATCCTCTTATAAGAGAGGGAAAATATTTCAGGCTTAAATCTCCCCTTTGTTTAAAGCTGGGTTCTTAATGTGGCAATGGAAAGTGAATCTTATTTTCTGTTGACCGGGTGAACGTCAGGTCCTTTGGAAATCCTCTCTTTGGATAGTAGACGAAGTAACACAACTTCTGTCCACCAAGGATCTCAAAGAGATTGTAGGAAAAAATGAACTTGTACGCAGCAAGTTGTTAGAAGAGTATAACTCTCTCTTTCTTTTCAGCTGGAGGTCTTAGTGCTTTTATGGCTTACAACTGAAGTTCTTCTTACCAAGAATTTTTCGACCTCTCTTCCATAGCAAACTAGGCTATTTATAGAGGTTTCAGGGGGGTAAACGTGTCCCTTAAAAATACTTCATAATGGGGGTTAACTCCCCCGTTACGTGGGCAGTAATTGACCCAGTAATGAGGGCAGTTATAACCGAGACACAGGTTTTGAGCCTTGCGTCTTGCAATTGAAGTGATGCTTGAGAAACGCGAGCTTCTAGTTCTGCGTCAAGCTTCACGTGAGACGCGGGCTTTGGACTCCGCGTCTTGGTACTGCAATAATACTGAGACGCGGGTTTCAACCCTCGCGTCTTTGGTCCTCGCAGTGATGTCGAGACGCGGGTTTCAACCCTCGCGTCTTGGTGCCGCGCTGGTGGCGATGATTAGCCTTGCGTCTGGAGCTTGGATTCTGCTTTTTGCTGACTTGTCTTCAGTAATTTTTAGACAGTCTACAAACATAAAAAACCGTTAACACTCACGTGAACATAATGTTAAAGGTTCTATCGCTTTCTGTCCCTGTGAATTCGACCCGTTTAACCACTATGCTATAACGAAAGTATCGAGGAAGCCAAAGCACACACACTTTTCAAAATGACACTTTTTGTGCACGATTTTTTCCCGATCAAATTTCAGCGCTGTTGTCGGGGATGGGAACGGTTTGATTTTATATTTTTGTTAACTTTTCTTCTTTGCTTCTAGGTACAAGTAATAATTTTTAGAATCTAACAACTGCAGAAGTCCACACTCTCCTGTTGCTCAAGAAAGCAGGGTGTTGTTGCCCACTTCTTTTTCAAAGGGTATCTTCAATTGCATATATTTGTGTATTTTGCTACTAGTTTTCTATTTTGATCACTTGTGCATTGTAATAATTAAGAACTAAAATACAAAAATTGGATGCTTTAAAACAGTTTAGACATTTGCATCTAGATACGTGTCGATTTCAATTCCAATATACTGTATTTTATTCTTGTGTTATTGTGATCTTGACGGAGGTGTACATATGGCATTGCATCTAGCTTAGGATAAACACCTGAATGATTTACTCGCCTTTTTGTGTTCATTCTTGTCCATATTGCACACTTGCACGAATTGAACTTAAGGGTATAACCCAATACAATATAAGGTAGGGAAGCATTAACCTCCCTTACCTAAAAAATCACCTTCTCACTCACACATTCCAAGCCTAAATAAAATTTGCTAGACGTTGGCCCCTAGGGACATCTCAGACTCATTTAAGAGATTGACCTAAGAGGGAAGTTGTTAGAAGTTGACTCTTGTCAAATCGGTGTTGAAGGTTGGGGATTGAGAGACAAAATCTTGAAGAACAGTGGTTTGATATAATTAGGCTCATTGCTCCATCACGGATACCCCCACTGATCTTACCTCTACCTGGCGGATTAACTTTAGGTCAGATTCCTACAATGTATCTCCCGTGGACAGTCTAACCAGTTAGGAGTCGTCTAGGTCTCAGTCAACTCTAGTATAGGCCTGTTTTTGAATTTTTTTCTTTTTGTTGTTTGATTTTTCTTTTTTTTGATTATTATGATAAAATGGAATATAACCAAAATTTTTCCAACCAAATGAATCTATTTTTCATCTCGACCTCATTTGAGTGCGGATAACTCCAACCCGGTTATATACAATATGAACCAACCATATATGTCAGATTGGGTTTATCCGCTCGATATGACCCATATCCCCAATTCTACGATCAAAATTTTCAAAATAATTTTCACTTTTCATAGAGTCAATGGGGATTCACCTCTCCTGAGTCAAATTTTCATCCACCTTATCACAATCTTCTTTCTTATACACATACTCCTTTTCCTGAACCACCAATTAAAGAAAAATCAGAGATACAAAAGATTATAGAGCCATGCTTGAGTCCCAACAATGAATTAAGAACTTGCTCAGTTCACAATCATTCCCACATCAAACTTTATATACTCATTTTCAAGACCATCCCATTGAAGAAAATTTTGATTTAGAAAAGAATATGGAAGTCTTTCTTGAAACTGAGCAACAATTTCAAAACATATTGGATTCATCATTTCAACCAAAATTTCAAGAGTCATACTCATCTTTTCCAGTCTCACCGATTCAAAATGAACAACCATTAATTCTGGAATTGAGTATGGAACTCTTGCATGCGTGCGAGCGATATTCTCAAAACATGTTGGACTCACCATTTTCCCTGTACCAAGCTTCACATACTTCTTTTTCAGAACATCTAACTACAAAAAGTCTATCATGGAAATGAACGTGGAAGCTTTGTGTGAGTCCGAGCAATAATCGCAAAATCTGATGGACTCACGATTTTACCACAATTTTCAAAACCAACTTCCATACTCACCGTTTCAAGAAGAACCAATTGCAAAGAGTATAGAAGATATGATTCAAACTCAAAATTTTGTTACACGGCCTATCAGTAGGTTAGATTCAATAATGAACGGATTAATCAATGAGAGTGAGAAAGTCTTTCTTGTCAGCCTTTGACCAACCCTTATATCCCTAACCCTATAGATAAGACCGAAGAATCATGTTATTTTGGAAACCAAGATTCAATTTCAGCTCATCATTTAAACTTGACCAAACTCCTGTTGGCCCAAAGGCCCATCACTCTAGTTTTGATGATGATCAACTCATGTAGTTATGTTTACTAATGATCTTGTATTTAATTAGTGACAGATTTATGATCAAGATCTTAATTGGTGCATAGCTTCAGCAAAGGATTTAAAGTCAAGTTTTGGAGGTAGCACGGTGTTTGGACCAAGTCAAGAAGGCTTCAAGTGAAGACTTCAAGAAGTTGAAGACTTGTGTCTAGGTTTGTTTTAGAAGATTTTATTTTTAGATAAAATGTAAAGGATAGAGTAGTTGGTGGATTGCTCAAGTATACCATGCACACACACTCTTGTTTTAGATGTCTTTTCATAAAAGAATTTTTAGTTTAGAAAAGACTTTCATTTTGAAAAAATATCATTTGGTTTTCGGTATTTCATTTACATATATTTAACCCAAAATCATATTTAGAGCTTAATGTCAAAAACATAGATATTTCATCTTGATTGTGTAGTGGATCATATCCATACACACTATGCCTTAAAATGAATTACAATATCTAGTTTTTGTATTTAAAGGAGTTTTGGAAAAACAAGATTTTGGAAAATACAAGTTTTCATTTGAGCCAATATTTTCCTACTTACAAAAATAGTCCAATCTTTTATAACATGCCTTGATTTGTGCAAGCATGTTTGTTTATCAAAGTATATTGGTAAAACTATTTTTGTAAATTTTCTGTGAATTTATGGGATTTTATTTGCGCCAAAAAGACCAAGTTTTCAATCCCAGATTTCTGTTTTCTAGCTTCAGCAAGTCGACTGTATAGTCGACTATACCTAAAGTCGGTCGACCAGACCGGTCGACCGACGTGCACAGCGTGCACGCCTTGACCTGACAGATGGCCGGTCGACCGACCCGGTCGACCGTCCAGAAAGCTCTGCTCTCTGGAAAGGCCCCGGTCGACCAGGCGGTCGACCGGACAGAGAGTCTGCTCTCTGTATCTTGCCTCGGTCGACCGGGCGGTCGACCGGAGGCTCCAACCGTCGGATTCTTGACCGTTGGCGGTCGACCAGGCGGTCGACCGGCAGGTCTGACAGAACCCAACGGCTAGTTTTCCAGACTCTATAAATTTGGGATTTTGGGCATTGTTTTCTACAAGATTTGGAGATTGTTTTTGAGCCAGTTTTTCCATTCTTTTCAGAAGTTTTTCTCCACAAAATTGAGAGCTAATACTTCCAATCAAAAGGGGAGTTTTATTAAGAGTGTTAAAAGTGATCTTTGAGTTTTCCTCCACCATTCTCATCCTTGCTTTTCTCATACAAACACTTGAGCTATCCATTGCTATATCTAACCTATAGGGAGTTTGTTGTGAGAGGATTTTAGGTGATCAAGAGTTGTGATCACCAAAGTTCTACTTTGTTTCTTTGAGGAGGCGGACGGTTGTGTTCGCATTGTTTCGGGTCCTAATGTGGACTCGGTGTTTCGGGTTCGGGTACGAACTCCTTATTTGAGGTGCGGCCTCGGCGAGCCGGTGGGCTTGCGTGTGTACGGACTAGGGAGTCCGAGAATTGTAGGTGTTGCGGCACCGGGTGATCCAGTGGGATCGATTATAGTGAAAATCCTTCGTGTGTCGAAGGCGGGGATGTAGAGCAAGTGTGCTCGAACCTCGAAACAAATCCCTTGTGTTTGCGATTGCTCACTCTCTCTCTCTATCTCTTGTTTATATCTTGCATGTGTTTATTGCCTTGATCTTTATATGCTAGATATACCTTGTGTGCTTTATTGATATATTTGCTAGGGTTTGTTGCTAACACTTGTATTCAACCAAGAAAGCCAACGCGGCACCTCAACCCTTATCTAGGGGAATCTAGAGGAGTTTGTCCAGAGCCCTTCACGGAAAATTCGACAACACTCTTTGGTTATACGTGGAGTTTAGTGTAATAGTTTTGTTTAGGTCATAATAGTTTTTAATTCCGCATTGTTTGGCATTAAGTGACCATTAGATTAGCCATCACCTATTCGCCCCCCCTCTAGGTGAACTTACAATTGGTATCAGAGTTAATGCTCTTGATTTGGGTCTTACAACCTAGAGTTAAAGATCCTTTTTTTAGGCTAATCACAATATTTGTATACACACTATGGATTTTATGGCACCACCCACCTTTGACATTCTTAACATCCAAATTTGGAAAGTTAAGATGTCATTGTACCTCAAAGCCTTAGGTATCCATGTTTATCTTGCCACCAGTAAAAATGATTATTGTTTAAATGGTAAGAATATTGAGGCTAATGCAAAAGCCCTTCATGCTTTGAAATCAACCCTAAATTATGATTATTTATCTAGGGTTTCTAATGTTGATTCGGCTTTTGTAGCTTGGAACATCATCACCTCCCTTGGCGAAAAGGATCTATATTATGTCGGGAGCAATTCGGACGTTGGAAGCAACACCTCCAACGCATGCTATATGGTCCAAGGGGATAACCCCCTTGAGGTAACTACCGAATCCGAGGTAGAAGATGATAACATGTCATATGATGAGCTCACTTCATTTTGCCAACAATTACTTGAGAAATATGACATGCTAAGAAAAGATAATAAAAATTTGAAAAAGGATTTTGATTGCATGCTTAAAGAAAAAGATTCATTAGTAAATAAGGTTGCATGCATTGAAAAAGAAAATGAGAATTTAAAAAATGAGAATGTTTCCTTGTTTTCAAAATTGAGTGATCTTTGTGAAGGGAACACTATTTTGAAAGATAAAATTATTTTGGTGGAAAAACAAAAGGAAGTCGTTTTTCAAGAAAATAATATTTTAAAAGGAAAAATGATTGAAAAAGAAAAAGAAAATGTTTTTCAAAAGAAAAAGAAAAATGATTCTTTATCTCACCATACTTTACATGCCACCACTTCTATTGATCAAAATGAGATTAATGTTTTGAAAAATAAAATGAATTGTTTGAGCTCAACCTTGAGCTCGTGTGCTTTTAACCACAAGAGATTGGAGTCCTTGTTTTTAAAGAAACAAACTCCACATGTTCATGCACATCATCATGCACTTACTTATGTTGCACGTCATGACCACACACATACACATAAGCATTCTAAGGTGTACAAATGTACACATTGTGGCCGCAAAGGCCATTTAGCAAAATTTTGTTTTGATAAGTTGCATGTTTTAAATTTTGCTAATCATAAAAATGTTTGGGTGCCTTACAAAGCTAACCCCCAAGGACCCAAGAAAAAATAGGTTCCAAAATCCCCACCCCACCATTTGTTTATGATGTAGGTGTGGGCTCTCACAAGACGTGAGAGATTTGGTGCCTTGGTGGTGGTTGCATGGACTAGAAGGACACACATATTTGATGCACCGCTATCAAGGAATTTTGGTGGGACTACCACCATGTTTGGAGCTTTGGAGTTAGTAACAATCTCTAAACTCCCATTTTATTTATGTTCATGCTTGTTCTTTCATGATATTCATAGCATGTTCATGTTTTATGTTTAATGTGCTTCATGTGATAAATGATAGTTTAAATGTAGTTTTTATTAAAACTTAGATTTATACATGTACAAGTAGTGAGCCACATTTGATTCATATACGTTTGCACTTCATGCTCATTTGTACCCACTATATGCACATGTATAGCCTAGTTTTGATAATTTCTCCATTTACACTTGTTTTGTCAATTTTCATGTTTTACTTCATGTATATGGATTTTGTATTTAAATCTAATAAATATACATGTATACCCGTGACTCTCTTGCCTTCATGCAAACATTATTAATAGACTCTTTTATGTTTAGGATATGTATGTGTATTGTTAGGATTGGATAAATCATACATATACCTAGAAGTGTGTTTTGTTTTAATAAAAATGAATTTTTATGATTTAAAAATGATACTCACACTTTTTGAGCTTCAATGTCTATTTTCATGAAAATGCTATTTACATGACTTTTGAACACTCACACTTTATTTATTTTGTCATGACTTAGTTTCATGAACATATTTTTGAGCTTTATAGACTATGAGTGTAAATTTTGTTTATTTAGTTTTGTTTCATGAAAAACATATGATTTATTGTATTTTGAAGGATGTTTAACTAGTTTTTCAAAAATCAATTTATACTAGTTATTTATTCTTCAAATTTTATAATGAGATATACACTTGATCTTACCTTACTTCAATTGGTATCATTGGATCGTTTCAATTGGTATCAATTTGACTCTATATTTGTATATACTCATTTGTTTTATTATATATGTATGTATCAATGTCAATTGGTATACTCTCTTTTCATACATATATGTGATTTTCAATGTGCTTAACTTTCAATTGGTTCACATTTGTTTAAAGCACAAAGTTTTTGATGAAAAATAAAATATTTGATCATTATGTTTACTATTGGTATCAATATGTTTCAACTTCATATTTGTTAAATTTCAATTGGTATCAATATGATTTACAATAATGACTATTTTCAATTTGGTATCTTAAAATTTGTTTGCTTTACAAGAGCTCTGATACCTTTAAGAAAAATTCAAAATTTGGTTTGAATAAGAAAAATTAAAAATGCTTTGATGTGTATTTCCTATATGCAAGGAGAGCTTAACATCTCTTCTACATGTAGATTCATGTTGAGTGTATTGTATATTGAGGAGCTTGACAACTCTTCTTTATGTGGTACACGTGTATAGTGGGAGCTTCACATCTCCTCTTATGCATTACATATTATACGTTATGTGAATTAGGACTTGTCATCCCTCTTTCATGTAATGTATATGTGTAGGGAAGTTACTTAACCGTCTTCCTCTTCATGAATGTATATCGCATATAACTTTTTATTGACTTATTTGTTTGTACCCCTTATTGATCTCTTTGTTTATGACAAAAAGGGGGAGAAAAATTTTGTTTTTAATTCAACCCCTTTGTTGATGATTGACAAAAAGGGGGAGAAGAATTTGAGGTTTATATGCATGTTTTCCTTGCTTTATTATTAAAGGGGGAGAAGAATTTATTGTTTATGCATATATGTTTTGTTTTGCAAATAGGAGAAAAAGAATTTGATTTATTTTATGCTTGTTAGCATGTTTATCTCCTAGATTTGCATACATGTTTATGTGCTTTCATTGCATATCTATTGTTTATTTGGTATGCATGAGTTAAGGGAGAGCTTCTTTGGAGCTTTACTTTAATCCATACATATATAACTTCATGAGTTTTGTCATCATCAAAAAGGGGGAGATTGTTGGCCCAAAGGCCCATCACTCTAATTTTGATGATGATCAACTCATGTAGTTATGTTTACTAATGATCTTGTGTTTAATTAGTGACGGATTTATGATCAAGATCTTAGTTGGTGCATAGCTTCAACAAAGGATTTAAAGTAAAGTTTTGGAGCTAGCACGGTGTTTGGACCAAGTCAAGAAGGCTTCAAGTGAAGACTTCAAGAAGATGAAGACTTGTGTCTAGGTTTGTTTTAGAAGATTTTATTTTAAGATAAAATGTAAAGGATAGAGTAGTTGGTGGATTGCTCAAGTATACCATGCACACACACTCTTGTTTTAGTTGGTGTTTTGCAAATAGGAGAAAAAGAATTTGATTTGCAAATAGGAGAAAAAGAATTTGATTTGTTTTATTCTTGTTAGCATGTTTATCTCCTAGATTTGCATACATGTTTATGTGCTTTCATTGCATATCTATTGTTTATTTGGTATACATGAGTTAAGGGGAGCTTCGTTGGAGCTTTACTTTAATCCATGCATATATAACTTCATGAGTTTTGTCATCATCAAAAAGGGGGAGATTGTTGGCCCAAAGGCCCATCACTCTAGTTTTGATGATGATCAACTCATGTAGTTATGTTTACTAATGATCTTGTGTTTAATTAGTGACAAATTTATGATCAAGATCTTAGTTGGTGCATAGCTTCAACAAAGGATTTAAAGTCAAGTTTTGAAGCTAGCACGGTGTTTGGACCAAGTCAAGAAGGCTTCAAGTGAAGACTTCAAGAAGATGAAGACTTGTGTCTAGATTTATTTTAGAAGATTTTATTTTTAGATAAAATGTAAAGGATAGAGTAGTTGGTGGATTGCTCAAGTATACCATGCACACACACTCTTGTTTTAGATGTCTTTTCATAAAAGAATTTTTAGTTTAGAAAAGACTTTCATTTTGAAAAAATATCATTTTGGTTTTCGGTATTTCATTTACATATGTTTAACCCAAAACCATATTTAGAGCTTAATGTCAAAAACATAGATATTTCATCTTGATTGTGTAGTGGATCATATCCATACGCACTATGCCTTAAAATGAATTATAATATCTAGTTTTTGTATTTAAAGGAGTTTTGGAAAAACAAGATTTTGGAAAATACAAGTTTTCATTTGAGCCAATATTTTCCTACTTACAAAAATAGTCCAATCTTTTATAACATGCCTTGATTTTGTGCAAGCATGTTTGTTTATCAAAGTATATTGGTAAAACTATTTTTGTAGATTTTTTGTGAATTTATGGGATTTTATTTGCGCCAAAAAGACCAAGTTTTCAATCCCAGATTTCTGTTTTCTGGCTTCAGCAAGTCGACTGTATAGACGACTATACCTAAGTCAGTCGACCGGACCGGTCGACTGACGTGCACAGCGTGCACGCCTTGACCTGGCAGATGGCCGGTCGACCGACCCGGTCGACCGTCCAGAGAGCTCTGCTCTCTGGAAAGGCCTCGGTCGACCGGGCGGTCGACCGGACAGAGAGTCTGCTCTCTGTATCTTGTCTCGGTCGACCGGGCGGTCGACCGGAGGCTCCAACGATCGGATTCTTGACCGTTGGCGGTCGACCGGGCGGTCGACCGGCAGGTCTGACAGAACCCCAACGGCTAGTTTTCCAGACTCTATAAATTTGGGGTTTTAAGCATTGTTTTCTACAAGATTTGGAGATTGTTTTTGAGCCAGTTTTTCCCATTCTTTTCAGAAGTTTTTCTCCACAAAATTGAGAGCTAATACTTCCAATCAAAAGGGAGTTTTATTAAGAGTGTTAAAAGTGATCTTTGAGTTTTCCTCCACCATTCTCATCCTTGCTTTTCTCATACAAACACTTAAGCTATCCATTGCTATATCTAACCTATAGGGAGTTTGTTGTGGAGGATTTTAGGTGATCAAGAGTTGTGATCACCAAAGTTCTACTTTGTTTCTTTGAGGAGGTGGACGGTTGTGTTCGCATTATTTCGGGTCCTAGTGTGGAGGTGTTTCGGGTTCGGGTGCGAACTCCTTGTTTGAGGTGCGGCCTCGGCGAGCCGGTGGGCTTGCGTGTGTACGGACTAGGGAGTCCGAGAGTTGTAGGTGTTACGGCACAGGGTGATCCAGTGGGATCGATTATAGTGAAAATCCTTCATGTGTCGAAGGCGGGGATGTAGAGCAAGTGTGCTCGAACCTCGAAACAAATCCCTTGTGTTTGCGATTGCTCACTCTCTCTCTCTCTATCTCTTGTTTATATCTTGCATGTGTTTATTGCCTTGATCTTTATATGCTAGATATACCTTGTGTGCTTTATTGATATACTTGTTAGGGTTTGTTGCTAACACTTGTATTCAACCAAGAGAGCTAACGCGACACCTCAACCCTTATCTAGGGGAATCTAGAGGAGTTTGTCCAGAGCCCTTCACGGGGAATTCGGCAACACTCTTTGGTTATACGTGGTGTTTAGTGTAATAGTTTTGTTTAGGTTATAATAGTTTTTAATTCTGCATTGTTTGGCATTAAGTGACCATTAGATTAGCCATCACCTATTCACCCCCCTAGGTGAACTTACAACTCCAAGTTTTGAAAGTCCCATTGACATTTTGGCAAGTTATCCCTTCTCTGAGATTGAACTTGAGCATGAATGTGATCCAGATCCATAAGTTGGTAATTTCATTTCATTTTTTGATTCAATAATGACTCCAGTATCTTTATCAAATTTTTTCATATTTCGGAGTCAACATTGAATCCGGTATCTGTACACCATGAAATAGAATCACCACTATCTTTCGATCACACTTCATTGATGGGGCAAGTGTATGAACATCAATTTTTTGATTTGGACCCCATTTTGAAACCAATTTTTACTCTCATTTTTGAATCCAGACTTGATCTAATTCAACTTCTCGAGTCGGTATTTGTTCCTTTGGAGCCCAAATCAATCATCGCCCAAACTCATACTTCATTGTTGGATAAAAATGTTGAACAAAATGACTCAAGAATTATTCTTGAAAATTAAAAGTTAGATGGGGATAATTTTTTAAATACAATCATTCTTTTACTGGGTCATATTAGAAAGATTACTGGTAGATTCTTTTAAGATCCACAATTTATGGATTAGGCTTTCATGGACCAATCAGACCACCTCTGGAACCACCACCATAAGAAAAATTTTTCTTCCCTTTTCATTTGTTTCATGCATAGAGACATTCACGATGCATTGAGGATAATCCATGAGATAAGTGTGGGGGAGAGTTTACTAACATAGTTTGTTTTAAAAAACAATTTCTTTTACTCTTCCTTTTAGAAAATTTTAGATTTTTCTTTTGTATAAAAACCTTTTTTTCTTTTTACAAAACTTTTGAAATAAGAGAAATAGTTTTTATTAGGAATCAGGAAGACCTAAAATTATAAATTTTTAAACCAAGTCAAAATAATAGATTTGATTAAATTTTAGAACAAGGAAGTAATATTGAAAAGATAATCTCATCTTGAATTTTTTTCCTTAGATATATACACTTCACACTTACATAATTTTTTGGGATTGAAACAAAGACTGAAAATACAATAAAAATAAAAAATAAAAATCATAAAAACCACTTATTAAAGCGGGGTAATTATGCCTCAACAAGCATGATTATTCACGCGTAAAAATAGTGGACAAAAATAAAATAATCCCCTTTAATTTTGTGACCTTTTTACTCGAGTCCTTAACCCCCGAGGGATATTTTCTCATCTGTTGTCTTAAAATCATCTAGTTTGGGAGTCATCGGCTAAAAGCTCACTACTCGGGTAAATTAGAAAGCCTAAAAAAACTAGGAGAAAAAATTATTTTTTATACAAAAAATGGCATGAAAGTTAGAGTTGATATCTCATAAATTTTCATTGTTCACAAAGTATATATTTTCTAAGAGTTTTATGAAAGATCAAAGAATCAATTCCATTTTAAATTCTTACCTTTAATTTATAACAAGTTTTTGCATTTAGACTTAGTTTAAAGAAAAAAATTTCTGGTTAACTTATGACCTTGGACAACACTTTTCTCTATTTCAAAATGTGTTTTTAAAAAACTAATATTTGATTTCTTTATTTAATGAATTTTGTGGGTGTAATCCGCTGAAAACCCTCAGGAGATAAAATTCCTCCTCTAGGAGAAACCTAGAGGTTTAACAGCTTGTTGAACACGCTCAATGCAATCGAGTTACCTGCGAAAGTGGTGTAATAATCTTCTTAGTTACTTTTTCTGTTCTGCTCGGGACGAGCAAAAGATAAGTGTGGAGGTGTGATTAGTCTCTAAATATGCATATTTCATACCACATTTTCACATTTATTCAATATAAAATTCTGTTAATAATACCTTTCTAGCGTGTTCATAGGTCCATGGAGTGGAATGAAGAAGATCAAAATTTCCATTTAATTGGTTATTTTTAGCCTAAATATACCATTGACTTTGGAAGCAGATCAATCAAAATAGGGTGTAGATATCCAGACACCAGCAGAGCGAGCTAGCAGGGGGATACACCAGAAGGCTGCAGCAGGCGGCGCCCCGCGAACGGCTCCCGTATTGCCGCGTTTTCACGGCAATACGGAGGAGCCACGCGTCGTCCTTCGATGCGTGGCCCCGTATACCCTCCCTGGTGCCCCCATTTGCCTATAATACTCCAGGTTAGCCAGAACAGAAAGGAAGGAGAGTTTTAGGTAGTTTTCCTTCTTTAGTGTAGGTTAGTTCTTCTTCTTCTTTTGTATTTTTCATATTTGTAGATCATGTCATAGGGAAGAGAGTGATTCTTCGGATGAAAGTTAGAGTGCTTGTAATAGAGGGTGACACTCTATGAAAGGTTCTCTCTTTATCTCTACTTGTTTTCTTCTCTCTAACTATTTACATGCTTAACTTTTTCTCTCATGGCAACTAATCACTAACCACTAACTTGCTAACTCCTTACTTGATAATCCACATGAATCTAATAGCTTCTACTTGGCCTTGCTCTTGCAAGAGCCATTGATGGCTCAGATGATGGATTCTAACACTCTAACATCTAACTCTCTAACAAGTTACCATTACTTTATTTCATACTTACTCTAGTTAGTTTTGATGGTTTAAGTGTAACTTGCTCTTATTTGTTGAGTTTAGATGTGAAAGTGATCTTATGGGTCATGTTTTGAAAAACTCTTGAACCAAAGACTAGTGATGGCCTAGGATAGATGTGAAGCAACTATCACTAAGAGGTTAGCATATTGGTCGAGCCATTAGTTGTTAGTAGCCATGAGTTTTGTTTTTGTTTTACTTTGTTTTAGAAATAATATCAAAAATCATAAATACATTCTTGTCAAAGTTTCTATCTTTGTTTCCACCGTACACTTCTCTTTTCATTCTTTGTTTTCCTTTCTTTTGATTCTTTGAAATATAAAAGAACCGTTAACACTCACGTGAACATACCGTTAAAGCTTCTATCACTTTCCGTTACTGTGGATTCGACCCGTTTAGCCACCATGTTATAACGGAAGTATCGAGGAAGCCAAAGCACACACACTTTTCAAAATGACACTTTTTGTGTACGATTTTCCCTGATCAAATTTTGGCGCCTTTGTTGCGGATGGGAACTGTTTGATTTCATATTTTTGTTAACTTTTCTTCTTTGTTTCTAGGTATAGGTAACAATTTTCAGAATCTAACAACTACAGAAGTCCATATTCTCCTGCTTCTCCCTGCTCAAGAAAGCAGGAAGTTGTTGCCCGCTTCTTTTTCAAAGGGTATCTTCAATTGCATGTATCTGTGTATTCTACAACTAGTTTTTTGATTTAATTACTTGTGCATTGTAATAATTATGAACTAAAATACGAAAATTGGATGCCTTAAAACAGTTTAGACATTTACATCTAGGCACGTATCGACTTCAATTCCAATATACTATATTTTGTTCTTGTGTTATTGTGATCTTAACAGAGGTGTGCATATTGCATTGCATATAGTTTAGGACAAATATTTGAGTAATTTACTCGCTTTTTGTGTTCATTCTTGTCTATATTGCACACTTGTACGAATTGAACTTAAGAGAATAACCCGATACATTATAAGGTGGAGAAGTCATTGCCCTCCCTTAACCTAAAAACTACCTCCCCACTCACACATCCCAAACCTAAATAAAATTTGCTATATGTTGGCCCCTAGGGACATCACAGACTCATCTAAGAGACTGATCTAAGAAGAAAGTTGTTATAAGTTGACTCTTGTCAAATCAGTGTCGAAGGTTGGGGATTAAGAGGCGAAACCACGAAGAACAGTGGTTTGGTATAATTAGGCCTGTCGCTCTAGCACAGATTCCTCCTACTGATCTTGCCCCTACATGGTCGATTAACTTGTTGTCAGATTCCTACAATATATCCCTCGTGGACACTCTAACCAGTTAGGAGTCATCTAGGTGTAGATCAACCCTAGTATAGGCTTATTTTTAAATTTTTTCTTTTTCTTTGTTTGTTTGTTTGTTTATTTGATTTTTCTTTTTTGTGATTATTGTGATAAAATGGAATATAACCAAAAATTTTCCAACCAAATGAATCCATTTTTTACCTCAACCTCATTTCACTCGGATAATTCCAACCCGACTATGTATAAAATGAACCAACTATATATACCAGATTGGGTTTGTCTGACTTAATATGACCCGTATTCCCAATTCTATGATTAAAATTTTCAAAATAATTTTTACTCTTTATAGAGTCAATGGGAATTCACCTCCCCCGAGTCAAATTTTCAAACACCTTATCCACAATATTCCTTTTCATATTCTGCTTCACATACTCTTTTTCCTGAACCACCAATTGAAGAAAAATCAGAGATACAAAAAAGTATAGAAGTCATGCTTAAGTCCCAACAACAAATTCAGAATTTTCTCAATTCACAATCATTCCCACATCAAACTTCATATACTCCTTTTCTAGACCTTCTCATTGAAGAAAAATCTAATTTAGAAAAGAATATGAAAGTCTTTCTTGAAACTAAGCAACAATTTCAAAACATGTTGGACTCATCATTTCAATCAAATTTACAAGAGTCATAGTCATCTTTTCCAGTCTCACCGATTCAAAATGAACAACCATCAATCTTGCAATTGAGTATGGAACTCTTGCGTGAGTCCGAGCGACATTCTCAAAACATGTTGGACTCACTATTTTCTCAGTATCAAGCTTCACATACTTCTTTATCAGAACATCTAACTGCAAAAAAATCCATCCTGGAAATGTGTATGAAAGCCTTGCATGAGTCCGAGCAATAATCGCAAAATCTAATGGACTCACGATTTTACCACAATTTTTAAAACCAACTTTCATACTCATCATTTCAAGAAGAACCAATTGCAAAGAGTATAGAAGACATGATTCAAACTAAAATTCTGTTAACCGGCTTATGAGTAGGTTAGACTCAATAATGAGCGAATTGATATGGGAGTGAGAAAAATCTTTCTTGTCAATCTTTGACCAATCTTTATATCCCTAACCCTATAGATTGGAATGAAGAATCATGTTATTTTGGAAATCAAGATTCAATTTCATCTCATCCATTTAAACTTGACCAAACTCTAAGTTTTGAAATCCCATTGACATTTTGGCAAGTTATCCCTTCCCTGAAATTGAACTTGAGTATGAATGTGATCTACATCCACAAGTTGGTAATTCCATTTCATTTTTTGATTCACTAATGATTCTGATATTTTTATTAGATTTTTTCCATATTTCAGAGTCAACATTGAATCATATATCAGTACACCATGAAATGGAATCACCACTATATTTCGATCACACTTCATTGATGGAGAAAGTGTGTGAACATCAATTTTTTAGTTTGGACCCCATTTTTGAACCAATTTTGACTCCCACTTTTGAATTCAGACTTGATTTAAGTCAACTTCCCGAATCAGTATTTGTTCCTTTGGAGCCGAAATCAATCATCTTCCAAACTCAAACTTTATTGTTGGACAAAGGTGTTGAACAAAATGACTCAAGAATTATGTTTGAAAATTGAAAATTATATGGGGATAATTTTTTAAATAAGACCATTCACTCAATCATTCTTTTACTGGGTCGTATTAGAAAGGTCACTAGTAGGTTCCTTTAAGATCCACAATATATGGATTGGGCCGCATTTCATGGACCAATCAGACCACCACAAGAACCACCACCATAAGGTAATTTTTTCTTCCCTTTCCATTTGTTTCATGCATATACACATTCACGATGCATTGAGGACAATGCATGAGATAAGTGTGGAGGAGAGTTTACTAACATAATTTGTTTTAAATTTTTTTCTTTTACACTTCTTTTAGAAAATTTTAGGATTTTCTTTTATATAAAAACTGTTTTTCTTTTCTTTTTACAAAACTTTTTGAAATAAGAGAAATAGTTTTTTTATGAATTAGGAAGACCTAAAATTATGAATTTTTAAACTAAGTCAAAATAATATATCTTGTTTAAATTTTAGGATAAGGAAGTAATATTGAAAAGATAATTTGATCATGAATTTTTTGCCTTAAATATATGCACTTCACACTTACACAATTTTTTAGGATTGAAACAAAGACTAAAAATGTAATAAAAAATAAAAAATTAAAAACCATAAAAATCACTTATTGAAGCGGGGTAATTATGCCTTAGGAAGCATGATTATTCATGCCTAACAATAGTGGCTAAAAATAAAATACTCCCCTTTAATTTTGTGGCCTTTTTTACTCGAGTCCTTAACCCACGAGGGATGTGGTTTTCTCATCTGGTGCCCTAAAATCATCTGGTTTGAGAGTCATCGGTAAAAAGCTCACTACCCGGGTAAATTAGAAAGCCTAAAAAAACTAAAGGAAGAAAAAAATTATTTTTTATACTAATAAATGGTATGAAAGTTAGAGTTGAAATCCCATAAATTTTCATTGTTCACAAAGTGCATATTTTCTAAGAGTTTTATGAAAGATCAAAGAATCGATTCAATTTTAAATTCTTACATTTAATTTATAACAAGATTTTGCATTAAGATTTAGTTTAAGAAAAAATAATTTCTGGTTAATTTATGACCTTGAACAACACTTTTCTCTATTTCAAATGTGTTTTTAAAATATTAATATTTTATTTCTTTCTTTAATAAATTTTGTGGGTGTAATCCGCTGAAAACCCTCAGAAGATAAAACTTCTCCTCTAGGAGAAACTTAGAGGTTTAACGGCTTGTTGCACACGCTCAGTGCAATCACGTTACCTGCGAAAGTGGTGTAATAATCTTCTTAATTAGTTTTTCTGTTTTGCTCGGGACGAGTAAAAGATAAGTGTGGGGGTGTGATTAGTCTCTAAATATGCATATTTCATACCACATTTTCATATTTATTCTACATAAAATTTTGTTAATAATACATTTCTAGTGTGTTCCTAGGTCCATGGTGTGAAATGAAGAAGAAGATTAAAAATTCTATTTATTTGGTGATTTTTAGCCTAAATATAGCTAATGACTTTGGAAGTTAGATTTGCCAAAATAGGGTGCAGATATCCAGACACACACCAGCAGAGGGAACCAGCAGGGGACACACCAGAAGGCTGCAGCAGGCGGCGCCGCGCGAGCGGGACGATCGTCCTTCGACGCGTGGCTCCGCAACCCTCCCTGGTGCCCCATTTGCCTATAAATACCCCAGGTTAGCCAGAACAAAAAAAGAGTTTTTAGGGTATTTTTCCCCTCTTTAGTGTACGTTAGTTCTTCTTCTTCTTCTTTTGTATTTTTCATTTTTGTAAATCATGTAATAGGGAAGAGAGTGATTCTTTGGATGAAAGTTAGAGTGCTTGTAATGGAGGGTGACACTCTATGAAAGGTTTTCTCTTTATCTCTACTTGTTTTCTTCTCTCTAACTCTTTACATGTTTAGCTTTTTCTCTCATGGTAACTAACGACTAATCACTAACTTGCTAACTTTTTACTTGATAATCTATATGAATCTAAGAGCCTCTACTTGGACTTGCTCTTGCAAGAGTCATTGATGGCTCATGATGATAGATTCTAACACTCTAATATCTAACTTTCTAACAAGTTACCATTACTTTATTCCATACTTGCTCTAGTTAGTTTTGATAGTTTAAGTGTAGTTTTCTCTTGTTTAATGAGTTTGAATGTGAAAGTGATCTTATGGGTCATGCTTTGAAAAGCTCTTGAACCAAGGACTAGTGATGACCAAGGATACATGTAAGGCAACTATCACTAAGAGGTTAGCATATTGGTAGAGCCATTAGTTGTTAGTAGCCATGAGTTTTCTTTTTTTTTTTTTAACTTTGTTTTAGAAATAATATCAAAAATCACAAATACATTCTTTTTAATGTTTCTATTTTTGTTTCCACCGTACACTTCTTTTTTCATTCTTTGTTTTTTCTTTCTTTTGATTCCTTGAAACATAAATGAACCGTTAGCACTCACGTAAACATACCGTTAAAGCTTCTATCGATTCTCGTCCCTGTGGATTTGACCCGTTTAGCCACCATGTTATAACGGAAGTATCGAGGAAGCCAAAGCACACACACTTTTCAAAATGACACTTTTTGTGCACGATTTTTTCCCGATCACCAAGCATCACTGGTAAAGAGGCCTAAGCGTGGCCCAAGAGGATAGCTTCACTTGAAGCTCTTCAAAGCTCTATATGGAGCTAACTTTTAGCTTCGCCTGAAGCTAATTACAGCTTCACTTGAAGCTTTTCCTATAAGCTTCGCTTAAAGCTATTCATAATTCTGTAAAGAGCTAACTTTTAGCTTCTCCTGAAGCTAATTATAGCTTCGCCTGAAGCTTTTCCTGTGAGCTTCGCTTGAGGCTCTTCATAGCTTTATAAAGAGCTAATTTTCAGCTTCGCCTGAAGCTAATAATAGCTTCACCTGAAGCTTTCTTATGGCTTCGCCTGAGGAGTTGTGCTAGCCTCGCACAAAGCTAATTCCAGCTTCGCTAGAAGCTTTCTGCACCCCCTATGGGAGGGTTTGCCAGGTCAATACTTGACCAAGTCTTTAGTGGACTAATTCCACTATTTTAATGGGATTAATCCCACTTTAAGTGGGCGGTTACATCCACCCACTTCGTCCCACATTAAGTGGAGATAGCCGGGTCAAAAGACTATTTTTAGGCTCGCGCGAGCTATCTAGCCTCACATAAGGCTTGTAAGTTCCGCACATCATAGCCTCGCGCCAAGCTCAAAAATACATCTGGCGCGAGGCTAACTAACTATTACCAGTCTTGTTGAATTCTAGGGACAGTTACGCCCCTCAGAGCCTATAAATAGCTCATTCTTGGAATTAGCTCAGGGCTGACTGGCAGGCTGACGGGCAAGCTGAAGATCAAGACATCAAGAGGCAGAAAGATAGAAAGAGAGTTAATTCTCTCACTTCCAAGAAATTCAGAGAATCAATTCTCTAAATTCAGGGTGCTAATATCCTAAAATCTTTCTCTCTCAAGAAATCTCTGAAACCAGGCGAGAAAGAATTTCTTAAGACACCATCGATCGCATCGTCAACATAACAAAGTGATCGCGTGCTGACCAGACTTTCACCGACACACTTCCCCAGAAATCTCAGAGTGAACTTCAACTTGTAATTTTTTATTTTTTTGTTCAATTACTTGTAATCTTCTCCTCAATTTTTTGTAAGTTTTTCCCTATATTGATTTTCAATAGAAAACAATACCAGGCGGTACTGGTTAATATTATTATATAAATAACATGACCTGATCGATGCATGTATATTATTGTCCATTTATACTTGTTACATTTATTTTCTATCTTATCTACCATCATGTCATATATATACTTTGCACTTCTTATATTTTTCACAGACATGTTATTCATGTACACATATACTCTGCATTTCATGTATTTCATGTTTCATATATTTTCGTCCTATTAGGAAGGTATTCTGTGTACTTCAGGTCTGTTTGATTATCGTAATTGGCCGTAATTCGTAAGTCATAATTGGTAAAGTCTTTTACAATTGTAAATGAGTTGCATGCATGTAAGTTTTACGGTATTTGGTTGGTAATATAAATTTATAATTGGAAAGTGTATTGTATTTTACGGTGTTTGGTTGTCTTAATGTATAAGTCGTAAGTGAAAAAGCTGACCACAAAACTAACTATTTGGTGATTTAAAAAGTTTTAATATTGCAAATAAATATTAAAATAATTTAATATTAACATAAAAAATAATACAAATTTGAATGACCACAAAATTAACTGTAACTAAGCTGTAAGTGAGTGGTAATTGGGTTGCAAGTGAGTGGTAGTTGAGTTGTATAAGTCTTTTATGAAGTACGGTCCAAACAAACGCCATAATTGTAATTGGGTTGTAAGTCATTTAAGAATTACAGACTTTTACGCCTTTTACGACGAAACAAACAGCCCCTTCATGTATACATATTCATATTATTCATGTTATTCACGATACTATCATACCAATTTTACTAGAGTTTAAACTTTGAATGAAAAATAATAAAAGATGATATATATTATTTATACAAGTTGATTACATTTATGTCACTAAATGTTGTAATTTATTTCACATACTGATAATAATATATAAATGGTATCTCCTATTGATTATAATAACCTTATAGTATAAAAGTTGATATATATAAGACTCTTTCTGATAATATTAATTGCTATTCTTTTTATATAATTGTATAAGATTATAGTAGCATCACCATTATAACATGCATACTAGGTATTACGACTGTTATAATATGAATATAATATTTTTGTATTAGTTATACCGATCGTTAGCATAATTATATTATATCACTGGTAGTTAAACATATATTATATATTATTATGGTTGTACTACTATTATAATATATTATTACTGCTTCCTTCATTTACCACTCACTAGGTCGATTTCTGACGACCCTGAGTTTGCTTGCTCAGGTTGGAGCTCAGAGATTTCGTAGCATCTAATATTTTCCGAGATATTATCTTGAGACCGCCACCCTTTTCGATTCAGAGGTATTTTTATTATTTGTTTGTATTTTCTTATTTATCCCGGCTTTCATATCTATTATGATCACTGACCCTTTACAGGTATTCTTCTATTTATTTAATGATGGAATAATTGTGTATATTGTATTTATTACTTGTACTGAGGCATAGCGTACATATCTGAGGGTATTTTCGCCCTGCGTATGTACGTTGTAGCGTTCTTTTATATCCGCAGGATCGGGATGTTACACTTTTAGTGCTACATCCAATCCCCATTTCATGCCCCCCCCGAGATAGGATTGATCCCACTCAGAGGTGGCGATGGACCATCCTATAACATTTCAAATCACTCTAATGTGGGGATTGTACGGGGCCGGAAATTTGGTGGTCGGAGAAAGTGGTTTTTAGCTGTAAAAGATTTCCTTGATTCAAGCGAAACGATTACAACCAAAAGAACTACTCTTCCCTCTTTCCAATTACAAGGAGGGAGGATGTCTGAATCTTCCCTTTGTTTAGGCTGGGTTCTTCGTGTGGCGATGGAGAGTGAATCTTGTTCTCCGTTGACCAGATGACCGTCCTGGACCGTCGGGGGTCTTCTCTTCGGTCGGTAGAAAGAGTAACTCAGCTCCGTCTACCAAAAATCTCAAAGAGGAGGTAGGCGAAGAGCGGCTAGTACTCAGTAAGCTCGCTGAAGAGTCGTGCTTCTCTCTTGATGATCCTCCTGCCTGGATTCGATCGATGATGCCTTATCTCAAAGCTCTCTCTCTTCAAAACTCCAATCTTCTCCAAAGCTTCGATCCTATCAAAACTCCCTTCTCCAAACTCTGATCCTCTCTTCATAGCAAACAAGGCTATTTATAGGGATCTCAGGGGGTGAAGGTGCCTCCTGAAAACGCTCCCGAATGAGGGGCCACTACCCGCTACATGCGCGGTGACTGGCCCCGCAATCAGGGCAGTTGCAACTGAGACGCGGGCGTTGGGCCAAACGCGCCTTGAAGTTTGAGACGCGGGCGTCGAGCCAAACGCGCCTTGAAGTTTGAGACGCGGGCTTCGGGCCTTCACGTCTGGATGCTGAGGCGCGGGCGTCGGGCCGACGCGCCTTGATGCTGAGACGCGGGCTTCGGGCCGACGCGTCTTGATGCTGAGACGCGGGCTTCGGGTCGACGCGTCTGAACGTTGAGACGCGGGTGTAGAGCCAACGCGTCTTAATGCTGAGACGCGAGCATCGATTTCTCGCGTCTAGAGCTTGAGACTCTGCTTCCTTAATGGCTGGTCTGTTAGTCATTTTTAGACAGCCTACAGAACCCCTCCAAAGTTTCTGATATTCCGCAGTTGAATGGGACGGATTTCGAATACTTTGGATCTTAGCCGTGTTCGCGTTTATGACTGGACTGTTGATGCTTCGGGTTTGATCTTATCTGGAATTGGTCTTCGTGAGTGTACTGTTGAACTCTTTGAAGCCGTCAGAGTGGATCGTGTTGAGTGTCTAGATACACAGTCTAGACCTCCCCGATTGCTTTTAGTCTGTCACGTGTGCGCTTTTGGCCGGGAGTGGTTGGTTGTCTGTTTGCGTCAGTGTACTGTTGAACTGACTTGTAGAAGCAGGAGACTGGATGCAGGTTCCTTTTTGAAAAAGCAGAGACTGCTTTAAAGACGCGACTTCTTAGCGAGACGCGATGTTTTGCCTGTTTGAGGGGACGCGGACTTTGGAGAGACGCATCTCTTGCAATGCAGACGCGATTTTCTGGGTGCATTTATGATGATGCTGACGGGGCATGTCCACCGAAGAGCCGCGTACTTTGGGACGCGCACCTGTGCCATGTCATGATTACGCCGCCAGCTGGCCTGGGGAAACGGCGAGATTTCGCCTTTTGGCGCGCGGATCCCCCGGTTCATTAAATGAACTGCTCCACGTGTCAACTTCTGACTTGTGGCGGGGTCGCGACGCATGATCTTCCCTGTTTAAACAATGATTTGGCTCCACGCGTCAGGCAGCGATTCGCTGCAGCGTTTATTGGGCCAAACGCTGCGTATCTTCGCGAATCTCCGTGCCTATAAAAGGCAACAGTTGGAGAGATGTATCTTCTTCTCCGAACGAACGCATTCTCTGAGAAAAAGGACTTCCTTCTCTGTTCAACTATTCATCTCCTTGCTCGGATTTCTTGATCTTCAATGGCTCCCAAGACAAAACCGACTGCATCGACCTCAAGGGCGACCGTCGCCGAGGCTGAGAGAGATGCTTCCTCTGCGCAGGAGGGTGTTTTCCGAGGTAAAAATGTACCTTCGGTGTGGGTTCCGCCATTAAAACATGTTCATAGAACCCTAAGGACCTTTAACACAAGATCGTGTTTGATTCTCGGACGCTGTCCTTGAGATGATAACCGGGGCGCGGGCCTGATGATCCGACGCTGGTGAACTCTGCACTCTGGGTCCTTCACTTAGAATATTTTCTAATTGTGAAGGTCTCTGGACGCGATTTGTAGAACGCGGATTTGATCCATGCGTTCTGTGCCGCGTTTTGTGCCATCAGGCGCTGGCGTCCGAGTCCAAGCACTTTGAAATTTCACAAGTCTTGGTTTGCAGAACGCGGATTTGATCCTTGCGTTCTGTGTCTTCAACCGCCGATTTTGTAGAATCTGGCGTTTGAGTCCAAGTACTTCGAATTTTCATAACTCTTGGTTTGTAGAACGCAGCTTTGCAGGTCTGGACGCGGATTCGAAAGGTTCCTGCGTCCAGTATCTCTTCTGCGTTTTTGGTGCAAGTTCGCAGGTCTGGACGCGGATGATAACTCATGCGTCCAATGTCTCGGCTGCGTTTGAATTATGAACACTTAGCGTCTTCCCTTATTTTTGGCAAAGTATCTGACCAAGTGTCTTTTTCTTTTGCAGTGCCGCATGTTTCAGGTTCATTTGCCAAGATGCACCATTTTGGCCGCGTGGGTGGTGCCGACCGGGGCTTGACCTTTGTGCAAAGAATGAGTGTCCCCGTGACTGCTAACCAGTTGCTGGATTGCAGGCTCTCTAATGTTAACAGGAGAACCTTCCGGGCACTTATGACCGATGCCGCGCTCAAAACGGATGACGGTGTCAGGTTGGAGAAGCCTGCCTTCTTCTTTGGGATCATATCTATGATGATGGCCGTCGTGTGTCTGAGGGGACCTATAAATGGCTCCGTGAGATAAAGGGCGGAAGATTCTTTCTTCCAGACATGGAGAGGATGTTCCCGATGTCCTACTTTCAACACATGTCTGTTCCCCGAAAGATGGAATGGGACATTTCCCAGTATATCCCTGAGATCGCCCTTGGTGACTTTGGCCTCCAAAGGTAGACCGCCATGATAGTCATGACGGGTCAGTTGTCGGACTGTTCCCTGCGTCTTCCAAGCCTGAAATCCCAATTGGAGAGATCCCGGAGCTTGCTACCACCTTCCTCAATTCCTTCATAGAAGCAGGGGGTGACTATCCTGTCGACTTCCGTGCGTATGGATGGGTCCATTCTCCAGAGAATTACTGGTGGGGTAGGATGGTGGGTTTTGTCCTTACCAATCTTGAGGGGCCGCTGAAGCGTGTGGGGCTGTACCCAGCAGTCAGGGCCGTGCAGTGGGGCGTCCCGATGAGTTCCCATAACTTCTTTGGGATTCTGGAGCGCTACAATCCTCGGACGGGGACATTCTTTACTCCGGTCGGAGAGATGGGCCTTGCCCTACACGATTGTATGAGGTCTCCGGGTTGTCGTCAGGGGATATTCCTTACGAGGAATTTGTCCCAACCACCAGGGAGCTGCGTCTTTTGGAAAAAGAATCTCCTCAAGTGTATGAGACCTACTGGGAGGTAATGTGCCATTTCTACATCTGCGGTCAGACAACTGCCTGGAGGTCAGGAGGCGTCAAGCAACTATCCTGGGCTGATTATCTATTTAATAATGTCAGCAATAAAGATCTCCCAGTAATCCGACTAGCTCCTAGTTCTGGTGGGGAAGTTGAAGACAGGATCGACGCAGCTTCTGACAAGTTCTACACCACGGAGTCGAACGAGGACGGCTTCGACCCTGACTTGGTCTTTGAGAGCTTTCACCATCAAGCCCGGACCCCTATTTCTGATCAGGCGCTGTTGGCGGGCTTCCTGATGTTGTGGCTGAAGAGGTGTGTGGTGCCCACGCTACCACATGAAGTTATTGTGGCAGATGTGGTGTACCCGGCGGTACTCTTGGCTCATGGCCACCCCATAGCCCTTCTTCCCGCCGTGGTGGCTGGTATTCAAAGCGGGCTGCGGGTGTTGACCAAGAGCTTCTGCGGACCCCCAAAGACTGCTAATTCTCGTGGGGAGCCGTATACCGACTCAGAGGGGAACCCGACGGTGAGGCACCCCAACCCGCGGATTGAGCTGCCTTACACGTACCTCATGGCTTGGTACGTGATGCATTGCCCATCTCTAATGACGGCGGCGCGTGGGAGCGTGGATCATATCCCATTGTGCAGCGGCTGGAACGTTCAGAGTGGCATGACACCTACCTGTATTACATTAGGAAGCGTCTTTCCTGTGCCGCCAATTACCAGCTCAACCGCTGCTTTCCAGAGGTTCAAGGTGCAGCCCCCGGGGAGCTGTTCACGGATGTCGCTGGGCGGGATGACTTCTCGCAATTGCCTGCTGGAGCCTTCTGGTGGTTGATCAATATACGACCAGGATATGTGCTGTTTCGCCAAGGAACTTCCTGCACTATCGAGCCGTATATGCCAAGTCGTTTTGCCCGACAATTTGGCTATGATCAGCTTTACGTCGGGAATCCCAATGCTCAACTTGCCTTTGACGGGAATCTGTTCGAAGGCGCTCGGGCTTGGTATTACAGTGTGGCTGGAGGGACGGGAGCAACGTTCCATCTACCCGACGAGGCGCCTAAGTGCCGTATGAGCTTCAGCTTCTGTATTTGGTACTCCCAAGCCGGCCAGACGCCAGATCTTATTCCGGAGTCTTCATGTCTTGAGAGTATCAATGCCAGTCTCGAGGAGAGGTCTGAATCCAGTAAACGTACTAAACTCCTCGACCAGTACCTGAAAGCTCAGAGGGAGGTCGAGAAACGATCGAGGAGGGAGCCCCCAGTAGTGAGGGCGGCACCGCGACCGGCAAGGGCAAAGCCGCAAGCGACGAGGGCGGAGCCACCAGCAATGAGAGTGGAGCCGCGACCGGCAAGGAGGTCGAATCAATTGGCGAGGAAGCGTCGTCGACGCTCTGCTTCTGTAGTTGAGCCTGCCCCAAAGAAGGCTCGGAGGGACTTAACGGCTGAAGTCTCTCAATCCAGAGCTATCTCTGCTGGAGTTGAGGTTCCTCCTGATGGTGTCCCTGTTAGAGTTGAGGAACCGCTGGAAGATGAAGATTTTCCAAGCTTGGTCCGTGCTCCTAGGTCACGCAGCGAGACCGTGGAGGAAGGGGAGCTTGTTGAGCGCCCCCTTATTGCTGGTGATGCTGAGTCACCGGAGATTGACATAATGGCGAAGAGGATGTCGAGATTCCAGGAATCTCAACTCAGCCCGAATTTCCTCCTGCTCATGAAGGGAGAGATGAGGTACAGCAGCCGGGGTCTCCTAGCGTCTTTATTTCCAATCCTCGGGCAGTTGACCCTAGTCCTACCACTGGGGTGATTGGGGGTAAGGCTCCTGTTGCGGAGCTTCCTCGTGTGGCGCTATCGTCTTCTTCGTCATCGGGAGAAAGTGACTTTGAAGATAAAGTCGACTATGGCGATGAACCCGCTCTTCCTGATCAGGGCGGATTCTTTGACGTCTCGGAGGAGGAACAACATGAGGGTGAGCCCTCGATGGCGCCATCGTCACTGGCGACAATTGCTCCCACTGACGGTATTCTTTTCTCCTTCTGTTTAATTCTCTTTTTTCATGTTGAAGAGGATGTTCTAACATTCTTCTTTTGTACTGCAGGGTCAGCTGGAGGTACCGGGGCTCAGCCCGAGGGAGTTGAGGCTTCGGTTGCCGAGACAACCTCAGTGGGGGCAGCTGTTGAGGTTGGGGAGCCTTCCCCTTTGCCAGGAGGGGAAACAACCATTGAGGCTGAGGAGGCTCTCACTCCGCCGGTGGAGAAGGCTACTGCTGAAGCTGGGGAGACTCCCATTCTACAGGACTCGACGCCTCTGGACCTCGAACCTAGTAAGGCAGCTCTGACTGAGGGGGCTCAGGTGGGGAGTCTGACGATCAGCACCCTTCCAGAAGGCCACATAGCTCAATCCTCGGTGGAAGTTTCTGAAGAGGTTGTGCTTACAGCTCCTTCCTTGGTCGTGGAGGCTCCTGCAGAGGCGGCGCTCCAGGAAGCGCCAGTGGGTAGTCTTGCTCTTGCCACATCGACGGCCGGCACGGCTCTTGTGCGAGAAGACCCGCCCTATATCCCTTATCCCGTGACAGAAAAAGGGTCGGGAAGCTTCTTAGGTGGTGAAGACATGGGGGAGCTGGCACGTCAGATGGTGCAACAATTCTTCACCTCGATGGGATCATGTATTGATCTCATCTTCCGTGGACACAGCACCTTCCAGTTCGCCCAGAGGCTTCTTGAAAATATGGCCGTGAGCGTCGAATTGGCGGGAGGCCCTTCACTTGCCAGAGCATGCCTGCAGGTGGTAGAGCAACTTGGAGATAACCTGCGGGAGCTGGAATCTTTGGAAGATGCTGGTTCTTCCGGTGAGGCCCAGGCCATCCTGACTAGGCTCCTAGCTGCTCAGGAACGGGAGCGACAGGAGGCGGAGGCGCAGATCACTGCCGAGGTCCGTGACCTTGAATATTCCAAGGCTGAATTTCAAAAATTAGCCGGAGATTCGAGGGAATCTGAGCTCAGTGTGCAGAGCACGGAGCAGGTCATCCTCAGAACTCGGGACATTATCGCCAAGGCGGAAGCTGTTCTTGCGCTAAATGAGGAGAAACTTGTTTCCCTCAAAAAGGAGCTTGAGGAGCAACGGGCTGCTACGGCGCGTGCTGAAGAGAGTCTATCCCTGCAATCTTCCAGGGTGGAATCTCTGCGGATGCAGCTGGCTGCCAGAAGTTTCTTATCTGAGACGGAGCTGCGGGACCGGGCTATCATGGAGGCTGAGAGGACGCGCCAGCATGAGATTCACCGCCTTAGGGAACAAATCCGTTCCTTGGCGAGCCAGGACATTTAGCCTTCTTTTCTTCTTCTTTTTTTTTTGTAAAGAAAAGGGACACTCTATTTATTAAGAGTGTTTGTATCCACTTCTATCATTTTTTGATATAATAGAAGTTTTCTTAAAGCTTTTGTCCCATTTTCTTTGTCCTGTTGTGGATGAGTCCAACTCTTGATCACTAGTTGTGATTACTGAACTTAGGTAGGGCTAAGTTCTTTTAATGAGACGCGGTCTTGGCGAGACGCGGCATTAATCCCACAGGGTGAGAGACGCGGTCATCAGTCTACCGGAACTTAGATTTCACTTAAGTCCTTTTACTGAGACGCAGCGTCAATCATAAAGTGAGACGCGGTCATCATTTCATAAGAACTTAGATTCTACTAAGTCCTTTTGATGAGACGCGGCGTCAATCACAAATCGGAACGCGGTCTTCTTGATGAGATGCGGCGTCAATCAAAAGATGAGACGCGGCATTGATCCGTAAAGTAAGACGCGGCTGTCAGTCCCTGAGACGCAGCGTCAATCACAAGGTGAGACGCAGCTCTGAATAACGCAAATCTGTCTTGCGCGGATCGGGCAGACGCAAGAGATGCAGCCTTGTCTGCTGAAGGGACGTAGCTTTCCCACCTGCGTCTAATGTGATCTGACTCAAGATTTTAGGAGATCTTTGCTCGTCAGGTCTCCTCTGTCGATTGGGATTCCGAGTCATCCGTTGATTCCCAAAGCAGGTATCCACGCGTCAACTCCTCATTGGACTCAGGAGTTACTGCCTTAAAGGCAAAACCGACGCGGGCGGTTGAAAATCGGTGCTTGCGACGGTTTCCAAAGCGGCGTTCCACGCGTCAATCCTCCACTGGGCTTTGACAATCGTGCGTGATGGTTCCCAAAAGCGTCGTTCCACGCGTCAATCCTCCACTGGGCTTTGACAATCGTGCGTGACGGTTCCAATTAACGCCCCATTAATGGCAGTTATTAGGGCCTGCCTATAAATAGGGTGCGCTCCCCTTCTATAATCCAAGCTTGGATTATTTCTCTTTGGATTGCTCTGAGAAATCCCACCTTCTTCAGAAAAGAGTTTCTTGATAGGGACTCCGTCTCCATGGACGAAGGTAATTCCGAGGATGAAGATGACCCAGAGCTCTCACGCTTCGGTTTGGTCTCTTCAAGAAGAACCCCCTCTCGGATCATCTTGGACGCCTGCGTTTGGGTGCAGAGAGGCCAACTCTGGCCAGAGGTCTCTGCTGGTATGTCCCCCGATGATGTGCATAGCCTGAACTTCAGCATGATCATCTGAATGAAGTCCCGGTGCATTCCTCCTCTGGAATTTGTGCCAGTGACTTGACTTCTCTGAATGCAGGCGCTTGACGCTGGCTTTGCCCATTGCGTTTTACTGCCTTGGCGCGTTTCAGACCTGAATCTTGCAACTCCTGTTCACCCAACAGAGAGATGGCAATTTTTGGCGTTCTGAAATTCTTTGCGTCTGGTGCATTAGGCGCGGGTACAAACTGAGGCCGCGTTTGAATCTTATGCGTGGTGCAGTTTGACTTGCGTCTGTTTGCCTGTGCGGGTCATTCCCGCGTCTGAAGTCTTGAATGGCTGCCGCGTTCTGTTACTCAGTTTCCTTTATAAAAATGTACTGAGCTCCAGATTTTCTGACTCTCTTGCTTATTCTTTGCAGGTAGGCTTGCTTGTCCTTTTTCAGGTTTGCTGGGCCCCAGAAAGAATATACCGGCTGGCGAACTTGCTCCACATTCGTTTGTGAGAGATTAAATTATGGTCCTCGTCGTTTGTGAGAGATTAAATTATATCTCTGACGAGGACCTAACCCTCGCCAAGGTCTCTTCAGATCTGGTGCAAGAGATGGATAGGCTGAGTATCGGCGAGGGTGTGGTCCGGCGGTTACGGTGGCGGAAAGATCCTCTTCCTCTCCCTACCCCAGAAGTGACATCAAGGACATTCCGTTGGATGGCCTGCTGGGGAAGGGATGGTGATGAATGCAGGACTCTCTGCTGCCGCTGGACCGAGTGGAGGGTGGCATCCTTTGTGATGACTCCGAAACTTCTGCTCTCACCCCAAGAGTGACTCCATGTTTGTTGGATGATCTGCTAGGGAAAGAGACGCGCCTGAACGAAGGGTTGCAGGACCTTCTGTTGCCACCGGACCTCAAGAACACCATTGCTCTCGGCTTGGTCAGCTAGGGCGCTTTCGAAGTTGGCGTCATGCATCAAAGTGCAACCGGTTCCAACAGTCGCCATTTCTTCAGACATCATGCACTTAGGATCAGATGCGGCTTCAAGGAGTGAGTACGGCCTCAGAGAGAGAGGACTTCTTTGTACTCCTTAATTGTAACACTCAATCTTATTGTATAAGAGAGCGTTTGAGAGCATTTTGTATCACTTTCATGTGTTTGGATATGAATAAAAGTGACACTTTTCTTTTTGCCTCTTTCTGTTGTCTTGAACGTTTTGTTTTAGAAGCAAAAGAATGATTTTGGTGGACCTGTCACTTATAAAAGAAAGTGACAAGTGGAGCGCGTACCCCCAGAGAAGGTGAACTTTTATCAAGGATTTGGGATTAACTTGATTTAAGATCAGCTGGGATTTTGATGGAAGCATGTTTATTGGTGTAATGTTAACCAACACTGCCTCCAAAATGAATTTGATACTCGGTTGGGGAGAATATCAAATGAAACTAGACTCGTGGGGATCTAGTAGGATTTTTACGTTAGAGGTGTGATATTAACTTAACGGTTTAGAAGTAGTCTTGTCAGAAGTGTAATGTTAACTTGACAAGGATGTGAGTTAGAGGTGTGATATTAACCTAACTCATCAGCATCTCAGTTTTTTTGGGAAAACTGAGGGTGTCACTGTCATAGGTGTGATGTTTAACTTAACAGTGATAGTAATGCTAGAGGTGTAATGTTGAACTTGGCATTAGTCGTCTCGGCTTAAAGAAGTCGAGGAAAGGTCATAGCCATAGGTATATTGTTGAACTTAGCAATGACTCGGATGCTAGAAGTGTAGTGTTAACTTGGCATCGTTCCATTTCAGCTTCGATATGGAAGTCTGAAGAAAGGTGACTATCAGAGGTGTGATATTAACTTGACAGGCACTCGTTGTACTGCTTAGAGGTGTAATGTTAACTTAAACAGTAGTTTGTCAGAGGTGTGATATTAACTTGACAAGAATTTGCTTGCGATAGGAGCAATTTGAGGACCTGTCATTCTATTGATGAGAATTGACAAGTGGAATTTGAGGTGCCCTAGAGGTATAGTGTTAACTTGGCAATTTGAGAGTTTGTTACTCTATGCAGAGTTAACAAGCCAGGTTTGTACTCGACAAAGAGTATTCATTACCAGAGGTATAGTGTTAACATGGTGATGATTGCATTTTATGGTCCTACCATTCTATGGATGAGAATTGGTAAGGGATTTTTGGAGGGAAGAGTGGAATCAAGTCCACTTAGGATTTTTAGCAAACCCTCAGCTATCAACGGATTTGAGACGCCTTTACCAACTACCGTTTGAGTTGGGCTAGCCATGCTATTCCCCTCAGCATGATGAGTTGTCGAAGACTTGTGGGACTTAAAAGCCAACATTTTCTTCTATCCTTAGCCGTCGGAGGCGTCGGATCAAATGGGAATGTGTCCCTTAGGATTTTAGCAAATCCTCAGCTGTCAACGGGTTTGTCATGCCTTTACCAACTACCGTTTGAGTTGGGCTAGCCATGCTATTCCCCTCAGCATGATGAGTTGTCGAAGACTTATGTTGGACTTAAAAGCCAACATTTTCCTCTATCCTTAGCCGTCAAGGGCGTCGGATGTTTGATCAGAGGTGTATTTTAACTTGATCGGTGGAAGAATGCCATCTAGGGATAGTATTTCTTCAGGAATTTGCCATTGATTGGCATCATGAGTGTATCGCCATTTGAGGTTATGAGGCGATACGATCCATTTGAGTAGACTGACTCTACCACAAATGGTCCTTCCCATTTGGGTTGGAATTTTCCTTTCGTCTTGTGCGTCATGACCATGGGTCTTCGGACGGCTAAGACGAGGTCGCCTTTCTTGAAAGTTCGGGATTTGACTTTCTTGTTGAAGGCTCTGGTGATACGAGCTTGGTAAAGCTCGATTTGTTGTTGGGCTGCAGACGCTTGTCGTCCAAGGCTTCCAATTCTTGGAGTCGCTGTCGATGCTTCTCCTCTGTTGTCATTTCGCTGTCAAGGCGACGCGAAGAGATGGAATTTGGATTTCCAGTGGAAGGACGGCTTCGCATCCGTACACCAAGGAAAATGGCGTGCTTTAGTTGGGTTCGCACAGTCGTGCGATAGGCCATAAGCATTCGCCCAACTTATCGTCCCAGTCAGTCCGTTGACTTTCGAGACGAATTTCTTGAGAAGCTTGCCAATAGTCTTATTGAAAGCTTCTGCGAGGCCGTTAGCGGGCGGATAGTATGCCGTTGATGACACACTCTGGATTCTGAACTTGGCGCAGAATCTCTGAAAAGCCTGGTGATGAACTGGGGTCCATTGTCATGGACAATCGCCGAGGCACACCGAAGCGGTAAATAACGTGATGTTTCACGAACTTGATCACGTTAGAAGATTTCACCTCTTTCAAAGGGATAGCTTCGCCCACTTTGAGAAGTAAGTAATCGTTAGCTAGGATGAACCGATGTCCTTTGATGATGGTGGGCTGATAGGACCAACCACGTCCATCCCCCACATTTCGAACGCCAGGTAGAGGTCGTAGAGTGGAGGTATCCTGGTGCTTGATGGATGAAATCGCCATGTATTTGACAGGCGTGACATCTTTTGGCATAGGCAACAGCATCGGCAACCATCTTGGGCTAGTAGTAACCCAATCTTTGGAGTCGGTTTGCCAGCTTCGGGCCAGGTTGATGAGCTCCATACGTACCATCGTGGGCTTCTTTCAACACTTCGTGGGCCTCTTTTGATGAGAGGCACCGGAGCAGGATCCCGTCATGCGATCTACGATACAATGTTCGCGAAATCGCATTGTAGTAGAATTTGGAGGCTTTCCTTCGGATGGCAGCCGCTCCCTGGTGTCTCCGGGCAAGATGCCGTATAAGACAAATCAATGTAGGGGAATCGCCAGTCTTTAAGCTCTGGATCGGTCGACACTTCAAGTGTTTCCTTACCGCGACGATCTCCCGTTGACCTCTGGTAGTCTCCGAGGGGACTTTTTGGGCAGTATAGGTCGTGGCTATAGACGAATACCTTTCTCCATTGCTCCAGCTGGAAGAGCTAAGGAGGCAGCAAGGGATGCGAGTGCATCTGCATGCGCATTTTGCTTGCGCGGGTACATGGTCGATGTAGAAGTTTGAAAACCTCTCGGCCATGTGGATTGTCGCGTTGTAGTAGGGTACTAGATCTTCATGCCTGACCTCATACTTTCCGCGAACTTGGCTGACGATGAGTTTAGAATCACCGTATGCCTCGAGATTTTTAACGCCAATCTCATCGGCGAAATGCATCCCAATCAAAAGAGCGTTGTATTCTTGTTCCGCCACATTGTTGGAACAGGGCTCGGTTAAACGAGATAGCTCGGGGAATCACGTAATTTTGTGGGGAGACGAGTACCACTCCTACCCCCGCTACTGTGTGTCCCTTCGAGCTTGCCCTTGATGCACCGTCGAAGAAAAGTTGCCATACTTGACTTTCGAACGACGTCTGAGCTAGGCAGACTTCGGGCGACCTCATCTGGGAGATCCTCGTAGAGTTTGGCTGCCCTGGGATCTGGGTGTTCAGCTAGGAAGTCCGCCACCGCTTGTCCTTTAATGGCTTTTTGTGGCAGAAAATGCATCTATATTGTGATAGCAATATGGCCCATTTGCCAGCCGGCCATTTAGTGAAGAAGGCTTTGTCATGAGTAACCTCAGGGGGTTGACTTTGGATATGACATTTATGGTTTGGCCCACAGATAGTGTCGCATTTTCTGAATGGCGAACACCAGTGCCAAACATTCCTTCTCGATCGGGTTTGTACCGATGTTCGGCTCCGATCATCGTTCTACTTAGGTAGTAGTAGTAGATTGCTTGTTCTCGCCCTGGTCATCATTCTGAGCTAGTAGAGCTCCCAAAGAATGATCCATTGATCGGACGTACACCAGGAAAGGCTTTCCGGATACGGAGCTGCCAGGACTGGTGGGGGTGAGGTAGTGCTTGATCTCCTCAAATGCTTGCGGCAAGCGTCGTCCCAAATGAACGAAACGCCTTTCATCAGCTTAGCGAAGGGTGGCATCTCCCGGAGAGATTTGAAATGAATCTGGCGGATGTATGCCAATCGTCCTTGTAATCCTCTGAGCTCTTGAGGGCTTTTGGGGGTTGCATCTCTTGGATAGCACGGACTTTCTCCGGATCCAAATGGATTCCTGTGGAAGTCACGACAAACCTAGGAATTTGCCACTGGCTACCCCCAGGAAGGACTTGGTGGGGTTCATCTTTAATTGATGAGCCCGCATGATGTCGAAGAACACCCTCAGGTTGCTATGTGATCACCTTAGTGCGGCTTTTCACCGCGATGTCGTCGACATAACATTCCACCGTTTTGCGTATCTGCCGATGGAAAATGGCATTCATGGCTTTGGTAGGTTGCCCCTGCATTTTTCAGACCGAAGGGCATGACGGTGTAGCAATATACCCCTAGAGGTGTCTGAAGGAGGTGTGCTTTTCGTCATGGGATACATCTTGATTTGATTATATCCTGAGAACCCGTCCATAAAGGACATTCGCTCGAATCCACAAGTATTGTCAATCATGACATCTGTGATTGGCAATGGGAATTCGTCTTTGGGGCAGGCCTCGTTTAGATCACGGAAGTCGATGCAGATCGGATCTTCCCGTTCTTCTTGGCGACGGGGACGATGTTGGCTACCCAATCGGGATGCTGTTCCTCCCTGATAAGCCGGAGTCAATAAGCTTCCTGACTTCTGATGGATTGCTCCATTATCTCTGGACGGAACTGTCGCTGCTGTGTTAACAGGCTTCATGTCCGGATTGATGTTGAGGCGATGCATAGCCACTTGAGGATCAAGTCCAGGCATGTCCTCATAATTCCAGGCGAAGACATCTATATACTCTTGTACAAAGAGATATTAAATCCTTCTTCTCTGAAGGTGACAGGCCGTCACTTATGAAGATGGGTTTAGGATTGGCTTCATCTCCTAGGTTGACTTGAACAACTTGTCTTCTGTGGGTGGCTCACGCTGTTCAAAGCGGATATCCCAAAGAGCATTCAAATGTTGATCCAAGGGTCTGTATCAGATTGGATCATTTCTTATCTTCATCCTCCAATGGCTTGTCGAAACCATGTTTACTGAAAGCCTTTGAAGATGTTGCAGACACTGACATCTGATTCCCACGACGACGTTGTCTGATGAGCAGTCATGACTTGACAGTCTCCGAATCAGAGGCTGATGGCACTGGAGTTGATATATAGCCCAACCCCGGCGCGTCTGATGATAGTAATCAGGGGTTTTTCCTTTCGGTACAAAGGATCGAAGCAGTGTTCTTCTTCCTTTTCCGAAGTTCAACCCAGGCCTGTTGGTTAGATCATACCCCATGTGCTTCATCATCTTGAGCGTCCTTGTTCATAATGATCGAACTGAGGGATTCATCCTCACCTTCCGATCTTCGTGGGGCATTGGTTCAGATGCGATTCGCCCAAAAAGTATTGGTCTTGGCCTTTTCGTCTGGCTGGAACCATGAATACAGACTCTTTACGCGTCACCATTATATTGGTATGTCCCGAAGGATGATTCACCGGTACATGCAAAGATGTCAAAGCATCTATTGCGACCAGAGGTCATCGTCCACGTCGGTAGTGGTATCCGGTGGAAACATACACAGGAAAATACGCAAGTCTAAATCTTCATTAATGTACCAACCACCCGCATCGTCGGTGGTATCAACATCGAGCTTATTAGTGCTCTTTACAATGGGCTCCAACTCCCACAGGCACTCTTCTTTCTCAGGCTCAACGTCAGCTTCATTACCAGAGTCTGGCTCCTCTGGTTGTGGGTTTTCATTAGTCTCCTCCGGATCCGATATAAGAGGGAGTCCGTGAATAATTTCAACCCCTTTAAACGGATGCCTTTCGGCAATCAACGTTCGGACCTGTCCACTCTCGTCAATGTATTTCATGACTTGGTGGAGAGTAGAGGGAACGATGGAATTGCGGTGAATCCATGGTCGTCCCAGCAACAGGTTGTAGGAAGTGCCGCGTCAATGACGTAACACGTCACTTCTGACTTGAGGCTCCCGATCTGGCATTTGAGCTTGATCTTCCCATTGGGCGGGAGGTTGGCATTGAACCCGTAAATAGTCGTCGGGTAGGGCTCAGACGATGGGTAGGAATGCCTAGAAATATGCATAACCGGCGCGGTATGATGCTCAGCGCGGTACCTGGGGTCTACCTGGATGCGGTTCACCTCGGATGACCAATATACCCTGTGAAGTATAGGGGTCGGTCATGTTCCCTTAACCTGCATGTCGTCTGTTGTGAAGGTGTGATGCAGGGAGCATTTGGGAGGCGTGGAGGCAATCTCTACATCTTCCTCCTTGGCACACGAGTCATGAAGACCTCAGCATTGGCCAAAGCTTCTTGTAGAGCCTCTCTGGTTTGACTTTGATAGCTCAGGAGCTCATACAAGGTAATGCGTGCCGGGGATGTTGGCCAATTGAGCCAAGACATCAAAATTGTAAGGTGTCGAGGATCCTTCCGTTACACCTTTTAGAAGAGCCCGAGAAAACCGGGTTTCTTTCTGTTTCTCCACAGGTGGTTTCGTGGAGGGCTTGGCTGGTTCTACGGCTGGTTGCGGAGAAGCCGGCTGCTGTCTCGCCGTA